>CM021110.1:388890148-389287648 GCA_007115665.2 Sequoiadendron giganteum
CATCTATGAAAAAACCTATGCTTACCTGAAAAACGATATCCTTCCTCTTGATCTTTCCAGGAACCAAAAATGAAACTTAATCCACCAATCAACCTGACATGATTTAATCACAGACATACTTTATTGTTGAGGTCTTGATGGTATCTTACTCCGATGTCTAGAACACGATGAATCTGAAACGGCCCTACGAGAGGTTCACGATAGTATTTGTGGTACTCATTCAAGTGGGATAACTCTAGCGAATAAACTCCTCTATTTGGGATATTATTGGCCATGCATGGGGAAAGAATCCTATCAATTTTTCAAGAAATGTCAAAAGTGTCAAAGTCACAGCAATCTAATTCATGCACCAGCACAAGAACTGCATCCTTTCACATCAACATGGCCTTTTTTTCAATGGGGCCTAGATCTAGTAGGAAAAATAAATCCCTCTTCATCAAATGGACATAAGTTCATTATCACAGCTACAAAATATTTCACAAAATGGATAGAAGTGGTACCTCTTACAACCATCACTGGGAAGCAGATCTCCTCATTCATCTTGAATTACATAATCTATCGATATGGAATCCCTCAATCCATTGTCACTGATAATGGATGACCTTTCAAGAATCAAGATTTCCAAGAACTATGTGAAAATTTCCATATTCAACATCATTTTTCAACACCGTACTATCCACAAGGAAATGGCCAAGCAAAGGCCTCTAATAAAAAAATTCTAAAATCCTCAAGAAAACAGTAAACGATGTTGGACATGATAGGCATGTTCAACTCAATCATGCATTATGGGCCTACTGAACAAGTATCAGAACACCAACAAGAGCTACACCATATGCCTTGGTATATGGATCAAAAGCCATATTGCCCATCAATGTAGAGATTACATCCCTTCGTTTATCACTCAGAGGAATCATTTCAGATGAAGACTATAGGGTATCTAGACTATAGGAATTGGAATTGTTGGCTAAGCATCGTCAACAAGTCGTTAATCATCTAATGAATTATCAACAGAGAATGTCAAGGAGTTACAACCATAGGGTAAAACCAAGGGTCTTTCAGGTTGGTGATTTGGTTCTAAAGGAGAACCCTAGGAATTAGCAGGATAGGGAGAAGAAAGGGAAATTTGAGCCTAACTGGCTTGGTCCTTTTGTCGTCATATCAATATATAGATCAAGAGAAAATCAACTATCAACTCAGAAGGAGACTTGTTTGAGGAACCTATCAAAAGTATCCATCTCAGAAATTTATATACATGAATATCCTAGTGCACAGGTCAAACTTCTAAAAAAGGTTTCCTTGACGAAAACCTGGCAAACAAGCATCTTGGAAACATAAAATATATATATATATATAGAAAATACAAAAGGAAAGAAAAGGAGAAAAATTCAAAAAATTAAACAAAACAAAGTGTAATCAACACATATGGTGAAAACTTAGAAATAGGCGTCGTATGTGATTCTAAAGATCATCTTTCCCATGTATTTTGATACATATCGAAATCAATAATTTGGCAGTTAGTACCATTTCATATCATGTCATTAGTCTTGCCATCATTGTATTCATATCAAAATCATTTCACATAGTCAAGTCTCACTACAAATCTTGGGGGCAACATCTGGATATCACTAGGGGAAAAAAAAACATTGGTTTCACCAAAGGGAAAATAATGGTATGGTAAGAAAATAAAAACAAGATAAAAATGCAACATCAATCATTCCATCAAAAAGGCATCAAACATCCATATCATATTAAAATCCAAAAACATGTCAAAAAGTCGATCTAGGAAACCAAAACCAAAATCATGAGTCTGAGTCAGTCGAACTATGTGGTCTCTGCATGTGTAACGTAGGTAAGGCTAATCTTTGATTAGCCCCCAAGACCCCTAAGATAGATTAGTAGGTAAGGTCTTTGGTCAAACATCTCGAAAAAAAATGAAAATCAAACAGTCAGGATGGATGATCTAATTTGAATAATGATTTTGAAACACAATAAGTAAAAGGTGGATAAGTTGTATTTTTTATTTATATTATCATTTCTTTGGAGTATCTCAATGATGTATTGCACTAGAGAAACAAGGAAGAAGAACAATATTTTTATTTGTCTGTTATCTGTAAGTTAATCATATGAATGTATGAATTGTTGGGGGATGTGCTATGCAAATGTATCATTGATGACATTCAAAATTCACACATTGAAATGATTAATCACTGCCTGTTTACGCAATGAATGCTAGGGTCATCTTGGATTAATTATACATCGATGCTTGTATTCACTTGCAATATCAAAAATCATGAAAGAAGTACTCAGGTCGTCATTGCTCTAACACATACCATTAATGCTTGTACTCACTTTCAACATCCAATATAAGCTCTATGATGATACCAAGCACAAAAATACTATTAAAATGACAATGGTTTTTGCATATAGTTTCATGTTAAGATTATATTGCATTCATCAAAATTTATTATCTGTAGATTATTTGTTGCATAAAGGTTTCCAATCAATGATTATCTTATCTACTAATATGACTGAGTATACTTGACATAAATTTGCAATCATCAAAAACATGTAGAAGTCATCATCTCATCATTAATTTTTATCATTCATACATTTTACATCAAATAAATTATGCATTAAATCATAAATAAATACATCATGTTCATGTTTACTATATACATTCATTACATTATCATCCGTCAACATCATATACATTTGATCACTTTTTAAACCCATATATCAATTGTCATCCATAAATTGTATCACAAATATTTCATATCCATCCATTATCATTCGTCATAAGATCATCATTTTATTCTCATTATCGCATTTAAAATAAAAAGAATTTATCCATCCATCCATACATTTTCATCACATTGAAATTAAAGCATTCATATAGAACAACATAAAGATACATCATCACATAATAAATGCATCCATCACAGGTAAATCATAAACCATCATGAGAAAAAATCAACTTCATCTCATATATATATCATCAGTGTCAAGTATACAATGAAGTCTAAAATAAAGACATTATCAAAAATGAGGTAAATCGAAGTACACATCATGTCTCAAAAGGGGATATCTCAGAATCACAGATAGCATCTATGGTCTGCTACTACCAGAATGTGTGAGCCCAATAGAACCAGTACCACCACCACTCCTGAAAGAACCAGGATCTCTAGGATCTCTCTATGGAGGTTGTGTCACACCCTCATTCACTTTCCAAGTATGAGTCCGACCAGATCTCGATGGGGCATAACTGACTCTGTGACAATAGGCATTGCATCATGGTATCTCCCCCTATAGAACTCTTCCTCTCGGCCAGCTCACAGAACCTCTCTCATATAATCGGCCATCGAGGTACCATCGGTCACTCTCGGTAGGGTCTCAACCATCTCCTATGCCCTCTCAACAATCAGTCAAGCACTATCTCACTCGGTTGTCAAGGTGGCAACCTAAGTCTAAACAACAGCCAACTATCCCTGTACCTATGCTAGTGCTTGAGCATGGGATTGAGCCTGAGCCTGCATCTAAACAAGCAAACCTCAAGCCTATACCAATTGTCCCTCTAGTGTTTGTACTTGTGTTTGGAGACCTACAATCTGTCTTTGATGGTCAACTGATAGTACTTCCAATGCTCACCTCTTGTGAGGCCTATTGGATGAAGGACCAACATTGACTGGCCCTGCCCCTCTACCACCTTCGTCACGACCATCACTATCATCACTATCGCTGCCATCACTACCACTCTCTGTGCTAGTTTCTGATGACGTATCACCCTCACTATCTGTAAAACCCTCGACAACATCCTCCTCTATGGGTAATGGTGCTGGCTCATCTAGAATGGTGATGTGAGGATGTGGAGTCAAAGCCAAAAATGCAGCATACTCCTTTGTAACAGGTGCCTCTGCAATGTCTCTATGCATGTCCCAAGTCGATGCCTGCAGTGCCCTATATCCCTCTACTAAGACCTCATATGATAGACAAGGCCCCCAATCCGCTACATCACTCCACCGCCAGGCATAGTGGGCTACCCCCTGAGGCATACACTAAACGATGCCATACTGCCTGTGCACTTGTCATAGTAAAAACCTCTCCAAAACAAAGGGTGTCTAGACAATCAGGTACATGGAATCATAGAAATACCCCAACACTACATTGTCCTCATCCCACTGCTCACAGTATAGATATGGCTGCCAAACGACGCTCTTTGTATCATCAAAAACTTGCCTCCAATGCCCCAACTTACCCATCTAAGCCTGGGTAAGCCAAAATTTGTAACAAAACACATACGGTCTACTTGTTGGTCTATCCATAACTGGAAATAGTCAAGCAATGGAAAAATGCTCCCATGCCCACACCTATAACAAGGTCATCCCTGCTAATAAATTATGTGCCCCAAAGTATACCACTAAATGAAGGTCATGGTAGAGATGTGCCATCATACACATCCCCCATGCATATCTCATACCATGTACGGCCATGCTCTCCAAAATCTAGCTCCAACCCATAAGGAATCCCTTTGACCTATGATCAGGGCAAAGGAAACCTCCAATGAATCCAGCAAGCACTCTTGGTAATGAAGCATATGCATCAACAATCATCCTCCATTAGACACTCAGACCTACAATGTGTTGATCTTGAAAAACTATATGAAGAGCATCTCTCCCACCAGCCTCGTGAGAATCATATACTACAATCTCCCTCATGAATGGAATCCGCAGAATCTGCCACACATCCTTGGGTGTGACTGTCATCTCACTAGTGGGTAAGTGAAAGGTGTTGTGGTCACTATGCCACCTCTCAACCAAAGCAGTAAGAAGACCCCGATTAATCCCAATCTAAGGCATGTCAAGTAAACTGGTCAGGCCACATCGACCTATAATCTCAATCTCATTTGGAGTTAGATGCGGTATCAAATCAATCGTCTAAGGAAAATGCTCTCACATCTGGAGATTACCTAGACACTCCTATCATCATATCACAATGAAAAATCTATAATCAGTACACTATGTCAAGAAATCAAAAGTCATTCTACTATCAGGTCTAATCAAACTTTGGTATGAACTTTTGATCAAAATTCAAGAACAAACATCAACAAACCTCACCTATCATGAGGTTCATCAAACATTATCAAATCTCACCTATCATAAGGTTTATTAGATATTGAATCATTTCCTCGCCTATCATGAGGATCATCACAAATAGGATTTCTTCTCGCCTATCATGAGAGTAATTCTTATTTGAGTCAAAGAGAATCAAACATCAGGAATTTGGATTAATCAATCATCCCAATCCGAAGAATGGACATGATCGGAATTGACGAAATCAAGGTTAACTAAGTCAAAATTTGTAATTCTGACATAGAGGCGCTAAAATAGGCATCCAAAGCAATAAATTTCAAAAGTGCTACTTTATCAATTAGATGTGCTAAAACAAGCACTCAAGGCGGTATTTTATCCGAAGTGTTATTTCAACACTCTGATGTGCTATAATAGGGCACTGAAGCACTACTTTATCTTAAGCATTGTTTTATTGCATCGATGCGCTGAAACAGTCCATCAAAGTGCCACTTTATCAAAAGCACTATAACAGGCCATAACAGTGCTAATTTACCAAATCAAAGCACTAGAATATTCTAGGCGCTAAAATCCAACATCGATACACTAATTCAACCTATCTAAGCACTAATTTATGAAAGCGCTACATTACCCTACGAAAGCGCTAGACAAAATGATGCAAGCGCTAAATCTCAAAGCGTGACTACAACTAATCAAAGCACTACAATGGAGTGAAAGTGCTACAATGCGACTTGCATGCGCTAAACTAAGTAGAAAACACAAAAAACATAAAAAAGCATAAAAAAAAAATTACATGAAAATCGAGGAGGATTATGAGTACATATCAGAGGTCCATACATAGCCAACCGCTGGTGACGTCGAACGCACTCGAAATGGTGAGTATGGTAAGGGATTGGCATCTTGCTTTAGTTGGCTGAAAAGTCTCTCTCACAAAAAATTGAAACTCAAAAAGTACAAATGACTTTGAAAATGACATTTTGGACTATATATAACTTTGAAAAGGGGATTTTTGTGGGTTTTTAATTATATTTTGATTAATTTTATCCTTGAAATTAATTAAAAGACATCTGAGGGCTATATTTCTTCATCATTGTCAACAGATAAAATATTTCTTCATCATATCTTCATCAAATCATCATAAAATAATAAAAAAATTAAAAAATTCTAAAAAAAAAATCATCAAGTCATTAATTTATCTCCTGAGGGGGCATATTATTGGCAATCATCTCAAAATCAATATTTGTGGCATGTCTAGGGCATACTGAGTTTTTATCATCGATCCTGGCAGTAGCACCAAAAATGTTCGTCAAAGCAACACGTAAACACATCACTTCGAAGAGGGGCAAAATGTATACACCAAAAATTGGCCTGGAGAATCTAATTAATTAAATACGAATTATTTAATTAATTATCCTAATTTCCTCTACTGTTTGAATAAATAGAAATATTTATTTATATAGTTCACATTCACATTCACATTTAAATTCTTCTAATTCTTCTAATATCTCATCTTAATTAAATAAACAAAATTAAATACTTCGTTTGATTTAATTATCATTATCTTTATTTTATTCTATCACATCAATCTTAAATTAATTAAATAAATATTAAACACTTTATTGATTAATTGTCATATTCTTCTGTTTAATTTAATAAACAACTTCTATAGTTTGTTTTATTAAATTATTTATCCCTCTTTTCCTAATTTAAATAAATCAAAAATATTTAAATAAAGGCATAAGGAATATTCCTCTATATTTCCTCAAAATTGAATTAGTTATCATATGTCTAATTTATATCAAAATCATGTCAAAATTAATTGATTGAAACTTCACAGGAAGTTTTGGAGACAAATTGGAGACGAATTGCAAATTTATCTCTCAATCCTCCTCCATCAATCCTTCCTCTTCTCTTGCCTGGTGTTTTCATGGGTAGAGACAATCTCCAAATTTCTCTCAATCTCCTCCATCTTCACCATTCAATCCTCCAGATTGAATCCAATCCTCTCTTTTCCATCCCTATGCATTTCTATAGCCAACAAATCTATAAATAAAGCCTCATTCAACCAAGAAAAGGATCCAGATTATCTAACTTATGCACTCTTACTCTGTAGGAATTCAAGCATCAATCATCAAGCATCTAGCATTCAAGCATCTGACATTCCAATTTCCATATCATGGTTGCTTCTTGTAGCTTCATTTATTAGTTTTCATGTCAATTCATGTTACAATAGCTTCTTTTATCATTTAGGATTATCATATCAGCTTCATATCATTGCATTAGCATCTTTCTCGTTCTTCAGATAGTCATTTTAACAGTCACATTGCTTACACGATCTGAGAGAAACAATGATTTAATAAATCTTTGGAGATAGAGAGCAATATGATGCTTTCAATAGATTATTGTTTTGAATTGGTTTAATTAACTTGATCTTTGATATAATGTCATATTAAGAAGTGTTTTATTCTTTTCTACTTATTCATACTTATAATTATGTTGATACATTGTGGGACAAGGACACCAATGATAATCCTCCCATATATATTTTTTGATTCATAAACCTTCTTATTGACTATGTAACTACATATCCATATTTATTGTTTTCTCTTTAGCCTCTTTCTCATTCCTTATTTGTTGTGCCATCACATATCTTATTTTATATGTTTCGTTTCCCCAATAAGGGGGAAGATTCCTTCCTTCTTACTTGACATGTTTTGTTGGTGTAAATAGGTGTTTTGTCTATCTAGGTCCAATTTATATGTTAAGTCCACTTAGGTCCTAGGAGGGAATCTTTCTAGTTAGTGTTAGTTGCAACTAGATCCTATCTTATCTTTTGGCATTTAATGCAAGTGTGTCCTAAGTCATTTAGTATTTTTGAGGCACTTGTCTCATTGCATAAGATTAAGACACATGTCATGATCTTGTCTAATCTTATCTCATAACTTTCCTTTATAAGAAAACAATCATATGTACATTGGCATATTCAATATAGAAATCTTGCATCCATAATCATAGCATGATATCTCTATCATTTCTCTCTTGTAGAATTTATTGTTGTCTTGTAGGTGATCTTGGGGTGTTAAGGAGTTCATCATAAAATCCTACATGGTATCAAAGCTTTAGTGTTGTAGAATTCTTCTCAGATCTAAGGGACCAATCTTGGCATGAAAATTTTGTTGGGTGTGGGTAGAGGTTTCAAGGACCTTATCATTGAATTTGGGGTGTCAAATAAAGTTAGGGTTGTCTTTTAATTTGTCAAATTTCATCATTATTTTTCTAATTTACAAGGGTTTCAATTTGATCAAGGGTTACCAAATCTAGGAGGTAGCTAAATTTTTGGAGCACTTTGCACCAAAATCGCCCCTGCCATCACATTTGAAAGGCCCAAAAACACCAAGATCAACTATTAATATGCTAAAATTTGAAAACTTCACCTAGGGCTTGAGGGAAAAATCAACCTCCTTCATCGTCGATCTAGTCGTATGACCGACATAATTTTAGGTCATACTATAGGCATAAAAAAATTGTAGTTAGGAGAAATTTGGGAGGTGAAAATAATTTTTAATAAATATTTCAATATTTTTTTACAGGTATTTTGAAAGTTTAATTTAAAAAATTCAAAAAAAAAAATTGCATACCTTGCTTATGCAAGGTATTTTAGACCCTATACAGTAGGGTATTGTGGCCAATGAGGGATTTCCAAGTGGCTTTCCAATCACGACCCTCGTGGTGCCCACCACCAATGCTCCCACGGTCGATAAAACAATAAATTGGTAGGTTTTCAGATACTAGAGAACGTTTCGGTCAACATTTTCCAAGATTTCACCATGGTTCTTTCGAATATTCTAGTGCAAACCCAAGATTCCATCTCTAGCAAAGTACAAAATATTTTGGAGCATATTTTGTTATGAAGGAATATTTTGTCAACTATAGCATATTCTAATGGCAACGATCATTTGACAATCAAATTTAACCTCATCGACTGTTGATGCCAACACTACATCAAAAATGAAGTTGGTAGCCGAAAGGATTCACTCCCCTCTTCATTAGTAGGTTTCATTTTGAAGGAAAAATTTGGAGGCCCATAACTTGGTCATACAAATTCCTTTTCTCAAGCATTTTTTTTAATTGGGGTAGAATTTTGTGCTCTTTGTAGTGGTGCAATTAGTTTTTTATTTTGGTGCCTATTTTTTCCAAAAAATTATAGATTCTCATAGGTGTTGTTGAGTCGTTCTTCTTTTGGTAGCTTTTAGGGCTTCATTCTTGCTCCTACTATCACATTTTTGGGTAAAGTTTTTTGAAAGTGCATAATTTTTGTTAACTTTTAGGTGGTCTAATAAGATTGATCTCATCTTGTGTAAAAAAATTACTTTGAGATTGTGGCCAAATTTTGCATCTATAAGGACTAAGATCAAGTCCACTTCACTTTTGTTGACAAGTCACACCTTTAATTGCATCAATCATAAAGTGCCAACCTCACATATTGCTTGGGGAATTTCTTGATTGAGTAATTTGAGGGGTAATCTTGTGTTCGTTTGATGGTTGTAATCATTTCTTCTAATGCATGCAAAGTAGAATGTGATTACTATTAAAAGTAAAAGCATACAAGAGATGAATGTTTGTAGAAAGAACTTGATGATTTGAAACTTATTTATGAACTTCATCAATTGCAACATATTTTCATTGTAAATGGTATTAGTTTTCCTATTTCTATTTAATCAACATCAACCGCATCATCTAGTGTTGTTACTTCATCATATGTTGAGGACACAAAGGGGGATGATTTGTATAGTTGAATAAAATGCACAAATATCTCATCTCCTTCATGTATTATTGTACCCAAGGTTGCTTATGAATCCATATATTTTCCTCCTTGTGATTCATTGTAGTAGGACATTCATCATCTTCCAAAGATGGCTACTTGGGATGAGTACTTCATAGACGTTTGTGGTTTGTTTCGTGAGTCTCACATTTCAGATTTGGGAGACATTATTGATTGTATTTATCTTCTCTTTAATAGAAATGATCCTTCTTCAATTATTACAAGGGAACACACTCTTATTCATTCTCTACATGGTCATCCTTTGCAATTTGATATGAGTGTGGATTTTTTCAATAAAATTTGGAGGCTTCTTTGTCTTCATAGGATGCATATTTATCTTTGGATTATGTTCTAAAATAATTTCTAGGAGGTCCTAGTTTGTGACCTTCTTCTTTGATTGGGCATGTACCTGATTTGGTTGTGGCATCTTCATCTACATTAGATATGGAGACACTTGAGAATTCTTCAAATGCATCATATATCATCCTTCTTTTGCATCTTCCTATTTGGAATGGAAAGAATTCTTGCATTTGTACATGGTATATCTTCTTCCCAAGGGGAGAAACATTATTTGTAGGCATTGGATCACGTTTTATCTCAAAACACATACCATTTTTTTGGATATTACACATTGAGGGGGGCTACATGGTTTCTCTTTTTCCTCGAATGGGGTCTTTTCCTCTCATTTTTCATGGAGAGCATTATTGCATATTTGATCTCTCTTGGGGAGGAATTTTGTCCAACTAGGTTTTCCCCTTTTCTCCATTTATGAGAGATTTCATTTGCATATGTATATGGGTACCTAACATGGCCTTCTAGCCAAGAGCCATCTTTATTTCATTTTCATAATAGTACTACCTAAGTTGTATTTAAGGGGGGATGTTGGTGTAAATAGGTGTTTTACTTATCTAGGTCTTATTTACATGTTAAGTCAACTTAGGTCCTAGGAGGGAATCTTTCTAGTTAGTGTTAATTATCATTAGATTGTATCTTATCTTTTGACATTTACTGCTTGGGTCTCAAGTAATTTAATATTTTTTGAGGTAGTTGTCTCATTGTACATGATTAAGACACATGTCATGATCTTGTCTAATTCTCTCTCACAGCTTTCCTTTATAAGAAATGCATCATATGTACATTATCATATTCAATCTGGAAATCTTGTATCCATAGTCATAATATGATAATTTTTTCATTTCTCTCTTTTTGAAGTTATTTTTGTCTTGTGGGTGATCCTAAGGTGTTGAGGAGTTCACCATAAACTCCTACAGTTTTAAATTATTTTTCTCTATATCTCCCTTAATCATTTATATAATTTTGCATGGCATACCTATTCTTGTGTTTATTCATACCTACAACATCAATTTCTCATTTTACATTATTACTTCTTACTCGTATATGCATCCTTATGGTTGTCCTTACTATGATATTTATCTAATTTTACTCTCCATGATTATCCACCTATCTTCCATATCTGATGATCATCACCACATGTTTATGCTATCTTTTTTATTTTCTTTTTCATGCCCTTATATTATACCTAGTTAGTGATAGGACATGTTTTCCCTCCCACTTAGTTCCTTGAATTTGAAGGGGGGCATGTCCTATCACTAACACTCCTTTTTTGAGCTGGCAAATAGTTACAAGTATTAATATAAACACGAGAATTATCATGTCCAAATAAACCATTATCACATAACAATGACAATGTGTGATAGGCCAGTACATGAAAATGAGGGCTAAAAAAGAATCAAAATTTACCACTATTTTCCTACAAAATAAAAATAAACTAAACTTGAATAAATTATTTGTGATACATATACTGAATGTTTAAAGATGTGATAAAAATAAAAAACCTACTATTCAAAATCCAATTCATAAACTACTATTTTTTAAAATCCCACTAATTTAAAATTTACTGAAATCCTATAATACATAAAATATATTACTACTAAATTTTAAATAAGTTTTTTTTTTTTATTAATTTGTTAAATATACTCTAGCCTCTCCTACCTCTTTCCCTTCCCCCTCTATCTCTCTATCTATCTCGTTATATAGTATTCAACATATTTATCTTTTAAAACTATGTACTAATTATTATGTTGAGACCATGAGTAATTTAATTATTTTCCCAATATAAATATTACCTTTACTTTTACAAATAGTAAAGGACAAATATTTCAATAAATCATGGCGTAGACATAATATAATAATAGTAATAATGAATTTGATGTAAAGGTAATTAGATCAACTTTTCATTATGTTTAATGTTTCTCAAATAAAACATGTTTTCATTATTATTCTATATTATTTTCAGCCATACAATTTTCTTCCATCAAAATCAAACATGTGACCTCAAAATAAAGTGCGCATATCTTCATCATCAAGCCAACTCAAATTATAATTAACAAATCTAAAGTTCCAAAAATACTTTCCATATACTCCAAAAAAATGGATTCGAACACGTTGAAAGAGCAACAAAAAGTTCTAAGCATGTGATTGGCTTTCCCACATAATGTGATGCCCGTATGGCTGTTTTTATATATTTTTGCCATAAAATCTTTATTACATGAAAAATAATATTTTTTAATTAACCTTATAATATTTTATTATATAAAATATATTTTTGAAACTGAAATATTCCTTAAGGGGTAATTCGAATAAATAACTGTTAAAATTGAGAGGTCTTTTATTATGGAAGAAAGTGACCCCAAAAAAACAAAATCGACATCCAATGAAAATTTTGAATATTTTGTTGAATGGATATACCAATAGAATGATTGCTTTGCAAATGGGTTAAAAAATATTAATGCAATAAATTTTCTACAGAATATTATAAATTAAACTCTATTTATTAATAGCATTGTATTAAATGTTTTAAAATAAATATTAAAGAAAAATAATTTTAAAAAGATGGAGTTCAATCTAATGATATGTAGTCAATAGTGGTATGGTGTGATGGTTAAGGTGGTGTTGTTATTCTTGTCATCTAGGTTCAAACCCCATAAGATATAATTGTTGAGAATTTTTATTGTGAATGAGGTCCCCTATTAGTGACCTCACCAATAATAGCTCCATATCAAAAATGTTTTACCCCTTTTAAAAAAATTTAATGATATGTATATATAAGTATAATTAATTTAAGTTTAATGAGAGATGAATGGTAGTGTATTTTAAAATTAATTATAAATGCATGGAAAGTAAATAAGAAAATAAGAACATTTAGCTTGTTGATCGAGTAATGTATATTTTTTTGTAAAGATTTAGAATCTTACCTACTCCTTTCCTAAAAGGTATGACCTCTCTATCAATGAAAGTGTCCCTTT
Organism: Sequoiadendron giganteum; assembly: GCA_007115665.2. Lineage (NCBI taxonomy): Eukaryota > Viridiplantae > Streptophyta > Pinopsida > Cupressales > Cupressaceae > Sequoiadendron > Sequoiadendron giganteum. Next base: position 388,903,381 of record CM021110.1, read on the forward strand.
AATCCTATAGTATATTTGTGTTTTTTTTTTTGGGACCGAGTTTGCAAGTCTAGATCTAGTTTGGAGTCATGGGTTTGTCCTATACATTTGGATTCAACCTTAAGTGTTGTATACATCTTCTCTATTGTTTGTTTATTTGCTTCCCTTTATTTTTCTCTTCTTTGATATCTAATGACTAGAGGTTTCTAAGGATATTTTTTAAAAGTTGTGTTAAATCACAAGGAGACATGTCTAATCTTCCATCAACAACCCTCATAAAATATGTCTACACATTTGAAGACAATAGACATGCACTAGCAAATGATGGAAATAAATTTTCTTTAGAAATTAACACGTAGCATTGAACTTTACAAAATGTGTACTTAGCTTCAGGTCCTCTGTCTGACCTCACCGGTTCATAGCTTCAGGTTAAAAGCTTTTACCTCGTTCACCCTTTAAAAAAAAAATTAATGATATGTATTTAGTGTATTTTAAAATTAATTATAAGTGTATGGAAAGTAAATAAGAAAATAAGAGCATTTAGTTTGTTGATGGAATAATGTATATTTTTTGTAAAGATTTAGAATCTTACCTAATCCTATTCTAAAAAGTATGACCTGTCTATCATGAAAGTGTCCCTTTAATCCTATATTATATGTGTTTTTCTTGGGATCGAGTTTGCAAGTCTAGATCTAGTTTGGAGTCATGGGTTTTTCCTTTGCATTTGGATTCAAACCTTATGCCTCTCTATTAGTGAAAGTGTCCCTTTAATTCTATAGTACATTTCTGTTTTTCTTGGGATCGAGTTTGCAAGTCTAGATCTAGTTTGGAGTCATGGGTTTGTCCTTTGCATTTGGATTCAACCTTATGCGTCGTATACATCTTCTCTATTGTTTGTTTAGTTGCTTTCCTTTGTTTTTCTCTTCTTTGATATCTAATGACTAGAGGTTTCTAAAGATATTTTAAAAAAGTTGTGTTCAATCACAAGGAGACATGTCTAATCTTTCATCAACGACCCTCATAAAATATGTCTACACATTTGAAGACAATAGACATGCATTGGACAATGATGCAATTAAATTTTTGTTAGAAATTAACACGTAGCATCAAATTTTACAAAATGTGTACTTAGCCAATTCAAACTAAGGAAATAAAAAGGTTTAGTTGGTTAAAATTCGAATTTGAATTTAAAAAAAATTAACATTTAACTTTATGATTGAAAAACTAGCAACATAATTATGGACATGATCTTAGGTGAGTAAATGATCATATGGGTGTATATAATTGTTATACCTAGATAGGTCTAGAAATACATGTAATAAATGTGTGAATATTTATATATTGAAATATGTGGATAAGATGAATGTATTGAAATATGTGGATAAGATGAATGTATTGAAATGTGTGTATAAAGATAAAGTGAGGTCTAAATACATGAGAATATGTATGTAAGAGGATATGGAAACGATTGGGAGAATCAACCCAACTTCACATAAAATTACATCATTTCTCAATATATAAATATATGAAAACATTTAGACTTAACATTTCACCAGAAATAATACAAATTTATATAAATTCTACCAATATAAAATATTAATTTTAAAAGTGATTTTTTTAATATATTTAACAATTTTGAGTTTGTGGAGACAACAATGGTATATTTAAGTTATATGTAAATGATTTTTTAATGAATATATTACAACTTTTTCTACCATTATAGTAACACCTTTTGACTTACTAACGATAAATTACATCAACTTTTTTAAATAGAACTATTAGGTCAGTTGTCTAAGGCTTTTAAAATGAATTACAATTATCAATTTTAGTGGGAGGTTTTCTGAATTCATCTATGGCGAATAAAGAAGTGAAGATAGATCTTTCAAAGCCAATCAATCATTTATAAATATATTTCATTCCAAAAATCTAAAACATTTCAGTACACTGCAAACAAGAGAATTTATACATAAACATTACATGCATTTTTTCTGCCATATAATTCAGTAGGGCCGTGGCCTGTGGCCTGTTGCCATGGATGAAGCACTGCTCAAAATCCCAACACTGACAGAGTGAAAAAGGAAAAGAAAATAGATCTGCAGATGAATCACGAAAAAAGCTTGTATAATCAAATCTTGAAATATATCAATCTGAGAAATTTTATGTTTGATGTAAAAAATAATTGTGAAAGAACATACACCCAAAATCTTAGATGGAAGCTGTGTCAAACTGAATTCAGCCATGTTTTTTTTGTGCACAACCTACTGTAAATCTTAAGTAATGAAATCCCTGAAACTGAGAAAATCTGTTTTTAACAAAAAAACACATTTATGTAGAAACAAAAGAATCTATCACGCTTCCATGGATTTAATAGTAACTCTATTCTCCAGAGAATTTAAGGCATTCAAGAGCTAACTAACAAATACCCACCTTGCAGCAAGCTTATTTCTCCTCTAATGTGGCAAAAGATTAATTGGTTCGAGATCTACAGGCTGCAATTCTTTAACTAAAAATATATTTGGAAAACAATTTCTGAACTTTACATAAAGTTTTTCTTCACAATATGGTACAGAAATCCCCTATTTTATTGATCAACAGCTCTATGGCCGGTGAATATATCTTATATATACCTCTGTAGAAAAAAGGAAAGAGAGAAAACCCAGAAAATGCTTTGGGAGGAGGATAGGCAACGAAATCTAGAATTCTGTGTAGGTCTTCACCTGACCTGAAATTTTTTGGCCTGCAGCAGATCGAAGAACAAATTGAGTTCAGAGGGATTGACATAGAAAATTTCTTCAGCTTTTCTTTTTGCTGTTGATCTGGGCTTTCTTGGAGCAGGAGGGCATGCCAGAATTTTAGGTATTTGATGCTCCTCTGACTTGGGTGTCTCACATCCATCATTGCCATCGCTACCAGTGGCAGTACTAGTAATATCCAAATCAACAAGCCCATCCAATTCCTTTGATTCCAGTGCGGACAACAACAATCTGGATTTACAAGGAGGACGAGCAGTAACAATTGGCTTCAGTGCAGGAGGAAATCCTCCATCTTCTTCATCCTGGGTCGCCTTCCTCTTCTTTGATGCTGTGGAGATTTCATCATTCTGTGACATCTTTACATCACATTTCTGAACAATAAAAATTGTAGATTCGAGTCTTAACTGATCCATATGAACTGTAACTCAACAAATGATTAGGTTTCTAAAACTGAAACCAACATGCTGGTTTCTATACTTTCTGAAAATTATAACTTAAGCAGATCTATCTGTTCTTTACACAAGAACTCAGTCATATCGAAACCTATATTCAAATAGTTGTATCATGGGAGAACTCAGATCTTATGACGAAGGCAAGACAATGTGGATGGGAGCCAATAAATAGCAACACAAGCGCGTGGAAGAAGGAGAAGTCCTGAATCAGATGTATGTGGGCCTCATGCTGTGGACATATATTAATTATATATACGTCTGCAATCTTGGAATATATACACAACTAACTGCTAATGCACAACTAACTCCTAGTTTTCTAATAATTTTTCTTCTGAGACCCCAAAACTTACAGTCAACTCCAGCAAACTCCTCCTTGGGGAAGGAATCTTCACTTTATTTAAAGGGCTAACCCATGAGGAAAAGCCTTGTATTTGCTATTGTTAGAAGGGGTTCTGAGAAAGCATGTGCATCCAACGTCACACTGCACATGTGCATGGCAGGCCTGTGGACACACTCATAATACATGGGGTCTCAGATAAATAAATATATATATAATGACTATCCAACTTTCATTACTGCTCTTCTTTCATATATTTTAGCGCTACTCTGATTTTCAACCAATTAGGGAACCAAAATCATTAACTTAAATTTCTTTGAAACAATCCTAACTACAATTTCTTCTTTTCCTGCTTGAAGTTAAGTTCTATCTGTAAATAGTTTTGGATGAAATGACCGCACAACAAAGCTGCCCATATTAAATGTAACGAATGGTTGGTGTGATGTCAGTTTTGGAATTATCTTCCACAACATTCCACGTACATGAAGAGACATTCTAACCTCAATCCAGCAAGATTTTGTCTTTTAACCTTTCTTGGAAGGATAAACTTCTTTTTGGGTGGATGAATTAAATTTTTTTTGGTTTCTAGTTATATTTGATCAAATTTACTTTCATTTTATTATTAAATATTTGTTAATTTATTGATAAAAGTACATAATTCACCAACAAACCAACAATTTAAGAATAGAGTTTGTGGTTGTAGTGTTTATGGCTAGTTTCATGTTTTCTATTGGTCTTTAGTTTATTTTCAATAGAAGTGTTTTTGACTAGTCAAATAGTGTCAAATCTTTTGATCTTGTCTGTTCTTTCAAACTTGTTGATTTACCTCTTGATGAAGTGTAGGATAAATAGGCTAATGATGGTGCCCTTACAATCTAGGAATCTGTGCTAGATGAATAGAATAATTCTAATACATAGAGACTAGATGAGTATGATCCATCTCTTACTATTGCATTAATAACTTTTTCTACTTAATTTTGTGCTTTTTTTAATAGATATAATGCTTAAGGTTCTATCTTTATAGGCTATGGGTTGTGACTTTTTTGATCCACTCTTTTATATGATATAGTGTATTGTTAGAAAAAAATTACAATTAATATAAATATCACTATTTCAAAAAAAATAAAAATTGAAATAATTGTTAAATTATTTGATATTTGAAATATGTAAAATTTTGAATAACATAAACACTCTTTTTAAAAATAATTTAAACTCGTCTTATATTTTCTACTTAAACACATTAATCAACTTTACCATAATTATATTTACATTTTAACAACTTCCAATCAATTTTATTTCAACTAATCAAAATTACAACATACCAAATACATATGTTGAGTCTATGATTTTCTCTTTGGTTGTGTCTAGATCTTCTTCAAAAATAGACAAGATGGTTCCCCATATGGGTCAAGATTTGATTCCACTTTAGAGTTCTTTAGTCAGGTTTGGTTCCAAACCTCCATGTTGTTTTAATTGCTCCTTTTCTATGAGTCAATAATTTGTTTCTTGGGGTCCTTATGATTTTAAGGCATATTTTGTTGTCGGTTTAATTCTCAAATTTTTAAGCTCTTTCATCTTGTACAAGCTTTCAAGATCTTTTTAAAACCCTCTTTTGATTCATAACTCTGTTCAAAATAATTTCTCTAATAAAAAAAATCAATTACATAAAATTTACTCAATCCCTACAAACTTAATTTAATTTTATTCTTTAATGGACAATAAATACCATACATTAATTGAATAATTATTAAAGAAAAAATAGTCATGATTGCAGAATTTGATAGTCATTACAACAAGAGTCAAGAGATCATGTGCGTAGGATCCCTTTCCAATGCTTCCCATTTTTAAATAGGTTTAGAAAAATAAAATCTCCCAAAATAATTCTAAGCATTTATATATTTTCTTAAACAATAACAAGAGGATGAAGAATACATAAGTTCTTGATGAAGTGTAGGATGAATGTTGCATATATTTATATTTTCTTTCTACATTTGAGAAGAATAAATAAAATTGAGATGATTAATGATATGTGTTTATTGTGTTGAGATACATTTCATAATAACAAGAGAATAGGAGTGTGACATCATGACTATATACATAAAAACTAAAATATAATAAAAATATATTAAAAAATATAACTATAAATTAAAATTATTAAAAGATAACATGTATAAATATATAATATTTACCGTGCATCTAAAAATAGAAAATAAAACAAAAAAAAAACCAAAATAATAAATGATAAAGTTTTCAAAAGTAAAATTTAAAATTAGATATCAAAGAAAACATGTGTATTATGAACAAAATAAAGTAAGTTCAATATAGATAAAATTAAAAAATAAAATCTTAAGTAAAATAAAATAACTCTTAAAATAAATAAAATAGTTCCCTTGACAATTTTTAGATAGATGTATAAGAACTTAAACTATATTTTTAAGATTTAGAGTTGCTATTTGAAATAGTGGGAGTTTAACAAGAAATGATCTATCAAATTTTATTAATATTTTTGTTGAAGTGAATTGAATTTTAATATTTGTGTTTTACTAGTATATTAATTCTCTATAATTTGTTAGTTTTGTGATATGGTGGTAGTATGGATGTACCATTCATTCTTTATTTGACTCTACTTTTATTTCTCTCTATTCTATTTCATGTAGCCAATAACCACCAATATTACTTAAGAATACTTGTTTTTATGGTCCCATTATCCTCTCAACCAAACACAAGAATATAGAGCCACTAAATGTGCATTTCCCTTATTTCCCTCATAGTCACAACCACTTACTAAATTTAGTAAGTTTAGCCTAGTCATTCAAATATAAGAACCTCCACCTCCACGTCTCATTGATCCTAGGTAAATCCTCTCAATCATCCTCTTGTTGGTGTAAATAGTTTTTTTTCATAACTAGTTATTAGTGGGGTCATATTTACATGTTAAGCCCACTTAGGTCCTAGCCATATTTAAGTTGCTTAGATAATATTTTATCCTTTTCATATTTTATTAAATATTATAAAAGTCCTAGGTCATTTAATGATGGTTCATTTCATTTAATAATGACACCTATCATTTAATGTTTTGGAATTTAGTGCTTCATAACACCTTGTCTATATAAGCAAGGTCTTTACATACTCTTGTAATATACCTCATCATCATATTTGATAGATATTAATATCAAGAAAGCTCATTTCTTGCATGCTTTGTGGTGGAAGGTTTTCCTTATTTTATAGGTGGTCTTGGGATAGAGTTAAATTTTAGCTCCTACATGGTATTAGAGCATGACCTTGTAAATTTCTTCTCAAATTTGAGGGTAGAGCTATTGCTAGTGAAAGATCTTGGTTAATTTTAGTAAGGTTGAGTATTCTCTTCCCTTGCACCCTATGGTGATTTGGGGAATAAGAAAAAAATGAAAAAAACACTAGTTTTAAAGGGTTTCTCTTTGTGGATTTTCATTTCAAGCTAATTTTGGAATGTGTTGGAGGTAATTTAGTCTCACCATTGAGTCTATGGAATCTAAGAAATTTTATATTAGCTTTTGTTTCATCAAAATATAACATATTTTTCTAGATCTATGAGGGCTTCAAGTTGGGAGGTGGTTCTCAAATCTGAGAGGTAGCCAATTATTTGAAGAGCTTTGAGCCAAAATAGACCCTATCATTGCATCTAGAATGCCCAAAACCCCTAAAATTTCTTGTCAAATTTCCAAAATTAGAGATTTTTTCCTCGAGCCCTTAGAGGCTTTTTTTACAAAATCATCACCAAAATTGTCTACATACGACTATACAGAATCTATACAACATGGTATTGTATGGTTTGTATAGGTCACAGGTCTATAGGGTACAATCATCATCAATATAAAGCATATTCGTATAGTATTTCATGGCTAGCATGGGTTCTACATTTATTTTGCATACTCTACATACAATAGTGTTTGTGGCACACCAGTCACATTGATAGTACAAGGGTATAATTTAATAATATTTTATTTTCATTTAATTGGTTTAAAAATGGTTTTAGCAGTTTGTTCAAGGTTGTAGCACCCATGACCTTATTGCTAGCAATTAGGTTCTTAGTGGAGTAGTGTCGGTGAAGGAACCCATCACTTGCCACCCAAACACTTTGACACCCTATCGCTAGCTGGCAATGGGTTCTTTTAAACCTTCTACTTATCTCACAGTCCTATTGAGGACATGTTACCAGCCCCTAGGGGCTTTACTTGGCCCTTTAGGTGCCCAAATTTGGCCTTTTCCCACGGAGCATAATTTTTCCCCATTTATCAAAATTTTGCAAACTAGATATCCACAAAAAGCTAGTTCTTTGTACTTTGCAGTGTTTTAGGTCATTTTTCCAAAAAAAATTGTAGGTACATTTCATTGCCAACTGAAGTTCCTTTTCCTTTTTGGACCTCCGAGCTCACAAATTTTCACTAGTTTATCTAATTTTTACAATTCCAGTAGAAATTGAAATGTATTCAAGAGCTCTATCGTTCGGTTCATGCACTTTTCTAGGTTCAACCTTAGGTATTATCTATTAATTTTTTTTCATATTTTTCATCTTCACTTATTACTTGGACATAGTGTCTTCTAGAGAAGTTCTATTTTTGGGGGGCTTCATTTTCAATTGTACTTTAAATTTAGGAGGTATCACATCAATTTGTTTTATATATTTTTCTCTTTTGGCACTTGTTGTCCTAATGGCTAAACACGGGTTTAAGATTCTAATTCCTCATATAATTATCACACATGAAAGGAGAAAATGCAAAACTTACTTTGGTCTAAGGGTTTGTGGTCTACCTTGGATGATGAAAAAAATGATTTTTCTAAAGAATATGAAATATTTTCTCATAGGTATAAATGTTATGAGACGATGAGATTGATTTATATGCATGTTTCTAATAGTTGATTCTTCCATATTGAGGAATTTACTACCCCTAGGTAGGTATGGGATAAGTAAAAGGAGTTATTTGGTTTAATTAGACATAGTAATCAACTTTACCATAATTATATAAATTTTAGCAACTTCTAGTCAATTTTATTTCAACTAATTAGAATTACAACATACCAAATACATATGTCGAACCTATGATTTTCCCTTTAGTTGTGCCTAGGTCTTCAAAAACAGGGAAGATGGTTCCCCATATAGGCTATGATTTGATTCCACTTTAGATTTCTTTAGTGAGGTTTGGTTTCAAACCTCCATGATTGGTGTGGGTATGTGCAGGATCATGAAGGGCCAAAAAGTGGCGATATGTAAGTGATATGATGGCCCATGTGGCTGATGACTTTTTTTTACCCAAAATTGATGAAATGAAAAGGGTTTTTAAAGGAGATTCTTAGCTTTCCACCAATATAAATTATGCTTTACTTTGAATTTAATAAATAATTATTATTCATTTTCTATTTGAATTACAACTAAATTCCTGATTGATAGGTTGATTGAAAAACATCTATAGCTTTCAAAGGGTATCACATTTTTGGAATCTGAAAAATGCTTCACATACTATAGGATTAAAAAAAAAAATGAATTTCATGAAGTTTTGAGCAAGTTAAGGTGGTCAGACGTACAAGTTTTTTATATTTTTAAAAATTTGTAATAAAAAATCATAATTAATTATTTAGTTGAAAAAAATTACAAAAAAATATGCATCACATTGTGACATGAGTCTTCTACTTATATCATAAAAAATATTATCATTTTATTGTAGTTAGGGTGGTTAGACAGACACTTCTTATTTTTCCCCTGAAATTTAAGTTCTACTCCATTGAAATTTCAAATTTTCACCAAATAGATTTTTTAAAAATAAAAAATAAACCTAGTAGTTTAGAAACTACATTCAATTTGCAATAGATTTTATTCTTACATATTTTTGAAATAAAATAGTTAACTTATTCAAAATTTTATGTCAAGTTGCCTAACTTTGATTTTTCTGAATTTTATTGCCACTTAAGGGCCTATGTTTTCCATGATGATCCTGCACATGCCCATGTTTTGATTGTTCATTTTATATGAGTCAATAATTTGTTTCTTGGGGTCCTTATGGTTTTAAGGCATATTTTTTATAGGTTTTATTATCTCTTTTTTTAAGCTCTTTCTTCTTGTACAAGGTTTCAAGGTATTTTTAAAACCTTCTTTTTGTTCATGAATCTATTCAAAATAAATTATCTAATAAAAAAATATCAATTAAATAAAATTTATCCAATCCTTAACATAATGTTCTTTCATAGTATTGCAAGGCCCTAGGTCATGAAAGGATGAGAGCAGTATGGCTTCCGTAACTTACCTCAGTTAAAGGGAATTTTAGATGTTAGGATAGGCAGGATGAGAATGATGAGGACTATGAAGTCCCTTGACCACTCTAAGAACCCGAGAGTTGATAGGAGACCAGGCGAGTCAGTTTTTAGGGTCAACTCTATGTCTCAGATAGCTCTCTGTCAGAGGATAGAAGTACAATTTTGGGATGACATCATGATGCGTTGTTGTCTCTTAGGTGTGCTAGCGTCTATATGGACAAAAAACTAGGGAGACAAGGTTGGACCTCTCAAAAATTAACTATCAACCTAGTTAAGGGTTTCTAAAGGTGCAAAATAGCACTATGAAATATGAAACATAAAGATGAATTTGATGAAACAAGTATATTACTGTGAGGGTAACGAAGATGATCTCTCACATTAGCTTTTTTTCCAGCTCGCTCCAAGATATCTCCACCTACACATAGAAAAGAGGGAAAAATTTGGGGGGTTGTTTAGGGCTCTACCTTAGTCATACCCCCATTTTGGTGTTTCCACCTCCACGAACAACCAATTTTGCAACGATATAGAAATGATGTGATAAAGAAATGAATACAAGAAAAGTACACAAAACACTACAAAATAGTAATGTGCTAACTCAACCAAGTAATAGAGAAGATGAGTAAGGAGCTTACCACCTTCGCCCAAAGTGCTCAAGGCTAATGGAGGAGAGAAATGAGAGGAACTCAAGCCTCTTTTGCAATGGATTTGTCCTATGCTTGCTCTATTGAAGTGATGGAGTGAAGAGATTACTGCTATGGAGTGCAAAATGTTACTCCAATGCTTGGAGTGAATACTAAGATTTTTTGAATGAGTAAATGAATTGTCAAGAGATTGAAAATGGATGATGGAATGAAGAATACCAAGAAGGGAGATGAAGAAACAACCATATTCGGGTCAGCCAGCCAAATAGGAACTACAATTCAACTTCCAATAGGAACTGTAACATCTTTGCAAACTCCAGCCGTAGGAATCTACCAGGGATGTAAGCATGTCGTACAGACATCTGCGTGCCACACAAGCATCCCCGACAGAAAAGTGGGTGAAGAGAAATGAGCATATGTGGAATTAAGCCCTCGCCTTTGGTTTTCTAAAGTGGAGAGGGGTAAAAGGGGAAATTGCATTAGGGGTGAAAATTCGCTCCTATACATTTTTCCCCCACTTTAGCGAGCACGAATACTAATGAGTGCTTCGGTAAAGTAGATCGAAGAAGTAGTAGGGTTAGAAAAGTATACTTGAATTGTCAAGGAAGTAGGACATGGTCTAGTGAACTTGAAAGTGCATGAAAAGCAAAGGACTTCATAGCTCCCCAAAACTATGAAGCTGAAGAACGAAAGTTCCTTATAGGCTATCAGACCTTCAAGGGAGGTATCCCTCAAGAACTCTCACATGAAGGAAACCAAGAAGAGCGCCTAACAAGCACATAGACCTGCAAGGAAAGGTATCCCCCAAGAACTCTCACATAAGGGAGATCGAGCAAAGGGTACTCCACATAGTCAGGAATGATGACATGTTTACCCATAGATAGAACATGTCAAGAAGCGGTTGCTCAGGCCAGTGAAGAAATAGTCATGTAGACCATCACCAAGTTGGAAGACTTTCAAAGGGTTCCCTCAGGAACCCTTCAAAAGGACGAGGGGTCCACTCAAGGGATGCACTGTTTGAAAGGAAAAGTCTAGTCAAGCTGCCCCTAAGTTAGATCTAAGATGTGAAGTAGCTCTAGTCGGGCTGCCCCCAGGACAGACACAAAGATAAGAAACAAGTCTGGTCGGGTTGCCCCCGAGCTAGATGCTAAGATGTGAAACCGGTCTAGTCGGGCTTCCCCCGAACTAGATGCCAAGATGTAAAGGATTTTCAAGTGGGTCCCTTGGGAACCCAATGTGAAAAGAAAGGGTCCACTCAAGGGATACACTATTCAAACACCAATGCCTTCTTTCTCGAATCAATTCATCATCAAGGAATCCTTTTGAAAGATGTTCACTTCATCAAGGAATTCGAAAGGAAGGATATGCCCATATGCAAGGGGAAGACCAAATGTTTTCCCACTTCAAAGGAAGGTTTCCAAGTCCTTTCTTTATGAACTCCTGATGAAGGAAACATGATTCGTTAGGGTTTCAAGTCGAGAATGCAATTATAGAAAAGAAGTGTGTGGAGGGTCTTTGAGAAAAGATTCATTGGAAATGAATGTATTTTCTAAAGATTGTGTAATTTAGAAGTGGTGTTGTTGCACATAAGAGGGATAACTCAAGCAAAGATGAGAGAAAGATAAAGAAAAAGGAAAGAGAACATGAACAAAGGGCACAAGGGGATTCGGTTTTGCAAGGTTAGATCTACCTTTATTTATGAATAGTAGGTAACCATGGTGCAAGGGTGAAAGATCATAAATCCCCAACCAGATCAAGAAGAATGCATGTAAGACAAAGTAAAAGAAAAAAATTGGGTCAACATGGAAGGAAGCCTAAATTCTCCCAATGCTATACGTTGTCCTCAATTTTTTGAAAGTCAATCACAAACATGGAAGAATAATGATACAAATAGAAGAAGTTTTACAACAGAAATGCCACGCTTTTATCCAAGCACCAACATGGGTGACAAGGGTCATCTAGGCACACATAAAATGATCATGGGGGAAGCGCATCACAATACACACATCTAATCTACAGATTAAGAAGGGGTCTCCCCCTAACAGTATGGGTATGTGCAGGATCATGATGGGCCAAAAAGTGGTGATATCTAAGGGATATGATGACCGTTGTGGCTGACAACTTTTTTTTTACCCAAAATTGATGAAACGAAAAGGGTTTTTAAAGGAGATTCTCAGATTTCCACCAATATAAATTATGCTTTACTTTGAATTTAATAAAATAATTTTATTCATTTTCTATTTGAATTGCGACTAAATTCCTAATTGATAGGCTAATTGAAAATCATCTATAAATTTCAAATGGTATCACATTTTTTGAATCCAAAATATATGTCACATTCTATACTTTGCATACTATAGGATTTTAAAAAAAAAAAAGAATTTCATGAAGTTTTGACCAAGTTAAGGTGGTTAGACATACGATTTTTTATATTTTTTAAAATTTGAAATAAAAAAATAAAAATTAATTATTTACATGGAAAAAAAAAATATGCATCACATCAGGACATGAGTCCCCTGCTTATATCTAGAATATTATAAAAAAATATTATCATTTTATTGTGGCTAGGGTGGTCAAACAAACACCTACTTCTTATTTTTTCCCTAAAATTTAAGTTCTACTACATTGAAATTTCAAAATTTCACCAAATAGATATATTTTTTTTAAATAAACCTAGTAGTTTAGAAACTAAATTCAATTTTCTATAGATTATATTGTTACATATTTTTGAAATAATATAGATAACTTATTCAAATTTTTTAGTCAAGATGCCTAACTCTGATTTTTTGAATCTTATTGCCACTTAAGGGCCTATTTTTTCCATGATGATCCTGCACATACCCCTATTCAACCAAGAGGTCATCAGATTCCCACTCTAGATTATCGTAGGGGGAAGGATGATGAGCCTATAGTGGTGTAGTGTTAAGGTAAGGAGCTTTTGATCCTCCTGCAACAAGGGCTAAGGAAGAAGGACCTACGAGGTCTCTATCACTCAACTCTAATGGGTCCAAGGTCATTGACTTTGTGAAGATCCCTAACAAGTTCAAAACTTCATCCACCAAGTTAAATATGCACTTAATGGGAGTGTCATGTTTTACCTCAATGGATGGAGGGATTTGCACCTAAGGTTCACTACTAGGCTCACTGGGAGATTTTGGGAGTGGTGATGAACTTGGGAGAGGTTGGGGCTGGTTTTGTTACTAAGATAGAAAAAGTTAGCATGAGACCACCTTTTAGAGAAGGTGGAATCATCTTACATCCTCCATTGCTGGAGGGACCACTCTCTATCTTTTTCTTCATTGAAGGAGGCGAACTCCCCACAGATGAAGAAAGAAGGGCAAAGGGAGAGGAGGAAAGAAGCACAACAAATGCAACTGAAGTGTTAATAATATCTATAGGTTTCAAGAAAGGTAAGACATCCATAATGGACGTTTGTAGAGGTGGATCCACCAAAGGAGTGATGAAAACTTGCACCTTACTAGGTACATGTGCACCCACAATAGAAGCTGAAAGTGATACAACGTTGGTTTGGATAGACATAGAAGGGAAGAGAGAGGAGGACATGACAAGATGTCCTGATACCGGAGCGGTTGTATCCTCTTCTTTCTTCTGTAAGGAAAATTTCTCAGCCAAAAGAGCCTTTCGCTAGTGCTTGCATTCGCACACAAGATGGTTTATGGGACTCTTCGAACCATAAGTTGGAGGCTGCGAAGGAATAGAGGTTTCTTGCTTAGCCATGGGAATGTCCTCCATATATGTTTCTAGTGGAGGGATAGACTCCTAGATGGGAGCAGGTGGAACAAGTTCAGAAATGATAGGGGGTTTTGACTCTAATGCCTCAATAGCAGGCCTCTTCCTATTCACAACCTTTGGAGAAGGAGCGATAGGAGGTCGTAGAAAATATTATTTTCATGAGCTTTTCTTTCTGCCATATAAATAGTACCAAGGTATAGGAGGCCCAGTATGGAGATTCAATAGCCTAGTAGGGAGATTTAATAGCCTAATCTTAGGTCTACAACAAGTAGGCGCAATTAGACTTAGCAGGTAAAAACTAGGCTTATTCATCCAATACTCCTCCCAAGAAATGGGAGTAGATGAGGTGGCTTGAGAAGGAGAAAGCTTCTCCTTTCCCTTTCGAGAGGAGGAGATATTTGGCTGCTCTATTACAAGCAGGTTCAACTTCAGTTGTCCCTTGCCCCTAGTCTTATACTTTACATACTTCTTATAAAGTAGGTTCGTTCTGGGAGGGAGCAGACCAATCGGGGTGGGCAAAAAGTGATCCAATGAATATCCCCCTCGAGATACCATTGGCTGGTATCCAATATCATGCACCATGTGCACTAAACCCTCATGGGAAAGCTTAAGACACTTATAAATTACAGAGGCAATCCCAATCATGGAAGTTAGCCATGGTATTCCTAACTTCACCTTGAATAGGTATGACTTAGGAATAACATCAAAAATCATATCCAAGTTCCTAGGTCCAACCAGGATAGATAGTTTTATCAATCCATAGGGTTTAAGGGCAAGGCCATCATGCATACAAATTATGGACCTTGTTTTTTCATATTCCTCCCTTTGTAGGGAGTTCAAGAATAGAGTCTCCTCCATAATGGCATTCTCTCTACTCGTGGGGTTGACTAAGACCCCTATCATAGTTTTTCCATTGAGGTGAGTGGGAATGTAGAGCAAAGAAGGTTTGCCATTTGCTGGTACATCTTGTGAAGTGAATGTTATATCTGGCGAACCGGTCACAAGATGAGGAGAAAGATTAATAGTAACAATGTTAACATAGGCTTTAGGCTAGGAAATGAATCAGAGGGATTGATAATCATGTTAGCAAAATGTGACATAAATGGATCGGTGTATATCTATAATTCACTATTAGCTTTCACCACTAATCTCTTCATTTTTTTTCTTACTTCCATCAAGATGGATAGTACCATCCTCAATGTGACCATGTATATCATGACACAAGCACATACATTCAGTATCATGTATATTAACTTGATGGTATTGACAATAGGTATTTGCTTCATACCAACTAGGATATCTTTCCCTAACTAGTTTTGGAGTTGGAAATTTAATGATCTTTTCCTTTAACAAATTCTTTAAAATGGAGGAATACGATTTTGATAAGTTCATGAACTTTTGGTCACATCTGAGGCCATTTTTATCCACAATGGCCACTACATTCACAATAGCTTTTCCTTTCCCAGAGATTGATATAGTGAATTTCCCTTCAGGACGGGAGTGTGAGGAAGACCCCCGAAGTGAACTACCATTTGTTGATATTCTCGTAATGTCACACAAAAATGCATGAAAGAAGGGTATTTCATGAGGCAAAACTTCTCTTGCCAAGGCCTTTGTAAGTTCCCTATGAACATCTTCTACACATCGAAGTCAAGTAACAAGTATGAGATTTGTGAAAAGAGTGCTTGATATCACACTATAAAGTTGATAATCTTCGTATTATCCCCTTCTTTACATTGACCAAGGTCAAAGAAGGTCATATTAGGTCTGATGTTGGCTTGGAACTGTTGTAGGAACTAGTTCACAAGTTGATTGAATGTAAAGATGGAATTTTCAAAAAAGGAATAGTACCATTCGAGTACTATATCCTTGAGGGATCGAGGGAACAATTTTTCCATCAACGCATTGTGATGCAAGAAGTCTATACATAAGGCATTAAAAGTGGACACATGCATTGGTGGGTCCCCTTTGCCACCATATTTCTTGAATTTAGGAATTTCCATCCCTTGCAAGAAATGATTATTTATAATTGCTACCGACAACAGGCTATGTCGGAAGAAGGGTTGGAAGATAGGTTGGGCAGAATCTTGGGAAAGGTTCGCTAGCTGGTTCTGCATCTCCCCCATATTATGAAGAAGGGTATTCAATATCGGGTCATTAGAAGACATAGGACCAGTGGAACCACTACCAGAGCCACCGCCAGAACCACCATTGTGAGTACCACCAGAGCCACCAGGGTATGTGTAGGATCATGATGGGGCAAAAAGTGGTGATATCTAAGTGATATGATGGCCCATGTGGCTGATGAATTTTTTTTAACCCAAAATTGATGAAATGAAAGGGTTTTTAAAGGATATTCTCACCTTTCCACAAATATAAATTATGCTTTACTTTGAATTTAATAATTAATTATTATTCATTTTCTATTTGAATTATGATTAAAGTCTTGATTGATAGGCTGATTCAAAAACATCTATAGCTTTCAAACAGTATGAAATTTTTTGAATTTGAAACATTTTTCACATTCTATGCTTTGCATGCAATAGGATTAAAAAAATAAAAATTGAATTTCATGAAGTTTTGACCAAGTTAAGGTGGTTAGACATACGAGTTTTTATATTTTTTAAAATTTGTAATAAAAAATTCATAATTAATTATTTACTTGGAAACAAATTACAAAAAAATATGCATCACATCGGGATAGGAGTCCCCTACTTATATCTAAAATATTATAAAAAATATCATTTTATTGTGGTTAGGGTTGTCAGAAAAACACCTACTTCTTATTTTTTCCGTGAAATTTAAGTACTACTCCATTGAAATTTCAAATTTTCAACAAATAGATTTTTTTATTTTTTTTAAATAAACCTAGTAGTTTAGAAACTACATTCAATTTGCTACAGATTTTATTCTTACATATTTTTGAAATAATATAGATAACTTATTCAAAATTTTATGTCAAATTGCCTAACTTTGAGTTTCTAAATTTTATTGTCATTTAAGGGCCTATTTTTTCCATGATGATCTTGCACATACCCACCACTGATGCCACTTCCACTTGTGTGACCTCCACCAAAGCCACCACCACTTCCAAATCCACCACTATGACCTCTGCTGAAACCATTTTTGCTAGTGCCACCTCTGCTACCAAAGTTACAACCACCAAAGCCTATACCAATCATCTCACTAAATGCACCACCACCGGGGAAAACAAGAGGGGGGAGATAGAAACTCGGCGGGTTCCTATTTACTCTGACAATTTTAGAACTTTTGAAAGTTACAGGGATACTGATAGAAGGGACCGTGTCAGCCATGTATATGGATGTGGGAGGCATCGACACTCCTAACTGCCTCCCATGTTCTTCAAAGGGGTCACCTCGCATCATTCTACCATGGTTTGAAGGGGCACATACTTCGGCCAGACCAATGAGACTAGCCAATAGTTCAATGTCTTTTTGATCTTTTCCCACCATATATTTTATTTTGCTAATAATTTTAGTGGCCCTATCCAGCTTCGAGTTCTTCTCCAGGTGATTTTCTAAGGCACCCAACCCCTTTCTTAGACTAGCAACATATTTGAAAGGTATTTGGATAGCTTCATGCTCATCAACCGAAGATGATGTAGGTGATGTAGGAGGGGTAGGGATGTGGTCAATTTCACCAAAGAATATAGACTCACCACTGTATAGGAGAAAATTTGCACCCCTAATGAAAACTCCCCATTTTCCCTTCCTCACTTTAGAAAACCAAATTCAAAGGCTTAATTCCACATAAGTCCATTGTTCTCCATGCACTTGACATCTTTTTTGTGCATCGACAAAGGAATAATTGTCAGAGACGCCCACGTAGCACGTAGACATTCATGTGGTGCACAAAGATCCACGTGACATGCTTATGTCCCTAAAATATTCTCTCATCTAGAGCCTACAAAGGCGTTACCATTCTCAATGGGAGTCAACTTGTATTGCCCTCTTTGGCTGACCGACCTGAATATGGTCATTTTCCTTCCTCTTTCCTTCATATACACCTCTTCTTCATTCATTTTGGGGATCCCTTCATTCTCCATCTCTCTCGAAGCCTTCTCATAGCTCTTCATCATTTCCTCTACAGTCTCTTCACAAGATCCAAGCAACTTCTTCACCATCTCAAGCAACACTTTACACTTCACAACAACAACATGAACACTCCATCACTTCACTAGAGCAAGTGTGGAATGAAACACCATTATAGTAGAGGCTTGAGTTCCTCTCATTTTCTCTTCCACAAGCCTTGAGAGCTTTGGAAATAAGTGGCAAGCTTTCACTCCTCTCCTCTATTACTTGGTTGAGTAGCATAACACTATTTTGTAGTGCTTTAGTACTCTTTACTTCATTTCCTACATTTCTCTCTATCTATTTGGCTATCCATGGAGGTGAGAACACCAAAAACAAGGGTTTGACTAAGGAAAACTCCTATAGAACCCCAACATTCTCTCTCTCTCTCTCTCTCCCTCTCTCTCTTGTGTGTAGGTACTGAAGAAATTCTTGAGATGGAGGCTTCATTACTCGCATGTTTGTAATCATTTACTTTCCCTTTCTATCCTTGTCTTTATGTTTTCTATTTCAATCTATTTCCTTTATCACATTTTGTATCTTTCTAGAAGTTCTTAGCAATCCGCTTGCGAGTAGCCACTTTGTTGTTTCCTATGATAAACTTTCTTTGGTTTGTACAAGATTCCAACACGCCTCGGGAATTCCAACGTGTTGTGTTGTCATTTGGGTTCTTTGCTGACGTCCTTTGGCTGAGAGCTTGTCAGTTTGTCTAGAGAATCTCTATGACCTCTTTCTGGATGTATAACTCTCACCATTGTGCTTTGAGGTAGTTTATAGAATTTCACCCTATGAGTTTCTCTGAATGAAGAGAAATCGTGAGTAGAAAATCCCCCTTCTCTACATTTTGGTGAACCCGTTGTGAAGAATGTCTTTTTCAAAAACTAGGAATTTATTTACCCCTACTTGGCTGGGTTAGAACTTTTGGCTCGGTGCTCGAAATTCAAAACCTTTTGCATCATTTGAAAGGTCTCCTAGAGAACTAGTTTAGTCCCTTTGGTAATCAAATTTTAGGGACTGATGCAAGTTTTGACCTCAAATTCTACTCTAGAGACCTCCAAAAATGTAAATTACTAGAACATAGAAAATACTGAAAAAAGCGTAATGAATTTAATATCTTCTTTTTTTAGTTTTGTATCTAATTTTGTCCAAAATTTTAATGTAATTCCATTTCATGCATGTGATAGTGACTTGGATTTTCCCATGTCACTAAGTATCTATGATCCTTATCATGAGAGTCCTCTTGCTTCAGAGGATATCTTGTTGCAAGAAGATGAAATCATTGATACCTTTATTAATTTTACACTACCTTCTATTCATTCTAATGCACTCTCTTCTAAAGATGATGCATTTGTGAATGAAAAATATCCTACCAATTCTAATGCACTCTCCTCTAGAGATGATGCATTAGTGCATGATGAATCTCCTTCCACATTTGATCCTATTTGGATTGATGTTGAGAGTATTTCTTCAAATAATTGTTCTACTAGTTGTGATGATTTGTAGATGTAATCTATCTCTTCCACCCCTCAAAGGCCTAATAGACCGGTCATTTACATGACTCCATCTAGTCCCTCTCCTGAACGAGTTTGTTCTATTGACAATGTTTTATTTGATAGTGATTCCCTTGATCTTTCTAAGGCTCCCTCTTATAAAGCACCGGCCCATAACTATGACACTAGAATGAATAAACAACTAAGACTTCCTTGAGCACCTAAACCTACAACTAGAGAGCCTAGTGATCATGATCTTGTTGAGCAACCTCAAGTTACTTTGGCTAAGATGTCACTATGGGACTCACTTCAGTCTACTCCAGTTTATCAAGTTATGCTTCAGAAAGCCTTGCAAAATATCCTCTTGCCTTCTTCCACTAGGTCAAAAGATGCTAATGCGTTGATAGATCATATTCATGCGGATTCACCAAATGTTATGTTCTATCCCTAGGATATCCCACCTTTGAAAGTACATAATCAAGGAGATCCTTTAATGATCATAGTTAACATTAATAAGATTGGCATTAGACGTACTCTCATCGACACTGGTTGGATGCTTAATGTATGTAGTATTGAACTATTGCCTAAGATTAATATTGATCCATTTTATCTTAATACTTTTTTTGTTGACATTCATGGGTTTGATAATGTTGGGCGAAAAGCTCTAGGTAAAATAGTATTAACTTTGCATCTTGGACCTGTTAGTGTACCTACCTTGTATATGTTATGCCGAAGAAGTTACCTTATAACCTTCTTCTTGGTAGACCATGGATTCATGCTATTGGTGTAGTCCCATCTACCTTGCATAAATATATTAAGTTCATTTGTAATAATAAAATAGTCATAGTTAAGGTTGACCCTAAGGCTATGCACTTATGTGAGATGGAAGTTGTCGATCAAGCTTCAATTGTGCCTACTCTTATTCCTTCAGTATCTTCCAATGTGTCGATGTTTACTCCAACAATATCTACTACAAAGGATAATCTTGAGATAGATGTCCTTGAAGAAGGTCCTTTTGAAGGAATAAATCTTAAGTCTACTCTTTCTACCTCTTCTCAAAATAATGCATGTCTTGGTGATGGTTGGGGTCCTTTAGACTTTACAGATTCCCTCATTTATGAATATAAAGTCAAGCCAATATGCTTAAACCTTTCGATAACATCATTCACACCTGCGATGAAAAATGGTGGTCCTTTTGTATCGCTTGATAATGTGAATGTGAAATTTGATCTCCTTAGTGTTGATCCTCCTTCTGAAGAAGATGATTACGCTTCTACTAAGGAGGATAATTCTAACAATCCTATCAAGAAGGACGATGACGATCCTATAGAAGAGTATGTTCCCCCTTGCTGGAATAATGCTCTCTATGATGATCCCCCCTCTTCTCATGATTTTAAAACACGTTATGGCCCTGGCTTTAAACTCATCTCTAAGTATGGCTATGAGTGTAAAGGTTGTGGGCGTAATGAACAAGCAATACAGGTCCCTATAGAATTTATACCTCATAAGTGTAACTTGTGGCTTGGTTTCTCGAATAAATAATTTGAGCAAAAAGCATGGTTAGATGCTGAAACAAATTCCACTCAACCTCATTCTTGTAGATTGGTCTATCCTTCCTTGTATTCTATATTTGTATCTTCTTCTTGTGAGCAGTTGAATCTTTCTCCACAAGAGAAATAGTTGCTTCGCGCTCCTCATCCTTTGTCTGAGCAAGAGAATATTTTTTTGCAGCTTCTAAAAGCCCACTTAATTACTTTTCCTCCTCCTACATGTAAGAAATATCATAAATAAAAACATTCCTTTTATGCATACCATCGAGTGCTTGGCCATTCCTTTGGTGAATGTAAGGCCTTGAAGGATAAAATACAACTTCGTGATTTATGTGCCTACTAATGTACCTACCTTTTCTTTGCATGACAAGTGATATGAGGTTTACCTCTATCTTGTATGTTATAAGTATCTTGTGTGGTTCTCCTCCCCTATATTTTGGGGGAAGTGATAATATATTCTGGAGGTGTGTGTCCTTCTAAGGACCTCCTCTCTTCTCTATGTCTTTCAAATGTAGCATCCCTTGAGTAAACCCTCTTCCTTTCCAAGGGTTATCGAGGGATCCCTTTGAAATATTTTCTCTCTCAAAAAATCCATGATTTCTAGCTTGAGGGAAACCTGAATATACCTTTTTCGCATCTTTGCATCTAGCTCGGGGGCATCCCAACTAGACCTATATTTACATCTAGCTTGGGAGTAGCCTGACTAGACTTTAATTTTCAAACAATGTGTCTCTTGAGTGGACCCTCCTTCCTTTTGAAGGGTTCCCAAGGGAGCCCTTTGAAAGCCTTACAACTTAGTGATGGTCTACGTGACTGTCCATTCATTGGCCTATGCGACCGCTTCCTAACATGTTCTATCTACGAGAAAACATGTTGCCATGTCTAAGTCTATGAAGTCCCCTTTGCTCGGTCTCCTTCATGTGAGAGTTCTTGGAGGATACCTTCCTTGTAGGTCTGCAGGTCTGTGAGGTTCTTTCTTGGTTTCCTTCATGTGAGAGTTCTTGGAGGATATCTTCCTTGCAGGTTTGTGGGTCTATGAGGCACTTTGTTGGTTTCCTTCATGTGAGAGTTCTTGGTGGATACCATCCTTGTAGGTCTACGGGTCTATGAGGTTCTTTCTTAGTTTGCTTCATGTGAGAGTTCTTGGAGGATACCTTCCTTGTAGGTTTGCAGGTCTATGAGGTTTTTTCTTTCTTCAGCTTCATAGTTTTGTGGAGTTATGAAGTCCTTTTCTTATCTTGCACTCTCAAGTTCGCCAAATCATGTTTTTCTTCCTCAATGGTTTAGGTATACATATCTTAGCTTACTAATTCTTACTACTCTAGTTTACCAAAGAACTCATTCATACTCATGCTCGCTAAAGTGGGGGAAAAATGTATAGGAGCAAATTTGCACCCCTAATGAAAATTCCCCTTTTTCCCTTCCTCACTTTAAAAAACCAAATTCAGAGGCCTAATTCCACATAAGCCTGCTATTCTCAATCAACTTGGTGTTCTTTTTGTGCTTTGACAGAGGGATAACTATTAGAGATGCCCATGCAACACGTAGATGTTCCCGTGGCACACAAATGTCTACATGACATGTGCTTATGTCCCTAGTAGATTCTCACATTTGAAACCTATAGAGGCATTACCATTCCCATATTATGTTGAATTGTAATGCCCTCTTCGGCCGACCAACCTGAATATGGCATTTTTACTTCCTCTTTCCTTCAAATACACCTCTTCTTCATTTATTTTGGGGATCCCTTCATTCTCCAGCTCTCATGGAGCCCTCTCGTAGCTCTTCATCAACTCCTCTACAATATCTTCACAAACTCCAAGTAGCTTCTTCACCATCTCAACCAACACTTTACACTTCACAACACCAACATCAACACTCCATCACTTTAATAGAGAAAGTGTGGAATGAAACACCATTGTAGTTGAGGCTTGAGTTCCTCTCATTTTCACCTCCACAAGCCTTGAGCACTTTGGATGGAGGTGGTAAGATTTCACTCCTCTCCTCTATTAATTGGTTGAGTAGCATAAAACTATTTTGTAGTGCTTTAGTATTCTTTACTTCATTTCCTATATTTCTCTTTATCTATTTGGCTATCCATGGAGGTGGGAAGATCAAAAATGAGGGTTTGACTAAAGCAAGCCCTTATACAACCCCAACATTCTCTCTCTCTCTCTCTCTCTCTCTCTCTCTCTCTCTCTCTCTCTCTCTCTCTCTCTTGTGTGTAGGTATTGAAGGCATTCATGAGTTGGAGGCTTCATCACTCACAAGTTTTTAAGCGTTTCCTTTCCCTTTCTATCCTTGTCTTTATATTTTCTATTTCAGTCTATTTCCTTTATCACATTTTGTTGCTTTCTATAAGTTCTTAGAAATCAACTTGCGAGTAGTCACTTTGTTGTTTTTTGTGATAAAATCGCTCTCTGGTCCGTACGAGATGCCAACATTCCTCGAGAATGCCAATGCACCACACTATCATCCAAGTTTTTCACTGATTTGCTTTGGTCGAGAGCTTGTCGATTTGTCCAGCGAATCTTTGTGACCTACTTTTTCTAGTTCTAGAACTCTCATCACTGTCCTTTGAGGTAGTTTAGGGAATTTTTCCCCGTGAGGCTCTCTAAGTGAAGATAAATCATGAGTAGTGAATCCCCCTTCTCTACAACCCTCTGACACCTACTCCTACGTGGAAACACCAACCGCAAAATTGAGAAAAATATCGGTAATGAAACTAGAAGAGACCTTCATCTTCTCCATCAGAAGGTATCACAAACTTCTCCTGACAATATACCCAGAGGTTGTGGAGTGGGTTGTGATGCTCATAAAATTTCCCAATACACAGGAGTACAATCGATCAAAGGGTATAAGAGGAAAATCTGATAACACCAAAGAATGAGTAGATGCTGGTTCACATCAGGTTCACCAAAAATGTAAGAGACGGGGACCAACCACTGCAAGGCCCCATGTCACAAAAGGCCGAGAGAAGTATGGATTCCCTAACTTACCTCAATTAAAGGGAATGTTAGGATAGGCAGGATGAGTTTGATGTGGACTATGAAGTCCCTCGACCACTCTACAAACCCGAGAGTCAATAGGAGACTAGGAAAGTCAGTTTTTAGGGTCAACTCTATGTCTTGGATAGCTCTCTATCAAAGGACAGAAGTGTATTTCTGGGATGACAACGTGGCATGTTGGCATCTCTCAGGTGTGCTGGCATCCGTACGGATAGAAAACCAAGGATACAAGGTTGGACCTCTCAAAAATGAACTATTAGCCTAGTTAAGGATTTCTAAAGCTACATAATAGTACTATGAATTATGAAACATAAAGATAAATGTGATGAAATAGGTATATTACCATGAGGGTGATGAAGATGATCTCCCACAATAGCTTTTTTGCCAGCTCACTCCAAGATATCTCCACCTACACACAAAAAAGAGAGAAAAAGAGGAACTCAAGCCTCTGTTGCAATGGATTTATCCTACACTTGCTCTATTGAAGTGATGGATTGAAGAGATTGCTACTATGTAGTGAATTTTTTTTTTGCAATGCTTGGAGTGAATACTAAGAGTTTGTGAATGAGTGAATGAATGGTCAAGATCTTGAAAATAGATGATGGAATGAAGAATTTTAAGAAGGGAGATGAAGAAACAACCATATTCGGGTCAACCAGCTGAAGGGAGGTATTACAATTCGACTTCCAATAGGAGCTATAACATCTTTGTAGACTCAAGCCATAGGAATCTACCAGGGACATAAGCGTGCCACAGGGACATCTACGTGTCACACAGGTGTCCCCAACAGAAATGCCTCTACCAACACTGAAAATAGGCACCAAGTGGGTGAAGAGCAACATTCTTATGTTGAATTAAGCCTCTTCCTTTTGTTTTCTAAAGTGGAGAAGGGTAAAATGGGAAATTGCATTAGGGGTGCAAATTCGCTTCTATACAACTATATACATTAATTGAATATTTATTAAAGGACAAATAGTCACGAGTGTAAAAATTGATAATCATTACCACAATAGTCAAGAGATTATATGAGTAGATTTCATTCCCAATTCTTAGATTTTTAAATAGATTTAGAAAAAAAATCCCCCAAAATAATTCTAAGTATTTATATATTTCTAGATCAAGAGAAAATATGTGAAACCCAAAATAAAGAATACATAAGATCTTGATGAAGTGTAGGATGAATGTTGCATATATTTGTACTTTCTTTCTATATTTTATAAGAATAATTAAAATTGAGAAGACTAATTATGTGTTTTATTGTGTTGAGTGGCATTTCACAATAATAAGAAGATAGGAGTGTGACATCATGAATGTATACATAAAAGCTCAAATATAACAAATATATATTAAAAAAATATAATTATAAATTAAAATTGTTAATACATAACAAGCATAAATATAAAATATTCAGTACACATCTAAAAATACATAATAAAATAAGAAAAATAACCAAAAATAATGAATGATAAAGTTTCTAAAAGTAAAATTAAAAATTACATATAAAAGAAAACATATGTATTATGAACAAAATAGAGTAAGTTCAATACAGATTTTTAATCAGGTTTAAAATATTAAAGGTTAGGCAATAAACCATATAAATCAAACCCTAATAAACAATGAAGTAAAAATAAGCATAAAGACATAAAGCTCAAATCAATATTATCATATCTTCATGCCACTATTGATTCACCTCCATTGCACCTCTCCATTTTGCTTGAATATAATAATTTCCCTTAAATTTTGAGTATGCAATAATGGCCTATGACAATGAAAAAGAAAAATATTGAATATTCTAAATGACTATGGATGCACTTGACTTGATAGTAAACTTGATAACAAGATAGCAAGATAGCTTGTGTAGGCAAATGTCTAGGTAGGTGACAAATCACAATGATAAGGTCTTTTATAGAAAACACAATTTTGGGTGAAGGGATAGGATTACAAGACAATAATAAATGTCAATCAATGGCCAAGATTGAAAGATGTAGTATGGAATAGGGTTAGGGAAAAATTAGGGAAAATGATAAGGATTGACAATCAAGATTAAATTATAAATAATTTAATCAAGGGTAGAGGTTAATTGAGACATGGATAGATAAAGACTTGATGTGGAAGATAAGATTGGCACAGATAAAGAGGTGAGAGGATAAATTAAATAATAAAAATTATTTAATCTAGGTGACCAATGAATAATTAAATAATTAAAGATAATTATTTAATTATAGAGGAATGTGACAAAGGGAATCTTTTGAATTAAATAATAATTTAATTCAAAATTTAAGAGAGTAGACCAAATTAAATAAATAAAATTTATTCAATTTAAGAGTGAAAAGGCCAATGAATGATTAAATAATTAAAATAATTATTTAATTATAGTGGAAAATGACAGAAATTAAATAAATATGAATTTATTTAATTTTAGAGAGAAAAGGACTTAATAAGTGATGTAATTAAATAAATAAAATTTATTCAATTTATCAAAGAGGAATAAAGATAGAGATGAATTAATTAAATAATTAAAATTATTTAATTAATAGAGGACATATACTTTAGAAAATAAAAGACGAAAGTGGAAATGATGAAGAATTTAGATGTCACAAGCCTAGGATAATTTTTAGTGTCTACATTTTTCCCCTGTTTGATATAATGCAGTTTATCATGTTGTGTCAAAGAAATTTAGTCAAAATATGCCCTAGTGATAGTAGGGTAGGTCTATGCCCCCTCAATTTTTTAAAAAAATTTCCAAAAAAAATAAAATTTTTTTTTAAATTGTTATGAAAAGTGAAATTAATAGGCAGAAAGGCTATGATGACAAAATAAATGTTTTTTAGGACCTAGATCTCATCCTTGTGATAGGCCATGCTATTCAACCTCTAGGGAGCATGATAGCTTGTCCATTGAGCCTGCAAGCTCTATTTTGGGAGATATTATGACATGTACTGTGACATATTTTGAGCAATATATATATATATATATATATATATATATATATATATATATATATATATATATATATGATTTTTGGTAGTGATTATATATGATATACAGTTTTGGTTTTATTATGCATGTGTTATGTGATGGATGATGCATAATTTTTAGATGTTTATACAATTGATATGATGGTGAAATAATCCTATGTGATGATGCCTTATTTATGATTTCTTTATGATGAATGTATGCATTTATGTTTATGATGTTATTTATTCCATGTATATACCATGTGATGCTTATAAATGATGAGATATGATGTCATTTTATATGTATGTGATGCAAATATAAACATATATGCGGGTGATCCCACAATACTGGTTTACAATTTTTAGGCAAACTAAACACTGAACTGATTTTTTTTTAACTAAATCTTCACTTTCGAGTTCCTATAGCAGCTAAACCATGAGGAATTTGAAGATGATGCAAACTAGTGATTTGTGAATTTTTTTCTATAGATTCTAAATATAATTTTTTCAAAATTTTTGGAATCTGATTGCACTTTTTTTTATCTCCTTCGAAATCTAGTTTTTATCAGTAAACAACACTTTTAAGGAGTGATTCTCACCGTATACAACATAAAATTTTTTGTATGAAGGATAAAATTCTATTTTTTTATTATCTAGATTTGTAACTATGTTGTCTAACCAATTCATTTGGTTTCATAGTCTTTTATTAAATATTTTTTCCTTAATCAAGTTTCGAAGTCAAACCAAATACAATTCAAACATAAGCGGACTGTATACAACATAAATTTTTATGTATGTATCGAAATTCAATTATTTTTTAAATGGATCAAGGACATCAAAACCCAGTGTGAACATATTTTTAAAAATTTCTTTCGATAATTACTATTTTTCCACATGTGCAAAACAAAGAGCTTGATTTTCGATGAAAAACTTACATTCACAAGAAATAAAAAATAAATATAATAATCAAATTAAATTTAATTAAAATTATATATTTTTGGAAGCTTATAATAGGGACTACATAATTACAAAAAATAAATTTAAATGAATTCATTTGATCCCCCAAAAGGAAAATCAAAAGTGAATTTTTATCAACATTTTGATAGGTGTAAAGGAGACTCCATTAGAGGTATGGTTTAAAACTAGTAGGGTTATATCCAAGGGGGCTTGGTCTAAGGTGGTTTGATCAAATCTTCTTTAATTGGAATCTTATAAGTGAAACTTTTCAAGGCTTAAATCATTATATTTTCTAAAAATATGTGATTTTGACAGCAAAAATCAAGATCTCCCAGAAAGTGTAAACCACTATTGTGGCAACACCCATGCAATATGATAAATGGTCATTATTATTTATTAAAAATGATTATATGGATTAGGATTATGGGATGGAATGGATTATTATATGTATCATGATTATGAATGCAAATGGATAGTTTTATGTATGCATATATGCCTATATGTCATAGATTTTTTTTTATGTTTTCTTGATGCACATGTATATATGATGCACAATGTATGGATGATAATGTGTATATGATCTTATAATCATGATTATACATGAAATATGTGTTTTTTTGTGTCAAAGGAATCTATCACAATGTGGATGGAGGAGATGTTAGCGCGAAAGACATGGATGTTAGTATGATAGAAGAATCTTCAATATTTTCCAAATACATAATAGGCCTTACATTAATCAACATTGGGCGTTGAAATGATACAAATAGACAAAAAAAACCATGGTATGAGATATACCAAGGTGTGGAAGATCGTCCACCTACAAAAAAAAATAGTCATGGACAAGGAATGTCTTGACTCATACTAAGGGCCAAAGTTGCCCCTATATTTTTTTCAAGACAACCTACAAACAATAATCAAAGAAAATAGTCTTGAGATATCATCATTCCTCTAAATCCTTCATGGGACATCCTCAAGGAAGCTAGTAACCTGACTAAAAGACAAATCAAAGAAATATAAGTAAAAATAACCGCAAGGTCAACAACTATTTAGAGTGTTGCAGAATTTGATTGTATGATAGTTAATTGACTAGGAGATTGATGGTTGATTGCTTGACAAGCCTGGTTTCAAGAAAGACACATGTTGTATAAGACGTCGATTCTAGTTTTGATCATGTGACCACTTGTATAAGGAAAATGAAGATGGTTGATAATGTTTGGTTTCAAGAAGGATGCATCATGTATAAGACATAAATTGATTGGTTATCAGACTTATGTGTGATTGTTTCGACAATTTCTTTGGTTAGACTAATTGAATTTGTTGACTTGTTAGTCTTGTTGATGCGTGACTTGTCTAATGTTTTGATGATTTTTTGTGTCTAAGTTGACAATGTGTGATTTATTATGACTAGCATGACAAACCCTAAAGGACCGACCTAGGTGGCCTCAAGGGCTCATCGACATATGGTCTTGCTTATGTAACAATGCATAGAGATCTCATAGTTCGACATGACATAACTTTGTTTAATTGAAAAAGGGTTGGGTCATGATTTTATTTGACAAACCTAAGAGGATTGACCTAACACCTCAAGGGCACATCATCAGTTAATCTTGCCTACGTTTAGTCATAGAGGAAACACAATTCGATTGGACTTAGACTAACATGACTGAATTTGACTATGTTTTTGGGAGTTTTGGAAATTATTTGAATGTTTTTTGTGTTTTTGACATGTTTTGATTTTTTTTTTATCTTTTTGGGAATATTTGATGTTTTTGTATTTTTTTATAGTTTTATGATATTTTTTTTCTTTTTGGGATATAATGACCTCTCAATAACAAATGTAGGATCTAATGAAAATATAGGTCAAGTATTTGTCCCAATAGGGTATAAGACCAATTTATTAGGGGTGATATGGAATGTGATAGGAGTTATGGAAAACAAAAGGATGTTTGATGTCAATCATTCCAAGTCATGGGAATGACCATTATTTATTATGGATGACATGAGAAGAATAGATGATGGTGAAAATCCAGGTTGGAATAATGGTAGACAAAGGAGAAAATTCAACTACACATGGTGCTTATTTTCGAGTTTTTCAACATGGTACTTATCCAAAGTGCCACCGAAGTGGTTTTCACTAGTGGATGAATTGTTTCTCTTTACTATTTTTCTTTATTTTTTGAGCTTTTTGGTGTTACGAAGATGCCTATTTGCTAGGTTTTCATCAAGGTAACGATTTTATTTTATTTTTCTACTCTTTTATATTTTCTATGGTTAAGATGGGACTTTTGGAAGCTATGTGTAGAACCGATATGTCATGATGATGCATTGAACTTGTTCAGATGGCCATGCTAGATGAAAGGACCTGATTTGGACATAAAATGTAAGTGGAAAATATGAAAGATGATAGAAGTGATAGATGAAAGAGGCTATGGTATGGTCCCTAATGTGTAAACTACGTGGGCCATCAGGCTTCAGACAAAAAGGATTTTGGAAAACCGATGAGCTAGATTATGTCAAGGAGTCTTCATCAAAAGTACATTGAAAGACATCACCAATGGAAGTGGAATGGTAATTTAATATGGATGGAGTGAATGGAATGAGTGGAAGTGATGGAAATGAAGACTTTGGATCAACAAGCTCTTTTTTTTTAATTTTTATGCTGATAGATGCCCATATTGATTATTGATGGAGGGGCATACTTAGAGACCAATGCTTTCTGATTTTCAATTTTGACTTTTAATTTTTGATTCATCCAATAGCTTTTTATGGTGGCTAGAGGACATTTCTTGTAATTCTTGATCATTCCTAACTTTTTTTTTTTATTGGTCCAATAGATTTTTATTTTCACTAGATGACTTTTCTTGGTTTTCTTTTCTTTTCATCATGTCTTTTGATCTTGATCTCTTTTTAAAGAGGGCATTTTTTATTTTTTATTCTTGAGCTTTGCCTTTGTAATTTTCTTTAGATATGACTTGTTGATCCATTTCTATGATGCAAATGCATGTGAGTGGAATGGATAAAATGGATGGAGTGATAGAAGTGTTTAGTGGATGAAAGGAAATAACGATGTCGTCAATGGAGACTTTTGGACTATCCTTTTTGATACTGTTCGCATCAACGGAGGCTTGCACATCCTTGAGGACTTGGAAAGATGACCTCATAGAGGTGAAAGTAGGGGAGACATACCCTAACTTAGGACAAGTGGTAGGGAAAGATGATATTTGGATATCCTCGGTGGGGTCAAGATCAAAGAGTGGATTATCATATAATTTTTTTGAACGTGGGATTATCAGGTACATGAAAAGTTTCTACAGAAGTGGATAAGGTGAAGACAAACATGTCATTATGATCCCAAGAGGTTTTGAACCAAACATGGTCATATATTTGTGCAGCTTCTGAAGTAGTCTTGACATCATTATTGGAGGCCTGAACCTTCTCAACAACATTAGCACTCTCATTTGTCTACAACGTGTCCACACGATACTCACCACATCCCATATCATGGACTTGGACCTTGGGTTTTGATTGTATGGTAGATGAAGTGGGTGCTTTAGTCAATGAGGATGGATCAATGTAATGTGACAAAGTAGAAGATGAAGCTTTAGGGTCATCCCACAATATTGGTTTACAATTTTTGGCCAAACTGGACACTAAAATATGTTTTTCTAACTAAATCTTCACTTTTGAGCACCTATAGCAACGAAACCATGAGGAATTTGAAGATGATGAAAACTAGTGATTTGTGAAATTTTTTCTACACATTCTATATTTTTTTTTTCAAAAAATTTAGAATTAGATTGCACTTCTTTTTCCATCTCCTTTGAAAACTAGTTTTTTTCAATAAACAACATTTTTTAGGAGTGACGCTCACTGTATAACACATAATTTTTTTTCCATGAAGGATAAAACTCTATTTTTTTAAAATTTAGATTTGTAACTATAATATCCAGTGCTTCCAATTGGTTTCATAGTGTTTTATTGAATATTTTTTCTTTAATCAAGTTTCGAAGTCAAACCAATTACAATTCAGACATAGGCAGACCGTATAACATGTAACTTTTTTGGTATGTATCAAAATTCAAAAAAAAAATTGTTGGATCAAGGACTTCAATATCTAGTGCACTCATATTTTTCAAAAAAACAAATTATAATCTACTATTTTTCCACATGTGCAAAATATAGAGCTTGATTTTTCAGTGAAAAACCTATGTTTAATAAAATGAAAAATCAAATACATAATAAAACCAAAACATATTAAAATTATATTTGTTGGATAGCTCATTCTGAGGACTACCATCATCCAGTTGGTTCTGTGAAGTCTCCTCCATTTTCATCCTCAACCCGAGCTTGGAAGTGCAAAATTCTAGAATTTTTTGGTGCTTGAGGGGGAGAAGGGGGGAAAAGGGGGCTTCAATTGAACTAGGGGGGTTCACTCAAACCAAGGTTCATGTGAGAACCCTTTCCACAAGCCTTCACTTGAACCAAAAGTTTCTTCAAACCCCCAAAAACCAAACTTAGCATGAAAGGGGATGAATTAATCTAATTAAATTAATTAGATTAATAGATGGAAATGATAGTTAATTAAATAGCTAGGCTAATTTAACCAATTATGTAAAAAATGGATAGGTTTTAGGATGAAATGATGTTATTTAGCCAATGTGATCCATCGATACATTTTTAGGTGTCTACATTTTGTCCCTCTTTAAAGCAATGTACTCGTTGCATTGATTCAAAGACTAATGTTGATTTTGATGTTGATGATGATGTAGAAACGAATATCGGTGATCTCTTTGAGATGTTGATAGCCAAGCTAAAGTTGATTGATTGATGAAATTGTTGAGGATGCACAACAATTCAAGGATTGTGTTGAATAATACAAGGATTGATAGGGAACGATATATACCAATCATGATTGATTTGATAAATTGATCAAGATTTGTTAGCAAGGCTAGGCAAAAAAATCCATTAGATGATTTGATATCGATATGATTGAAAGATGGTTGGTCTCCCCCTTGAGAGATTGATTAGGGAATAAAGCGTTTTGATCAAGCTCACGATAGATGAAAATAAAAATTGTCTTTGAGATTTTTTAGATTTTAGGTTGCTTTTGAATCAAAGATTTGAAACTTTTTAGATTGTTGAGCTGAAGATGATATAGATGCCACACTTTTCCCTAGTGGAAGAGGGATTGTTGGAATTCTATCTATTATCAGAGAGTCTAGCAACACCTGAATAATGGATAACCCCCCTATGAAACTTGTTCATTTCATAGGTTCGTGTGTTTCAAGCACACTAAATGAGGTGATTCTTTAATCACCCTTGACACATAGTCCTTGCGATCAAATTGTTCATTTGAACATTTGTGGATCGTCGTCTTTCAAAAATATTTGAAACAAGTATTTTTGTTAATTCCCATCTATCAAGAGTTAGCAATTTTTTGGATGGTTCAGGAGCGTTGATTTTCAGTGCCGCTACACCACCTTTCACTTCAAATTTTTTAACTTCAAGTGCAGGAGCACTGATTTTCAGTGCTCCTACACCTGGGGTCCCTTTTACAAGTTGTTGAAGTGGTGAAAATAACCACTTGTGCCCTTTCCTTCATTTTGTTTTGTCAGTACACAAGCGGTGATTTTCACTATTTTTGCACCTTTTCATGATTTAACTAAGTGTTTCATGGCGTAATTAATGCACCCAAACTTAAGTTCTCTTAATCACTTATAAACACTTTTAGGTCATTTTTAACATTGTTTCATTTCATTTCTTCTTGGCATCAATCTCCATTCATCCTCCTCATGCAGAAACATCATTTAAAGATTGGAAACTCGATTTGAAAGCTGTGTGGTTCATCATTTACATCTCGAGCTAGGGTTTTTGCCTGATTTTTGAGGTGCAATTTTATGTTCCAACTTCAAAATGTATATGTTTCACCTTGTTTTCTCCATTTTCCCTAGGTCTTAAATTAATCATCATGATTGAACTTCACTATGTCCTTTATGCATGTTATTCATTTTTTCCTTTCTTACCGTGTTTTCCCTTTTCTTACCTTCTCTGCATTTCAATTTTTTACTTGTCACCCCTTCGCTTTCTTGTCTTTCTATTTTACAAGTTGTTGAGTTCCGATTCGAGTGATGACATTTGTAATACCATGATGATTTTAAACTAAATCGACCTTGAATGGTGAGTCTTTGTTTTCAAGAGGTGAAAATCATTGCTCAAGCACCTTAAAATTTCCATCATTTTGCATGATAAGGGGAGGTTTTTACACGCCTTTACACCTTGAAGTTTCACTCCAAATTCCACATGTAGGAGCTGTGAAAATCACCACTCCTACATGGAGTATTTTATTACTTAACACATTTGGTGTCAGGGCGTTGAAAATCAATGCTCTAGCACCAAACTTATCTACCAATACTTTGGTGTCAGAGCGTTGGTTTTCAGTGCTCTAACACCAACACCCTTTTTCCCTATGGTGTCAAAGCACTGATTTTTAGTGCTCTAAAACCTACCATGAAATACAAGGTACAAGAATGTTGAATTTCAGTGCTCCTACATCAAAAACTACTTTTTCTCTCTAACACCCAAAAACACCCTATTTCTCGCTCCGCACTTTGTTTTGTCGCTTATGCTCTGTTTTTTGTGCATCATAGCCAAAATTTTGTTGCCCCAAATTTCCTTGCTCGCTTCATGCTTTCCAACATTTCAATTTTATCCTAACACCTATTGATCCACTATTCTTGTAGTTCCTATCAAGTTCTCATCGGGTGACCCTTGAAGGTGATAATTCTTCAGTCTTGACTTCTCTAAATGACAGTCAAAGAACCCCCATCGTCTTCCATCAAAGAAGGTAAGATGAAATAAAAATATCAGGGTGTCTTTCCATCAACTATGGTAATCTCAAAGGTGGATGAAATTAAAGACATAAAAATTGGTCATCAGGACCTACAATATTTAATGAAGAGAATTCAAAAAACACCATTAGAAGATAACTTGAGATCCATTGTTCATAGAAACTTGCATCTGGTGTCAACATTTCTAACTATTTCTCACAACATAGATTTCATGCTCCAAGTTGAATCTCACTACATCCAAGATGATAAAAGTGTGAGAGATTCCTTGGGTCAAGTCATGATGAGATTAGATCTTGAATTCTTCAACATTATTTTCAAAGTCCCCCATATGGAGAAATATGCACCGATCTAAATTCAACAAGCATAGGAATTTTTCGATAAATATTATAATGAAGCTAAAACATTGATTAACTCACAATGGTTGAAAACTCCTAGGTAGTCAATTTCTAGATGGCCTAAACAGATTCCTTGAAGTGACTTCAAAGATGACGTAGGGGATATGATTACTATTTTGAGTAGGGTGAAGGGCTTGCCTCAATCATGTCATTTTCAAGATTTGATGTATGAATACATCCACCTAATCAGGAGAAATAAATCTAATATAGACTAGGGGAATCAAATCAGTGATGAAATTCATGAGTAATTGATCAATGTATTGACCACTCTGAAATTGTACATGACTTCTTATTTGGTGTATGTAGCTATAGTTATGAGGCAATTCCCAGGTTTGTCTACAAAGGGAAACAAACACTTTATATATGTGTATGATTATTATTATCAATTGAATATGAGAGAAAGCTTCCATCATTTCAGAAGAGTTACATACACCTTCTTTGCACCTCTACTATTTACTTTTGATCCAACTCTTTAAAAGAAAAGAGTATCATATGAGGCTTACAAAGTTGTTAGAAAAGTTGGTTGTATCTTTTTGTAATTCCCAACTTTTACTTACATAACAGTATGTTGCTATATTGGGTGTCCCTACATGTTACCCAAATATCCCTAAGATAAATGGATTCTAATGGAAATATGCAGACAACTTATTTTAGTTCACAAGGAATGAATGAGAATCCATAAACTAGTGTTCAATTTTCCACTAACTACTGGAAGGTAAACTATTAAAATTGTACAATAGGCCAAATCAGTCTATGTAGAAATGCAGGTGATGACTATCAAGACTTGTGAACCCTGGTTTCATACTTGCACAAATACAACAAACAAACACATTATTAGATCAATATGAAAGATAAACACAAGGATTACCCATGAAATCCAATTACAAAGTTTAAATAGAAATAAAATGAAGAACAATGCAAGAAACTAATCCAAATCTATTTAAACAAAGAAAACTCCTAATCCCATGGGGGAATTGGTGCCAATTGATGTATCAAAATTGGCCCTTTCCCAACTCCTTTGTTGCAATGTTGATGATGTGTGGATGATTGAATCTCCTTGATGAGATTTTGGAATAACCTAGCTATGAAATTATAAAAATGATGAATACTTGAGGAGAAATGGACAAAATTAGCTCTCAATATGAAGAGAGTAACATTGAATGAGACTGTGGATGTTGAATGAGAGGAAGAACCTTTAATTTATAGATTTTGAAAATGGATGAGAGTGGAATTGAGAAATGTGGGATCATTCAACATCCAATGGCTATGTGCCACTTGTCAAGATGTGAATGGAGGAAGGTTGAACACATTTTGGTCAAAGTGCCAATAAATTCCATTAGGTGGAATTTTGAATTTGAGAAAATGACATGTGAGAGGGAAAGAGACATGAAATAAATTCCACTTGGATCAATGCACAAGGACATGTAAGAGGAGTGAGTGCCTTGTTGGATGTACATATCCACTTGGATTTTGAATTCAAATTTGAAG
Source organism: Sequoiadendron giganteum (assembly GCA_007115665.2). Classification (NCBI taxonomy): domain Eukaryota; kingdom Viridiplantae; phylum Streptophyta; class Pinopsida; order Cupressales; family Cupressaceae; genus Sequoiadendron; species Sequoiadendron giganteum. The sequence continues at coordinate 388,940,368 of CM021110.1, forward strand.
GAATATTCCTCCTCTTATTCCATGTTGAGAGAAAAATAGGTAATTTAATAGATCAAAGTAATTTATTTATTGTGGAAGTTGTACTCTCTAGAGGATTTTAGTGATTGAGATTAAACTAGTCAAGATTTGATCACTTTAATGAGAGATTAGGTGATTTGATAATTTTGAATCAAATTTATGAGTTGATTTAAATCAAGAATTGAGGATAAAGATTAATTAAATAAATTTTTTTTTTTAATTTAACCAAATGGGGTAATGTTAGATTAAATCAAATAAGGCTTAATTTATTTAATTTAATGAGAAGAATTTAGGGATTTAATCAAATAAAATGAATTATTTAATTAAAAGGGAATTTTAAGGTTAATTAAATTAAATTGATTAATTTAATCAACATAGGAGAAAATACCTACTTAAATAAATAATGATATATCTAATTAAGAGACAGAAGATGATGATAAGCTAAGAGTGTGATTTGGGAAGAAATGACGTTAGTAATTAGGATCAAGTGTGCTAGATTGAATTGTATATTTTCCATGTCTACATTTTGCCACTCTTTGAAGCAATGCACTTGTTGCATTGATTCAAAGAATAAATTGTTGTAATAAAATTTCAAAAAATATAGCATTTTTCGAATGCCCCATTGTTGCCCCAGTGAGATGGATTATGCTAATATATTGTCCCCTCGAGAGATCGGACAATTTTTTTAAGTTTTTAGATGATCTTGTGAAAAAAGGAGGACAAGGTGCCTGACATGTTCAAAATGCTCCAGAATGCCAAAAAAATTGTTAAAACACCAAAAAATATGCAAAATGGCCCTTGGTTGGACAAAAAAGGGATGGAGGGACCACAACCCTAGTTAGATGGCCAAATTAGTTGAAAAAACCCTAATTTACAAGCTTAAGTAGACCTTGAGGGGTCATTTTCAATACAATTGCACACTTAGCTTTTGGGATTTTTTGCATTTTGAGCTCAAGGTTCTAGTCGAAATGGTGCAACAATAGCTTTCTAGGCATGTGTCGGGGAGAGTACGAGTGCACTAGTGACGAGCCAACGTAGGACCCATGGTATGTACCCCTATCCTGACTTTCAATTTTTTCATTTTGCATGCATTAAATAGGGTCTACGTCAATTTTAGGTTGAGCAGTGCTATATAGTGCCACTACAAATGCTCTATCGGTAGCACGTAATCCTAAACTAGACCGCATATGAGAATAGTGTCATGCAGCTCAGTTAGGAAATTAGGGTTTGGGGGTCAAACTTAGTTACATATGACAATTGCATCATAAGACGCAGTTTGAAAATGAGGGTTTCGCTACAAAGTTGGTCGCATATGAAAATTTGACCATGCAACACACTTTGAAGTTTAGAATTTGGAAAACTTTGTCATAGCAGCATAGTCTGGAACTTTTCAAAATAGGTCGCATTTGAAAACATTACCGCATTTTTTTTTTAAATGCGAAAATTCAATGTGAGAGGCAGATTTTTTACGGGACCTTTTTGCCATGGGTTCCCTTGTGTAGAAGGAGCTTGATGTACTTCACTCGAGGGAGCACAAATGGTCAATGCTCCATAGATTGCAGGGTATACATTTTTTCCTTCAGGAGTAGCTTGGTGCTCTCGATCTTTGGGAAGCTGTGTATGTCCCTCCTATTCTGGCGCACTTAGATATGATGATCGCTTTGGTCGAGCGGTGGCACAGTGAGACTTATTCCTTCCATCTTCCCACTAGCAAGGCCACCATCACTCTTGAGGATGCTTGGCACATCCTCTGATTTCCTATCCATGGGGCTGGAGTTATTTATGATCAAGATGTCGATAGGGACACTTGCTATGATGTGATGGGCCTAGATGAGATTCATTTCTCTGATTGGCAGATTGACTTGGAGAGATACCGTGGTAGACTGGCCACCTACAGGTTGATTATTGTGGCTATCATCTCCAATCTTGTGGCACCCAATTGGTAGGGCCAACACTTCAGTCCAGGTTGGGGACTGGCATGGGAGTTCTTTTCCTAGGGACTAGTATACAGGGGTCTTAATGAGTTTGTGTATCTGGATAGCAAGTCCCTCGGGGGTGGAGTTACTTTTATACACATCTAGGCTTGGGAGCAGATTCTAGTACTCCATCTAGATGTTACACCAATTATCCTTGATATTGATGACCCCATTGTCTAGTGCTATGGTAGAGCAGAGATCCATTTTACTCATACTAGCACAGGTGGTCTTGCACGCTTGTGATGAGTTCTCGATGAGATGAAAGAGTTAATTTGGAGGCCTTGGATGGGCTTAGGCCTGGTACGATGATACAAAGCAGTTGTTCTTTTCCCGACAAGATAGATGGATGTAGGGTCAAGAGCATACTATGATAGAGAGATATCTCACAAACAGGGTGGCCCATTAATTTGGTAAGATGTAAGACAAACCAGATGATCACTAAGTGGCGATATTCACTTGTACTATGAGAGAGATGGCATGGGGCCAACCCATCCTAAAATTTGAGGCAATTTCCTCATTTAAACAACTAGTGGCCCGACCATGGCCATATGATCAAGGGCCAGCAAATACGAGGGTGAATCAGGTGTACAAAGGCTGGTTTAGGCCTCCCTTGAGATTGAGAGTTCCTGGTGCAACACTCCCATGATGAAGATCCAAAGGCAGATCAACTGGTAGGGGTAGAGGACAGGGGGGCAGAGGCGATAGAGATGGGGATGGAGACAGAGGAGGAGGTGGACCACCTCCTCATCAGAAACCTCCTAGAGATCAGGCACAGTAGGCACCTCCATGGGTAGAGGTATAGGTCAACTAGCCTAGAGATGGGGATAGAGCAATCCCACAGCAACAACCACTAGTGCAGCTAGACCACAAAGATGTACTGATCAAGTAGTTGCAAGGTCAAATTCAGGTATTGACTGCAGAGAGGGATGAAGCTCGGCAACAAATTTTGACATTTACTATTGAGAGGGACCAGGCTCGATCCGAGAGGGATCAAGAGGTTGGTTGGTGGAGGCAATTGGAGAGTACAAATTCATCATCCCAAGGATGATCAGTTTCCCTATGGGCTTACAGAGAGGCTGAGTACTATCAACAATATTATAGACATGTAGTGCTAGTAGCAAGTCAGGTGCCAGACTTCTCTCAAAAGATAGGGATGAGGCCCCTAGAGGATCACAATGAGATAAACATGGGAGATGGCAGCAGCCAATAGGGCTAGCCCTTGATCACATACAGTTTCAATTTTTTATTCTTGGTCTCCATTATTGCCCCTATTGTATCTTGTACTTTGATTGTACACGATCCATTTTTTTGTATTATGATAGTATATTTTTGATGATATATGAGATGGTTCCCCTTTATGATATGTCTTGCAATGTATGATATGTAGATGCATTTTAATTTCCTATGTGCTATGATATGCTTCTATTTTTATGCTCATGCGATGTAATGTATGCTAGATGTACTTCCTTTTGTATCTTTTCTATGCATTTTTATGGTTACGTGGTAAATGATATGTTAATGATGATGTATTGATGTGCAAATGATAAATTAAATGCAACGGATAAATGATATGCAAATGATTAATGATGATGATGCATGATAATGATTTTTATTATGTCCTTAATGGTTCATGTATGATGTGAAATGAATGTAATGCAATGATTTCTTAAGATGCCTAGAATAAAAAATCTATATTATTCCTCATAACTTAAGATGATGATAATGTGGTATGATCTATATGATATGATATGCACTTATGCTAATGATCATGTGGATGCAGGGTGTATGCATTGGTGATGTTCTGATTAATTGTCATGATACTATGTTAGTATGGAAATAAGATAGAAGAACTTAGAGTCAATGAGTAACTTAGAATAATGGTGATTTTCTTACTAGGAGTCATGATTTTCTTACTAGGACTCATGATTTTCAAAGGGCTAATTATGTTATGTTTGATAACACACATAGGTACAATGCATCAAGGTATAAAGAACCAGGATGGCGTTGTACCCAGTGTGATGGAATTTGAATTGAAAATTAGATAGGAGTATTCTTGTTCACACTTAGCATACAAAACTTTATTTAGGGTGTAGTTCAGAAATTCTAAACATCTTGGACCAAAAACTTATTTGGTCAACAAGATATGTAAAACATCCACTCCACAAACCAAACAAAGTATAGATGACTAAGCTATTTTACAAGTGTATCCCACAAGCGTAGTAGATAAAAGAGAAAATTATAATTTCCCCATTCCTTTCTCTCTAAACCTATTTTGTTTAGGCATCATCGAGAGGTCCTTGGAATGAACAGAAAATAAGATAATTCAAAAGGAACAAATAAAGTAAACCAACAAGCTAATGTTCTTCATACCGCTAGCCACTACTAAACTATTGTGAGATACTTGATGCATATGTTCATCGTGGGAAGGATAAATCCTAGGACATGTTGTGATCAGGGTTTTGGTGAGATTGATTGGATGATAAGCTATTGATACTTTGAGTTGATTAACTTGCATGCTTACTGACTTAGACTTAAGACTCTGACGATTAGGGTGTTCACTTTTGAACCTGCTAGGCTTGCTTTTGACTGACTCACCAAATGATTATGACGATGAATAATTTATTAGGAATGAGACAATCATAGGTGAAAGTGAGATGAGATGGATGCACAATTTTGGATTTTTTTAGATATTTTGAGGCTATTTTTGGTATTTATGAAAAAAATTCAATGTTTTTTGAATTTTTGAGATTTACGATGAAGAAAACAATGTAAATACCTATCCTAGGGGTCTCAGGATCTAATCCATAGATTATCCTTTCCTATGTTATACACACAAATCATGTAGTTCAACTGGCGACATACTTGACTCAATGATAAGATAGATGGGCAAACATAATGCCATTTTATTGTGATAGACACCTAAAGCATTGACCTAGGCTGTCATGGGGATGATCAAAGATCAAACTTGCCTAATTTCAATCTCAGAGATGACATAGTTCAGACAAGGTGAAGGATTGACAAGACTCTATGATGATCTTTTTGAAGACTTTTTGAGATTTTTCCAATGTTTTTGGATTTTCTGATGCGTTTTCTAAATGTTTTCGATTTTTGATGTTTCAGAAAGATCACAAAAATATACACGAATCTGATCTAATACTAGTACTGGAACATGTCCCTAATTTCATGCAATAGACTACTTTGATAAAGGTAGGACAAACTGACCTTAGGATATGCCAAGTAGCACTATGGTGGAATATGATACGAGCACAAGATCAAGCTATGGTATGGATGCGAAATGGTTGACGGAAGGAAGATTAATGAAATGTGATGGAATGAAATGAATGAGTCATTCATGCAAATACTAGTGGATAGAGAGTTCTTTATTTATGCTTGACGCTTGTTTACCAGGTTTTCACCAACGTACTTACCCAAACCACCACTGAATTCATTTTCACTAGAGGATGATTTTTCTCTTTACTATTTTCAATCCGTTTTATGATTTTTTGGATTTTTGTATTTTTGTTTTTTTTTTTTGTCACCAAGACGCTTGTTTGCTAGGTTTTCATCAGGGTGACCATTTTTTCAGGACATTTTTCTGATTTTTTTTGTATTTTTGGTTTTATAGCTTGCATGTTTTTTAGGCATAATTTTTTTTGAGATGGGAGTTGTTCAAGGGCTCCTGTAGAGGGTCACCTTCTTGTGTTGATAGCTGATAGGCTCTTGATTTATAGCTGGTTGTGATGATGAAAGGTCCCAACAAGTTGGGCTCAAATTTTCCTTTGGTCTCTGGATTCTACACATTCTTTTGGTTTTCTTTCAACTCAAGTTCACTGACTTGGAAGGTGTGTCTCCTAATATTTTGTTGTAGCTGCACTTCAGGCGGTTCTGATAGAATTGTAGATGGTTGAGGGAATCCATGCACGGTTCATCTAATAACTCCATCTCACTCAACCTTGAAATTCAGTATTCCTCATCTGTTATGAGGTTTTGCAATGATATTCTCAGTGATGGGATCTTGATCTCAATTGGGAGGATGGCCTTTGATCCGTAGACCAAGGAGAATGGGGTGGTGCTTGTTGGCATGCAAATACTAGTGTGGTAGGTTGATAAGGTGAGATTTATTTATATTTACCAGTCACGGCTAGAGTCATTGACTATTTTATTGAGGATTTTCATAATGGTTTTGTTGGTATCTTCTGCTTGGCCATTGCCTTAGGGGTAGTATGGAGTGGAAAAGAGATGTTGGATTTTGAATTTGTTGCATAAGTCAGGAACATCTTGTTTCCTGAAAGGTGTTCCATTATCAGAGATAATGGATTGGGGGACACTGTATTGGAAAATGAGATAGTTTAGGATGAACATAGAAATATTCTTTCCTATTATGTAGGTCATGAGAATTTCTTCAACCCACTTTGTGAAATACTTTGTGGCAGTAATGATGAATTTTTGGCCATTGGATGAGGTGGGTCTTATTTCTCCTATGAGATCAAGCTTCCATTGTGAAAAGGGCCATGGTGTAACAATAGGATGGAGTTCCTGAGCCGGTGCATGGATAAGGTCTCCATGCTCCTAGCATTGTAAACACTTTCTGACAAATCCATGTGCCTCTCTTTCCATTGTTGGCTAGTAGTACCAATTTCTTAGCGATTTCTTGGCTAGGTTCATACCGCTCAAGTGTGAACCACAAGTGCTATTATGTGCCTCAGTTAAAGTAGTCAGGACCTCCTCAAGATTTAAGCAACAAAAACGGGTTCCTTCAATGCTCCTACGATAGAGGGTTTCTCCTAGGATGAGTAAAAATAAGGAAATTTTAACAAAGGCTAGTTTAAGGTTTGGGGTAATATCAGCTGGGAGGACTCCTATTCTCAGCTAGGTGTAGATACCATGATACCAGAGATCATCGGGACCAATGAGTTTGCACACATATTTTGACTCTTGTACCTCAAATGTGGGTACGAGAAGTTGCTCTATCAAGAATTCATGTTTTGAGACATTGCAAGGGATATCCAGTAAGGATCCAATTGTTGCCATGGCATCAGCTACTCTACTGTTAGCCCTTGGTATCTGCTCAAAGGTGATATCAATGAACGATTATTTGAGGCTTTCAACTAACTTCTTATATGGTGTGAGCTCGTCATCCTTAGTTTCATACTCGTCATTGAATTGGTTGATAAGAAGCTATGAATCCCCATAAACCTTTAGTGTCATGATCCACTACTCTACAACAATATTGAGACCTATGGTTAAATCCTCGTATTCTACAATGTTGTTGGTATGGGGGAATAAAAATTTGTATGATCTAAGTATATAATACCCCTGTGGAGTGATGAAGAAAGCACTGGCTCCTAATCCATGTTGCATGTATGAGCCATTGAAGTAGAGTTTCCAGCAATCGTCTATGCTAAGATTAAAGATGGACTTGTCTAGAAATTGTAATATGAGTGGATTCTCTAAATAGATTGGATCCTTTACCAGTTGGTCTACAATGACTTGTCATTTGATTTATTTTCACTCCACATATTCAATGTCATATTCTAATAGTATCATGACCTACTTAGCCATCCTTCTTGTGAGAATTTCCTTTGATAGTAGATACTTTAGGGGATTGATCTTGGCGATGAGTTTGATTTGATGAGCTAGCATGTAGTATCTAAACTTTTGGGCTGCAAACACGACTGCCAGAAAAGTTTTGTCTATTGGTGTGGAGTTGAGCTCATGCCCTACCATTATCCTACTAATATAATACATGGCCCTCTCTATCCCCTTTTCATTGTGTTGAGCTAAAAGAGCACCAAGGGCTACTATTGTTACTGAGATGTATAAAATCAGTGGTTTTTCTGCAATGGGTGGCATTAACATTGGTGGCATGAGTAGATATTCTTTGATTTTATCAAATTCCTGATTGCACATGTCATCCCACTTGTATGCTACTCCCTTGTAGATAAGATGTGAATATGCAATCCGTTTATCCACGAGTTGCGCTATGAACCTTGAGATGGATTGGAGTCTACCTTGTAGGCCTCTAAGTTGTTTTAGTGTCCTCGGTGCCTCCATGTTGGGGATTTCTTTGAGCTTGGTGGGATCCACCTCTATTCCCCTCACTGATACTATGTATCCTATAATTTTGCCTGATTGTACCCCAAATACACATTTCTTTGGGTTGAACCTGACCTTGTACTTCTCCAATCTATCAAAAATGGCACTTAGGGTTGCTATGTGATTTTTTCTCCTCTTTGATTTGGCCAATATATAATCCACATAATCTTTGATAGTTTTGTGTATCATGTCATGAAAGATTAGTTCCATGGCCCTCTGATATGTAACCCCTTCATTTTTTAGCCCAAATAGCATCATGTTCTAGTAGTAGGTGCCCCATGAACATGTAAATATCATCTTATGCTTGTCCTCCTTCATGATCATTATCTGGTTATACCCCGAGAATCCATCCATCAATGATAGAATCTCATGTTTGACTGTCATGTCCACTATCATATCAATGTTAGGTAGTGTAAAATCATCCTTGGGACATGCTTTGTTGAGGTCTCTAAAGTCAATGCAAATAAAAATTCCCCCATTTGGTTTTTAAACTGGAACAAGATTGGATACCCATTCTGGATAATTAATTGGGCATATGAAGCTAACATCCAGGAGTTTCTGTAATTCTACCTTGATTAGAAAAGCTATTTGAGGGTGCATTTTCCTTCATTTTTGTCTAACTAGCTTTGCTCCAGGGTAAATAACCAAGTGATGAACCACAACTTTCGGATCTAGACCCAACATGTCACCATAGGTCCATGCAAAGTTCACCTTTCTTTCCTTTATAAATTCTACCAATAGTTCTTGTTCTTCTATTAGTAGTGATTCGGCATAGAAGGTGATATATGGTGATGCCTTTGTTCCCAGATTGACAAGATTACACTATTCTGCCAAGACTACTGATTTCTCCTAATGAAGTGTAGTAGGGGGGAGATTGAATCCTTCATCCTCTAGTTCCTTAGAAAGGTTGTCACCATTAGATGCATCCTTTATTTTTACTATTCTTTGGTTAGAGAGTTCCATAGTGTGGTTTTCACTCAATGCCCCCAAGCTTATTCGTGTTCATTTTTCTTTTCCGACTGAAGGACTCAATCATCTCCCCAAAATATGCTTGTATGTCCAGGGTGGTATCAAACCCAACCTTGTGATCTCTACATGGAACTGTATCCCTTAGTCCCACGAATTCTAATATTTCCTCATTGTTTTCAAATGTGTCTAGAACTCGTGGTCCTCGTTGGTCATAGTTGATGAGTTGTCCGTAAACTAGGTTTACTTCATGAGTTTGGTAGTTTGACTAAATGGGTAAGGCACTAATCATAAGTAAGGAGGAATCCTCAAAACATAGGGGAAGGCTAGTTATGGTATCCTCATCATCACTAGTGGTGAAAACATCAGTTATATCAAAAGTGAAATTATCTAGGAGTAGACCTGTGGATATAGGTAGTTGAAGGGCGATTATCGATAATTGAGGAGGAGACCTGACTGCTCTACTAGGGGTGCCTCTACCATGTACGGTTATACTCAGAGGGGTAAATATGAGGCCAAGGTTTCTCATTCTTCTTTCTACAATGATGGGCTCCAATCATCCATCACTATTTCTTCCCAGGCTTTCATTCCTGTTGTAGCCCATACCAAGCATTATTTTCAATTCTCTGTTGGCTTCATCCATGGGTAGAGTGGTGGTGGGTCTTTCATCATGGTATGGCATGCTTGAAATTTCTCCCTCATCCACATTTTCCTGACCTAGATCCCCCCAATGACGAAATATAGAAGGATCTTGCCTAACAATGTGGACATGTGTTTTGGCTAACTGAGGTTGCCTATGCAACCTAGGAGATTGTGGTAACTCTCCTACAAAAAACACATTCTTCTTCATTTTTTAATCTCCACACCCATTTTCCTAAATCATGAGCTTGATATCGGATATGTCAGGGATGGAGGGTGTCTTTGTTGCAGAAGTGGAGGCAAGACTAGATGGGTCTATATAATAAGTGGATGGGCCTTCATCATTTTTTGGTACTTGGGGAATTTTGTAAAACTTGGCTTCCATTTTTTCGCAATGCAAAAATGGTTTCAGATCACCATGTATTGTGACCTCCTCATTCTAGTATAGGAATTTGATGCATTGATGGAATATTGAATCGAATGCCTTCATTCCATGGATCCATGGACGTCCTAGAAGGATGTTGTATGGTAGGTTGAGATCAAGCACTTGACAAGTGGTTTCCATGGTTGTTGGCCCCACTTGAATTGAGATTCTAATAGTGCCCTGAGACACTCTTTCTTGATCATTGTATGCTCTTATGGTGATGCATGTGTTCTTGTTGACGGATTCCTCCGAGAATCCCAAGTTCTTTATGAGTTTGAGGGAAAAAATGTTGAGGCTTGCGCCTACATCCACCAAGACCCTTTTGAATTTCTTGTTATGAACCAACACTTGAAGGTGAAGTTCTCAACTGTGAGATGGTTGGGCAGAGAAATCTTGGTCGGACAAGGTGAGGAGGTTTGGGGTAACGATGTTACCAACCATAGCTTGGAACTATTCTATATCAAGGGTGGTGGAGATGATGGATGCATCCAATGCTTCATCAAGGATTTTCATATGGACAACAAAAAATTTCAATAATTCCATGATGGATATTTGGGTGGGGGTTCTTTTTAGCTGGTTGATGACTCTATAATCGTAGGGAATGGATTTTTTATTTGAGATGGGAATCTTAGATGGTTGTGATGCCCCTACAATAGTAACCTTTCTACCACATGTGGTGACTCCACAACCGGCGTTGGCTCCTTTGATGTTAATGACCATGACCATCTTGTCTACACATGCAACAATGTCTTCATATACAGGGTTTGCACTAGCATACTTTTTCTTCCCTTTGTTGCTCCCTTGGTTATTTCCTTGATTATGATTCAGAATCAGATTCGTGTATATTTTAAGGTATTGATTTCTAGCTGGTTGCCCAACATTTATGATATTTTCCTCAATGAGGTCCTGGATGATATTTTTTAACCTCATACATTTTGTGGTTGTGTGCCCCTTTATTTTTTGAAACTCGCAAAGGAGATTTTCATTTTACCTTGTTAGTTTTGTCACAGGTTCCACATATTGCTTAGAGTTGGAGATTTTGATAAGGTTTTCCTTAACCAACTTCTTCATTATGGATTCAATTGATTCTCCAAGGGTCGTGAACTTTCACTTGGGAGGATACTTGTTTCAGGGAGGTGGTCCTCCTTGATTGCCTAAATTATTGATTTTGTTGTTAGGAAGTGGTTGTGGTTGTGCCACCATATTAGTTTGCACATTATTGTGATTGTGATTATGTGGTTTGTGATGGGTCTGGATGTTCTATTTAGGAGCACTGATGAACACCTTAGCATCGATTGCCTTGTCGTTTGTGATATTTTTATTCCTTGACCATGTTCGAGGTTTATCATTATAATTGGTGGACGAGAGGTTATCCTATTGTGGAGGAAATGTCGATGCACCTCCTTACATAGTAAGGGATCTTTCGATATTGAGCACCTTTAAGTTTAAGCATGGCATTGAAAATTCTATGATTCTCTGGGTTTTGAATCATTTCAGTTATTTCTTTTTTTGTCACTCCCAAGTCCTCATTGATGATTTCCTCTTCATAGTCTTCCTCTTGAGGATTTTGTGATTGTAGAGAATAGTTGTTTGGGGGATTGCTTTATCCTGCAAGGTTTACTTCTGAGGTTTCTTGACTTAAGTCACTTGAAGTTGATATTTATTTGGTGTTTTCCATGTTCCTCTTGTGTTGTGATCTTGTTTGGACCATAAAAGAGAGATCATTTGATCTTTAATCTTTAGTTATAAAAGGAGAATAAATAGGAGAGTCCAAGGATCAAAGGATGATTATGGGGATGATGCAAATAAGTGAATTTTTTTGAAGAACTTTTAGGGGTGATGCTAAAATTTTAGGGCTTGGATTGATTTTATTTTGATAGTTTTGACTAGGTGTGTTAAGCCAAACAAGATGATGGTGACCTTGTAAACCCTAGGAAGTTGTGTTATCCTAGAGAAGACTTGTACAATAGAAATAAGTGGCTAAGTGTGTTAAGCCAATCAAAGTGATCATGAACTAGTAGGCCTTAGGAAGTTGTGTTATCCTAGAGGTAAATTTTTTCAAGAGGATTGATAATTTGACTAGGTGTGTTAAGTCAAACAAGGTGATGCTGATTTTGCCTTTAAGTTTAGCATGAATGATGTTTCAAAGTTCTCAAGAGATTGTTGGTGAGATGAGATTTGATTTTGATGAGGGTGGATGAGAGTGATGATTTTGATCCTAGAGTTCTCCTAGACACGACTCTTTCTTACAAGACCTTGATATTGAAGAAGAAGCCTTAATTCTTATGTGAGAAAAGAATTTTTTTCAAAAATCTCAGGATTTTGTTGATAATAGGATTCATAAAAACTTGGGTTGTTGTTTGAAGCCTTATTGTAGAAATTATACACCAATATTTCTCAAACTTCAAAAATCCTTTCAAGATGCTCCTCATAAACTTTTAGACTAAGCTTCTTGAACTTGGGTTTTTGGATTTTGATTTTTTGAGAAATCATTTGAGAAAACATATGTGAGGTCCAATTATCCTTATCTTTTCTTAGTGAGTTCCTTTTACCAAAATAAATTTCTTGATTATGATTTCAAACTAAATTTCCATGTCATAATTCATTTTCATTCCACAAGGTCCATTATGTGAAAATCAAGGTTTCAAGAGAACAGTTTCCTAGGTTGACTTTAGTGGAAACAAATGATGATTAAACCCAAGCACTTAGAAACCTTTGAGGATAGAATCCCTAGGGCAAGCAAGAGCACTTGGATTTTTCAAGGGTATTTGTTTACCTCCAAAGGGTTTTAAATTTGGAAGCTTTTGTGAATGTTTGTTTTTCAAAGTTTTAGAATCAAGCGAAGTGTTTTGATTTCAAGAAAATGTACAATCCTTAGGTTGAAAAAACAATATTTGTCAGGTTCCCACTTGGACGAATCCAGTTGCGCATATTCGGTGTGGTTAATTAGATGCTTGACCACATAGGATCCCCCTTACAATGCACTCACTTCTTGGGTCAGCCAAGCATCCATACCCATGAATCTCCCATGGCATAATTTTCATCTCCACAAAAAAACCACATGTACAACGTGGGGTGTCCTCAAAGGACATGACCTTTTGCACCAACAAATAGATAGGATTTTGGCCTTTTCTAAACACGAGGTTTTAATGCGGGAATTCCGTTCATGGGGGACTATCCAGTATGGTGAGAGACCATTGCTTTCCTTCTCATCAGAATAATCCTTGTGATATTGGACTTTGTTCCAATATCCTCACTTATATCTCAGGTGGAAGTCGCTTGGCTTTAGCGTGTTCCCGGTTGGGTCATTCCCTTGGGTGATTACTTTTTCCCACAAGGAAGGCTCGCTAAGATAAAAAAAGAAAGCAATCATATCCCATAGTTCAATTGACCTTCATTGAAAAAAAAAGGGAGAACACTCACAATATGCCATGCTCACACTCGCAAGATTGGTTCAATTTTTATCCCAAAAAATGAAGTGTGGAGACAATTAGTTTACTCAGCTTAAGATCATCAAAAGAGCTTTTGATTCTCAAGATCACCATGAGGCACGAGAGAAGTGCATACATCATTTTGATGATATTATTTTGAATAAATAATTACAAAAAAAAGCAACACTTGTTCATTTTAAGCCCACAAATCAAAATGAATTCTTTTTAAAACACCAAATCAAATATGAGGTTTTTTCTGTTCAATTGTTAAACGTCAACCAAATCTAGTAATTTTTTTCTAAGGTTCTTTTTAAGCCTTTTGTTTGCAAAATTTGAAAAGGAAATTCGTGTTGTTCCTTTTAAGGCCCAAAATGAAAAATTATTGTCTCCTAAGGCATAAAAGATAAAAAATTATTTTTAAAGGAGATTAAAGATTTTATAAAAGTGTTAAACAACACTATAGTGTTCAAAAACACTTTGTATAGGATTAGATTGATGTCCCTATGGAACCTTCCATTTTGCTTCCTTCCTTTCTCTTACCTGCAAAATAATCAAAACCAGAAGATGTAGAGGCAGTAAATAAGTCAAGAAATAAAAAAGTTAGAAACAAAACAACACATGTTAAAAAAATACCAAATTTAATTTTTTCTCTATCAGCCTGCGATTTAGTAAAAAACTATGGCATTATTTGGAAACTTATCGGTGCAATATAGCACCACACCTCGACTAAGTGCGAAACTCTAAAGAAAATAGAGAGCACAAATTCGGTACAGTTCTGGCATGTGACACAGTTTGCAACTTTGAAAGTCCTCAAAAAAATTTAAATGTTTTAAAAAATTTAAGCGGGAAAGCGAGTGCGGTGTAGTTCAGAATTAGTACGCTCCAATATAGTGTCGCGTTTCTGAAAGCGGTGCAATATAGTGTCATGTTTCTGAAAGCGGTTCAATGTAGCACCGTGTTTCTAAAAGTTGTGCAATATAGCATCGTGTGACTGTCAGCGGCACAATCTCCTGTGTGCACAAAGAAAATGTTAAAAAGCATGAATTTTTTCAAAAAATGTGATGAAATCCTTTAGATCTTCCCTCCTTCTAGCGCCAAAATGTGAACCTTGGTTTTATACTTGCACAAATACAACAAACAAACACATTATTAGATCAATATGCAAGATAAAAACAAGGATTCCCCATGAAATCCATTTACAAAGTTTAAATAGAAAGAAAATGAAGAACAATGCAAGAAACTAAATGAAATCTATTTAAACAAAGAAAAATCTTGATCCGATGGGGGAATTGGTGCCAATTGATGTGTCAAAATTGGCCCTTTCACAACTCCTTTGTTGAAATGTTGATGATGTGTGGATGATTGAATCTCCTTGATGAGATTTTGGCATAACCTAGCTATGAATTTATGAAAATGATGAATACTTGAGGAGAAATGGACAAAATTAGCTCTCAATGTGAAGAGATTAAATTTGCATGAGATTGTAGATGTTGAATGAGAGGAAGAACCTTTCATTTATAGATTTCAAAAATGGAAGAGAGAGTGGAATTCTGCAATGTGGGATCATTCAACATCCAATGGCTATGTACCACTTGTCAAGATGTGAATGGAGGAAGGTTGTGCACATTTTGGCCAAAGTTTCAATAAATGCCATTAGGTGGAATTTAAATTTGAGGAAATGACATGTGAGAGGGAAAGAGAGATGAAATAAATTCCACTTGGCTCAATGCACAAGGACATGTAAGAGGAGTGAATTCCTTGTTGGATGTAGAAATCCACTTGGATTTTGAATTCAAATTTGAAGGAATATTCCTCCTCTTATTCCATGTTGAGAGAAAATAGATAATTTAATAAATCAAAGTAATTGATTTATTGTGAAAGTTGCATTCTCTAGCAGATTTTAGTGATTGATATTAAATTAATCAAGATTTGATCAATTTAATGAGAGATTAGGTGATTTGACAATTTTGACTCAAATTTATGAGTTGATTTATATCAAGAATTGAGGATAAAGATTAATTAAATAAAACTTTTTGATTTATTTAACTAAAGGGGGCAATTTTAGATTAAATCAAATAAGGTTTAATTTATTTAATTTAATGAGAAGAATTGAGGGATCTAATCAAATAAAATGAATTATTTAATTAAAAGGGGACTTTAGGGTTGATTAAATTAAATTGATTAATTTAATCAACATAGGAGAAAAGACCTAATTAAATAAATAATGATTTATTTAATTAAGTGACAAAAGATGATGATAAGCTAAGAGTGTGATTTAGGAAGAAATGGCATTAGTAATCAAGATCAAGTGTGCCAGATCAAATTGTATATTTTCCATGTCTACAGGACTTACAAGCACATGCATGAATTTGACTACTGTGATTTGAGAAGGAAATTCAAGGTGGGTCACCAACATGTCTATCATTTTGAAGACATATGAGTGGAATGTAGAGATGAAGAAGACATCCATAAAATGGATTATTATAGGTTAATCGTAGAGAAAATCAAGGATCTTTGTGTTGCTAACCTACCAAAGGATTTCAAAGATCCTAGTCTCATCATGAACGTTGATTATGATGAAAATGAAATCTCTAAGAGACCTTTACCTCCCATTGAATGGTCTAAATAGGAAAGTATATCCATCGGAGAAAGGCTTGCCCCTATATTACCTAACATAGCAGAATGGTTGCAAAAGCATGGTTTCTAGATGAAATCTTTCATGATAGAATCAAAAGGAGAGGTACCTGGAGTAGAAGTCAACCAACAACAGGAACTTCATGCAAATGACAAGCATGCGACTGTACTCCCTCTTCTTCTCGCAAAGGTCCTAAAATAAAGTTCACTATTAGAAAAAGGGATCCACAGGTAGTTGAAGAAGAAGAGGCCACAAAATTCAAATCTACTCACTCAAAGGGGAAAGCACATATTTCTAAAGAACAAGAGTCTAAAGGTTAAGGGAATGAAAGTGAGGAATTGGTTTTTGAAAAGGATTCAAAAGAAGATGATTTTGATGAAGAAGATTCTAAAGAAGAAGAAGAGGATTCTCCAAAAGATCAAGATACTGAAGAAGATGAGGGTGAATAAGAAGGTGATAAAGATGAAATTAGGCATGATAAAGAAAAAACCCTTTCTCCACATGAGATTATTGTTGAAGACCTTCCCCAAACATCATCACCCATTACTTCAAATATTCCTTACAAACCTCCTAATCCTAACACTCCTCTGCCCCCTCTTCCTACTTCACCTCTTCCTACACAAACCATACATACAACATCAACAATGTTTTTTACTTCCCCTATAGTTTCGAATATTCAATTTGTTGATATCTTATCAAGCTCTCTATCATCTATTCCCAAATTTTCATCTCCATCTTATGACATCACTTTTGAATCTGAATTCAACAGGTTTTTGAAGGAATCCCTGGAAGGCCAACTTGGTGCACAATCTATAGGAGCAATTATGATAGAAACTACCCCAATTTTCACCATACCAGTATTTTCTATAGGAGCAACTATGACACAAGAGTTGGTGGTCAGTCAAGAAGCATATAATTTCTCTCTTTTCCTTTGGTTGGTATCTCAAGTATCAAAGTGAAAGAAACAAATGATTTCTCTAGAAGAGCTTGATCTTGAAGAGATAGCCCCTCCAAAATCCAAGGGGGAGAAAAAGGCCAAAGTAAATTCAAGGCTTCATATTGATGAATCTGGTAAAAATTTTGTAGAGATTGGCCTACCCCCATGGGAAGAAGGTGATGTTGCAATGGAGGACTACATAGTAACAAGAATCCAACTTGGAAAATTAACAAATGCAAGTGCCAAGGCAGATGGTCAAGTGGTCCTATATGCAATGATAGGAAGGCTTGACAAGATGGTGTAGGTTTGGGATGTGTACAAAGAGAAGGTCAAGTGCTATGAAGCTTTTCTGAGAAAACTGGAAAGATCTTCAGGGATTTCACAATCTATGGCTATGATAAGCCTCGAGGAACCAAGAATACTGAAAGAAGAAAAAATTTCCTCCAAAGGTAAAGTGTTATATGATTTCATTGATGAAATTATACAACATGGTTCCCAGATTATAATTGTTGCAAATGAGAAGGCTACTGAAATCGACACAATAAAATTAGAGCTTGATAAAGAAGAAAAAACACTTTCCCAAGAGCAACAAAAATTGGACAAACACCTCTCATTCCGGTCACAAATGAAAGAGGTAGAGCTGAGTAAGTTGGTGAAAGTTGGGTAATTCCCAACAAGGAGAAATATGTGGAAGTAAGAGAATGTTTCAAGCACTGAATTAAGGTTATTGAGTCTCTTATTGTAGATCTTCACCAATTATAGGAAGATGTTGAAGGACATCGCACTATCCTAGAAGAAGAAATTAAGGAGTTACTGAGTAAGTTCCTTGATGAAGATCATATTTTCCTCCTAACCAGTGAGATCTTGAGGATCTACAAGGAGGCCATCATGGAGGAAGTAGAGGATGTCAAATTTTTCAAGACCTCCATGCACACTATTTGTGACTTACGAATTTCTTTGGATAATCTAAAGATGCATCTTGATAGATGCAAAAAGCTTCACTCATATGCCAAAAGATAAATTACCATAGTCCACACTATTGTGGATTATACTGTTGGTCAAGATGAGGCATTAGGTCTTGGAGAGAAGGAATAAATACAAATACTTCCACACCCAAAGCAAGGAACTATGAAGGCTTCTTTTATCCAGTGTTGAATATTTTCATGCTTTCTTTTATGCATTTTGTAAATAGTTTGTGAAATCTTAAATGTCTTTTGAGAAAATGTAATTACATGTAAAATTAGAGATGTTTTCCCAAAAATATGGACAACGTTTTTGACTAGGTCAAAGTTAGGTTTTCCTAAATTATATCACCTACTTTCCTATTTTTTCTCAACTAATTTCCTAGATTTACACTTCCCTCTCCTTTATAAATAAGAGGGATTTATATTGTAATCTTTATTTTTTATCTCTAGCAACAAAATGTTGTTCTTTTTGAAACAAATGAATGAAAATTGTGTTCAACTTTGTGAATCTAAATCTGATTAATAAATAAGGAAGTTTCATACTAGAATTTATGTTGGAATCAATTCTCCTATGGTTTGATCAAATTGGCTATGATTAGTGTGTGAGATCTAATGGATTTGGATAAATCTGTGTAGACTTTGTGTTACACTCTTTATTCAGATTTTTGTTTATGTTTGATTACTATTGTTGAATGATCTACAAGAATTTTTGCTTGTAATTGTTCATGTTTCTCGTGGAATTATCATATCTAAGATGAATTTTTGTTTCTAGTATGAAAAATGTTACGTATCTCAAGATCCATCAACGAAAAGCTACGGAATGAATTTGTGCCTTTTTGAGCTTTTCTTTCTCATTTTATTGTTCATTATTATCATATTGTTATATCAACGCTTTTCTTTGACAAGATAGAGATATTGGGATTACTTCTCATTTTTAGTTTAGAGTTGTATTGAATAAGAACTATCAAATGTGAAGCATTGTAAAAGAAATTCTTTAAAAAAGAAAGAAGTATGAATGTGACACACACCCCCTGTTGGATGTTGTGGTTGTGTTGCTAATATGTGGTTTTCATTGATGTCAACACTATTAGAATTCATTTCTTTAAGCCTCTATATGTCAAGGATATTGAAAAAATTGTAATAAAATAAGTTGTAGGTTGTTTGTGAAGCAGTGAAGATCAATATGATGCAAATTTCAGTACATTGATGGTGAGAAGTTGTGGATTCAAGGGTTTTTTTTCAAGCCTATCTATTTAATCTACCGAAAGTTTTAGAGGTTTGCATGAAGATTTGGGCAAGCTATGAGTTTATGTGTTCCAATTGTTATTCTATTACTGAAGCTGGTGTTCCTGGAAGAAAATAATGTGATTTTGGTAATATGAGTTGTTGCATATGTTCTTATGGTTTTTGTGGATTTTTCTAGATCATGTTTTATTTATGTTTCACGTCTGCATTGATTGTTGTTCTTGTGAACTATGACTTTCTCTTATGTGTTAATGTTTTTCATGTTCATGGTTGACATGGTGGTTATAGCATGTTGTGGATCTTTGAGGAAAAATATTTGAAGGTATTTCATGTTTGAGTACATTGTTTTGGGTCTCTACTATGTTGTGGTTGACCTTGGTTGATTTGCATTAATAATATTTATTGTTTCGGGCTGATATTTTGTGTTGGAATGATGGATGCACAAGTGTCCTTGATGAAGCTGCAATACAATATTCTTTGAAGGACCTTTGCCAGGAAGAAATATTCAACCACAAAGAAAGTATGATAATGGCATTCAAAATAGAGATTCTATTATGATCTATTAGATAATTACAAAGAGTACATATGCCTGATTATATAGGCAAGTGGTAAACCTAGAATGCAAAGGATGTTGTCAAGTGTTCAAATCACACTTCATGTGACAACAAGAAACCCTAACCAACTACCCAAGGAATGATAACAAGATGGAGATAAGTTCTAGAAAAGACAACTCATCTTCTAGAAGGGAATCTTATCTCAACAACTTTATTAAATGATTAAATGCAACCTAGGACTAATATGATTAATTAAGACCGAAGTTAACTTATGCTAGTGTAATAATTAAGTAATTACACTAACACCTCCCCATAAGTGCAACTTAGGGAGGAAATGAAAAATGCAATGATAATGCATGATGATGATGGGTCTCGGCTGAGAGCCATTTTAGGTACCCATGTACAAAAGATGAAAATGCAACTATCTCCCACAAACGGAGAAAAGGGGAAAACACAGTGGGGAGAAAACCCTTCTCCAAAAAAGGAGAGAAAAAGTAGAAAGGTGATGATTGGAGGACTCAACATTATCCCCCCCAAGGACAAAAATCATCACATGGATACAATATAATCAAAATCTCCCCCATAGGAGGAAATAGAGAGACTAAATAGTGCCCCCAAAATATGAGATCACTTGCAAAAAATTTAAGTGTATGTAGAAAAAATATGATCCAATGTCGACAAACAACTTGTCTCCCTTTTGGAAGAAACAAAACCAGGTGCAAGTGCAGAGATGCTTCCCATTCTGGATAGGAATTGAAGGAAGGAAGGATGTATATGAATGCGGATGATGTCTCTGAAAGCTGCTCATGTGTCTCCTTTCCTGATGAAGATGAATATGCCACAATCAAGTCAGGTACATGCTGAACAAGATCCAAAGACTGCGATGGTTTGACAACAAGAGTGCAATGGTTGTCATCAAACATGAGAGATATCCCCTCAAAAATGTCCTCCAAATCTTAAATGTGAAACTCCACAAACAAGGATGCAATGTTTGATAGATAGGAATCCCAATCAAGAAGACAGTGTGATACTGATTGTAATGAATCACTAGACGTGCTCAATGAATCACTACCATGAGAATGTTCTTGTTTAATAGGAATGATAGGAGCCTCAATCAATGAATCTACACATGGAATCACTGAAGGTGAAGGTAGATCAACTATCTCTGGTGGAGAAGCAGGAGCATCAGAAGAACCCTCTTCATCCTCATCTAAAGATTGAAATTATTCCAAATATTCAAACTCTCGCATAGTATCTGCATCATAGGGTATCCTGTCTGAAAGATGAAGAGGCACAAGACAATCTGAAATAGGATCATCTAGGAATAGCTAAATGCCATGATCTCCATGTATCTCCCAAATTTTAGTCCAAAGAGTGAGAGGGAAATCACAATGATCAACACTTTTCAAGGTGGAAACATCAATATGCATTGCAATGAATCCTAAGACATGATCCCTTTTGCAATTCCAAGAAAATTTCTTATTGTCACTACCAGGAGGGGGAAGAAGATTATACAAATGTGGCAACAAAAGAAGCCATCGGAGATGTGTGATGATACCATTTCTCCATTGTTTGTAGTTTCCCCGTTTCAACATGATCAAAGTAGGATGAAATGAAAACCCCATAGTAAACTATGAATAATCTCTAAGATTACAAAGACAATGACAGTGATATGCAATTGAAGTGATGTCACCCAAAATCCTTTTCCCAAGCTTCAGGATATCCAAGTTATTGAACAAATGCACCAAATTGAAAAAAACCAATGCAAGAGTACCTAGAGCTGAAACTGATCATAGTGAATGGACGGATGGAAATATCTTTGAACTACCTTCCTGATGCCACTGGGATTACTGATTTTTGATCAATGGTTGCAAAGACATGAGCCTTTATGTCCAAACTAGGGTTTTTAATTTAGTTGATTGTAGAATATTTTGAAAGAAAAATTTTGTAAAATAGAGTGCACCAATGGAAAGTAGACCAAATTCTCTTCCCGACAATATCTTGTTTGTCAAATTTTGACACTGTGGTGTGAAGATATGGCGATTTGAAAACATATGCCCTATTAGGGCCTGCAGTCTAAATAGGTGCAAAAAATAAGCACCTGGGGGCAAAAAAAATGGAGCCCTTGGTCGTTGATGTGACCATGGGCTTAATAGCTACAAAAAAGTAAACAACCGCCATTGGGTGGAGCAGCAATAGAGCGACGGTCGGGTGGAGTAGGTGGTGTCAGGGCAGTGTCATTGGGAACAAAGTGGAGCCCTTGGATCTGTAGGTGATTGGGACTGGGCGGATGATAGCGTCAGCAGGGAGCCGAAAAGGCTTCAACGAGCGGTGGTTGGGAGAGCTAGTAGATGGTCTGGGAAACACACCGGCGGTAGAGTGCGGTCGGCAGGAGCGGTGACGTCGGTGGCGATGGGACGGTCAAGTGATGTTGGCTGATGTGACCCATTGGTCTGCATATTAATATAAATGTCAACCAAAGCCAAAACTATAGCCTCCCAAAAAAAATATTTATGCTGACTATATAATAAAATACCAGTCGCTCATAGAATAAGTTTTTGCCAAAACTATATAAAAAGATGCCCAATTTTTGAAATAAAAAATGGCCAATGACTTAAAAAAAAATTGCCATGATGAAGGATTGAAAGGGGAAATTTTATTTCTGCAAAAACTGTACGGATCGTACACAATGCAAAAAACCCTAATTACCTCAAATGGCTCCCAAATGAAATATTCCCAAATTGGACAAATGGGCAGGCGATCCTAGGGTTTTGAGGCCTTCTAAAGACAATGGAAAGCTCAGATATGACTCAATCTGCTCCAAAAATCAGCTTGGTCCCCGGGTGGAGCCAACTAGCCTACAAAGAAAACCCTTATGGCTACAAATAATCTCACTAGCCAAACTTTCTTGATCCTAGGATGAACCTTCACTAGAATAACTCTGATACCATGTTGGAATGATGGATGCACAAGTGTCCTTGATGAATCTATAATACAATATTCAATGGAGGACCTTTTCTAGGAAGAAATATTCAACCACAAAGAAAGTATGATAATGGCATTCAAAATAGAGATTCTATTATGATCTATCAGATAATTACAAAGAGTACATATGCATAATTATGTAGGGAAGTGTTAAACCTAGAATGCAAAGAATGTTACCAAGTGTTCAAATCACACTTCATGTGACAAAAAGGAACCCTAACCAACTACCTATGGAATGATAACAAGATGGAGATAAGTTGTAGAAAAGACAACTCATCTTCTAGAAGGGAATCTTATCTCAACAACTTTCTTAAATGATTAAATGCAACCTAGGACTAATATGATTAATTAAGACCTAAGTTAACTTATGATAGTGTAATAATTAATTAATTACACCAATAGTTTGCATTCATTCTATTATTTTCTTCAAGCCGACATGAAGAAATGTAATTACTTGTTGCAAATATATATGAGTGATTTTTTATCTCATTTGATGTGTGTATGATGTGAAGTATGTGAGTGTGATGTGCGGATAAAGATAAAATCATTCCAAGGTACAGAAGAGTGTGAAGGAGAGTGAGGAAAAGTGAAGAATTGTTCATGTTCTTAACCAAAACTGTAATCAGGCATTAGAAGATGCTACTCTCTTAGTTCAAATTATTCAGATGGATTTAATCTGTATATTTTTGTAAGACAGTGAGTCTTCCTCTTTGTATCTAAGTAGTGAGATCTGGGTAGTGTGACTAAATGCATGTGCATTCCCATTTATTCTTCTTATACTTTTAACAAAGTATAAAATTTTGGATTAACCTCCATCGTGGTTTTTCCCCTAACAGGGTTTCCACATAAAAATCTTGGTGTTATGTGTATTTTTGATGTGTTGTTGATTTATGCTTTCATGGTTATTAATCAGATTTGAGAATAAGGGTTAACAAAGGGAATAAGTTTGAAATTATGTGAAAAATGATTCACCCCACCTCTTAGTTGTGTGCTCTTGTGTTGCCAACAATTGGTATTAGAGAAGGTTCCTTGGAAGAAGTTTAACAGTTTGAGGTGATATGGGATGGAGTCATATAAGAAGGATAGTCTGAGATTTGATGGAAAAAAACTATTCTCTATGGAAGACTCGAATGGAGTGTCATCTGAGATGCATTGGTGAATCTTACCTAAAAATTACATGTAATAGGTATGTTATTCCTCAAAGTGGTCCTACTACTACTATTGAGATTAGGGATGTTGAATACAATATCAAGGCTAAGGAAGCATTGTTGAGTGCTTTGACTAATTCTTAGATGACAAATGTTATGGATCTGAAGACTGCTTATGAGATCTAGAAAAAATTGGAAAATTTGTATGAAGGTGATCCTAATGTGAAGATTGCTAAGCTACAAAGTCTGAAAGGGAAATATGAACTGTTGAAAATGGGAAATGATGAGAATATTACTACTTTCATGCAAAGAGTGAATGAGCTTGTGTGTGGTATCAGATGTGCTGGTGGATAGTTGGATGAATCAAAGATTGTTGCTAAAGTTCCTAGATCCTTTCCTGATGCATGCAAAGTTAAAGCTACAACTATTGATGAGATTAGGACTGTGACAAATGTAACCAGAGATATGTTGATTGGTAAACTCACTATTTTTGAGCTGAGAGAATTCGGTGATGCCCATCCTAAGATAGAATCTTCATTCAAAGCTACTACCTCCGGAAGAGAAAAGAAAAGATATGATCTAGGTGAAAGTTCTTCTAGAAAGGTATTCAAGTATGAAGAATAAATGAGATAGATTGAAGAGAAGAAAGAGAATTGAATTAGCTTGAAGTACTTATTGTCAAAAGAGAATCCAGAGGAGAAGGTAAGTATAAAGGAAAGTTTCCTATTAAATTTTTTTCCTACAATAAGATAGGTCATTTTGCATCAAGGTGTTTGGAAAGAGCCCCTAAGCCAAGATATAACAAGCCTATATTTCAAAAGAAGTGTTATTATGCTACTGATGAAGGTGTGAAAAATGATGAATCTAATAAAGGGAATGTAAGTGAAGATGAGTTTGTGTTTATTTCTATCAAGTAAACCTGTGTTTATTGAATTTGCTAGCTGCTCGAGTTGAAGAAAAGGATGAATGGGTAATTGATAGTGGATGTTCACATCGCATGACAGGTGACAAAAGAAAATTTGTGAGCCCAAAAAAGTATGATTGTGGTGTTGTAAGATTTGGTGATAATAATGGTGGTATAATATGTGGTAGAGGATGTATTTATTTTGATGGTAAGCATAATAATGATGATGTTATTTATGTTGAAGGTTTGGAGCACAATATTTTGAGTGTTGGATAGATGGTTGATAAGGGATACAATATTCAATTCAAGGATGAAAAGTGTATAATATTGGGAAGTTTTAGAAATGTGCTTCAGGTACAAAAAAAAAGGTAACATTTTTCACCTAAATTCTACTAGTAAAAGTTGTCTGATTGCTCAATTTGATGGAAGCTAGTTGTGACATAGGAGAATGTGTCATGTAAACTTTGATAGTATTATTAAGATAAGTTCTACTCAGGTAGTGAGAGATCTTCCTAAGTTGGTAAAGCCTACTAATTCCATATGCAAGGAATATCAATTAGGAAAGAAAACTAGAATTTCATTTCAGATCAAACAATATTGTTCAAATTAACTGTTGGAACTTTTCCATATTGACTTGTGTGGTCCTGCTATAATCAGAAGTTTGCAAGGTTACCGGTATTTCATGTTGCTTATTGATGATTATTCTAGGATGATGTGGGTCACTTTCTTAAGGGATAAATCTGAAGCTCTAGAGAAGTTCAAGATCTTTAAGGCTATGGTTGAGACAAAGACTAGTCTAAAGATTAAGTGTATAAGATCAGATAGAGGTGGTGAATTGATTTCTGGTGAGTTTAATTATTTTTGTGAAGTAAATGGGATTAAGAGACAATTATCTACAATGTGGACCCCTCAACAAAATGGAATTGTGGAAAGGAAGAACAAGATATTTCAAGATGCTGCTAGAACTATGATGTTGAAAGGAAATGTTCCTCATATCTATTGGAGAGAAATTGTGAGTACTGTTGTTTATATCCTCAATTGGGTAAAAATAAAAGGTGATACTAGTAAGACCACTTTTGAGATATGGTTTGGTCATAAGCCTACTATTAGATATTTCGAAATCTTTTGGAGTAAATGCTACATCAAAAGAGATGGAGAACTAGGAAATTTTTAATGATAGAAGTGATGAAGGAATCTTTCTTGGTTATTCTACTAAGAGCAAGGCCTATCGGTGCTACAACAAGATATTGAAGAAAATGGTTGAAAGTGAAAATGTTAAGATTGATGAAGAAATTGCTAGACCATCTAGAACCTATGGATATGATTCTAATGATAAAAATGACAATACAAACAAAGGTTAGACTTCAAATCAAGTTCAAGTCATTCTGGTGAATCAAGAAGATCAAGAAGAAGGATAAACTAGTGAAAGTGCAAAAGAGAGATCACAAGAGATTGAAATTCAAGAACAACCTAAGACTCCAAGGTATGTGAGATTAAATCATTCAAAAAATCAGATTATAGGTGATAAGAAAAAAGGTTTCCAAACTAGGAGAAGAATTGCAGAAGAATATTGTTTGATATCAAAGATTGAGCCAAGTAATGTAAATGAAGCATACAAAGATGAACATTAGATTGAAACAATGAAATAAGAACTGCAAAAAATTAAGAAGAATAATACATGGACTCTTGTTCCTAGACCTAAGGATAAAAATGTAATTGGAACTAAATGGGTCTTTAGAAACAAACTGAATGAGAAAGGTGAATTTATCAGAAAAAAAGAAAGACTGCTATGCAAAAGATATTCTCAGATGGAAGGAATTGACTTTGAAGAGAATTTTGTTCATGTTGCTAGAATTGAAGTTATGAAACTATTTCTTGCTTATGTTTCTTACAAAAAATACAAGGTTTATCAAATGGATGTCAAGTCAACATTTCTAAATGGTGAATTGGAAGAAGAAGTGTACATTAAGCAACCTAATGGATTTAAATTTAGTGATCAAGGAGATATGGTGTGTTAGTTAAAGAAAGCATTGTATGGACTGAACCAAGCCCCCAGAGCTTGGTATGCTAGATTGGACAAGTATTTGTTGAAGCTTGGATTTAGCAAAGGTACTGCTGATAGTAATTTGTATTTCAAGATTGATGATGATAAAGATTTATTTGTGGAAGTCTTGTTTGATGATATCGATTTTGGAGGAGATGATGGTTTATGCATGAAGTTTTCTCATGACATGTAGAATGAGTTTGAGATGTCAATGATTAGAGAGATGAAATTATTTTTGGGATTGAAAATTACTCAATTAGATAAAGGGATCTTTATATCTCAGTCCAAATATGTGAAAGAATTTCTAAAGAATTTTTGTATGGAATATTCAAATCCAGTCAGTACACCCATGGTGACCAAATGTAAGTTGACAAAAGATGATGATTCTCCAAAGAAAAATCAGACTAGATACAACTGAATGATTGGTGGATTGCTTTATTTGACTCAAAATAGATTTGATATCTTGAATGTTGTATGTATTATTGTAAGATTTCAAGCTGATCCTAAGGAATCTCATGTGACTACTATAAAAAGAATTTTTTAGATACTTGAAGGGAACAGCTAATTTTGGCCTGAGGTATCCTAAAGACGATGATCTTAATTTAAGTGCCTTTATTGATGTTGGTTGGGAAAGAGATGTGAATCATAGGAAAATTACCAGTGGTGGCATATTTTTCTTAGGAAAGAATTTTATTTCATGCTTAAGTAAAAAAAAGAATTTCATTTCTTTGTCCATTGTAGAGGCATAATACACTGTTGCTACTAACAATTGTACTCAAGTATTATGGATGAAGCAGATGTTGAAAGATATTAGAGTTGTGTATGATGAACCTATTTCTATATTCTATGATAATTCAAGTATAATTAACATTTCTACGAATCTAGTGTTGCATTCAAATACCAAGGATATATCTATCAAATACCACCTTTTGAGAGACAAGGTGAGTGATAAGGAAGTTAGACTGGAGTATGTGCTTAATAAGGAACATATTGAAAAGATATTTACTAATTCATTGCCTAAGGATACTTTTGAGTATCTCAGAGGGAAGTTAGGGGTGATTACCCCTCCTAATCATAACTAAGATGCAAGACATTGCATCAGTCTGAAAATTTCACATTCATATCATTATTTAGATTGATGTTGTGTGGTTGCTACCCAGGGGGAGTAGTTAGAAGATTCAAATATGTGGTTAAAATCTTGTGTATATTTTTCATTGATTTAAAAGGGGGAGAAGAATAATGTGAAGAAATCTAGAAGAAGTCATGAGAGAAGAGTCAGAACCTAAGGGGGAGTAAGTGCTAAATTTATATGCGTTGATGGTGTTTTTCACATCATTTATCACCATAAATGACAATGGGGGAGATTGTTGGATGTTGTGGTTGTGTTGTTGATATTTTTTTGTCATTGATGTCAACACTATTAGCATTAATTTCTTTAAGACTATAAATGTCTAGGATATTTAGAAAATTGTAATAAAATAAGTTGTAGGTTGTTTGTGAAGTAGTGAAGATCAATATGATGGAAATTTTAGTACGTTCGCAGTGAGAAGTTGTGGATTAATTTTTTTTTTTCAAGCCTATCTAGTTTATCCACTGGAATTTTTAGAGGTGTGCATGAAGATTTGAGAAAGATATGATTTTTTGTTTTTCGATAGTTATTCTATTACTGAAGTTGGTATAACTAGAAGAAGATAATGTGATTCTAGTAATCTAATTTTTTGTGCATGTTATTGTGGTGTTTGTGGATGTTTCTAGATCATGTTATATTTTCTTTTGCATGCCTACATTGATCGTTGTTCTCACGATCTGTGACTTTCTCTTGTGTGTTCATGTTTTTCATTTTCATGGCCGACAGACTGATTATAGCATGTTGTGGATCTTCGAGGAAAAATATTTGAAGGTTTTTTGTGTTCAAGGACATTTTTTTGGGTCTCTACTATGTTTTGGCTGAAATTGGTTGATTCACATTAATAATCTTTATTGTTTTGGTCTGATAGTTTGCATTCATTCTATTATTTTTTTCAAGTTGACATGAAGCAATGTAATTACTTGTTGTGGATATATATGAGCGATTGTTTATCTCATTTGATGTATGATTGATGTGAAGTATGTGAGTGCTTTGTGTGAATAAATATCAAATCATTCAAAGGCAAAGCAGAGTGTGAAGAAGAGTGAGGAAAATTGAAGAAGTGTTCATGTGCTTAATCAAAACTCTAATTAGGCATTAGCAGATGCTACTCTCTTAGATCAAACTCTTCAGATGGATTTAATCTGAATATTTTTTTAAGACAATAAGTCTTCCTTTGTATTTGAGTAGTGAGCTCTAGGTAGTGTTCCTTAATGCATGTGCATTCCCATTTATTCTTCTTATACTTTTAATAGAGTACAAACGTGTGGATTAACCTCCACCATGGTTTTTCCCCTAACAAGATTTTCACACAAAAATTTTGGTGTTATGTGTATTTATGATGTATTGTTAATTTATGCTTTCATGGTTCTTAATTAGATCCGAGAATAAGGGTTAACAAAGTTAATAAATTTGAAATTCTATGACAACTAATTCACCCCCCTTCTCAGTTGTCTTCCCTTGTGTTGGCAACACCCCTATCTCATAATTGTAGTGTAAATTTTGTGAATATTTAATTATTTTTACTTAGCTACTGGTCTTCCTTCTTGACTTAATATTGCTCCAATTGTATTTCCACTTGAATCATAATATAATTGAAATGACTTATTAAAGTCTAGTAAAGCCAACACAGGATACTCAATCACCTTCTATTTCAACAACTCAAAGATTCAGTCTACTCTAGATGTCCATTTGAAATCCTTCCTATCTCCCCTCATTATTTCTATCATAGGACTCTAAATAGAATTAAAATTCCTAATCAACTTTTAGTATAAACTAGCCATTCCATGAAATGATCTTACCTCTCCAATGATTTCCAGTGTAGGCCACTAAAAAATTTCTCTTACCTTCTCAAGATCCATCTTTAGTCCATCCACTGATATCATAAATCCTAGATATACCAATTCTTCCTTCATGAAACTACACTTCTTAATGTTTATCAGTAACTTCTCTTCTCTCAACCTTTGTAAAAATTTTCTTATATGCAACAAATGTTCCTCTCTAGTATTACTGAAAATCAAGATGTCATCCAAATAGACAATCACAAACTTACCCAAGATTTATTTCGACACCTCATTCATCAACCTCATGAAATTACTAGGTGCATTTGTTAGTCCAAAAGACATCACCAACCACTCATACAATCCTTCATTTGTCTTGAATCTTGTCTTCCATTCATCCCTTTCTCTAATTCTGATCTGGTGATATCCACTCTTCAAATCTATCTTTGTAATGTACTTAACTCCCATCAAGCAATCCATAATTTCATCCATCTAGGGAAAATTAAATCTATACTTCATTGTGATATTTTTTATCGCTCTAGACTCTGTACACATCCTCCATTCTCCATCCTTCTTAGTTGCTATCACTATAGGTATTACACAAGGACTTAATATTTCTCTGATCAAACCCTTTCTCAACAACACTTGTACTTTTCTATTCAACTCTTCATTATCTATCAGTGTCATCCGATGTGCTTCTTTATTAGGAAAACTAGATCCAAGAATTAGATCGATGCAATGAATAATACTCCTCATAGGTGGAAATCCATCAGGTACATTATTTGAAATGATAGCTTCATATTCTACCAGTAATTCTCATATCTCCTTTGGTTGTTCTTCTACATGCTTCAATTTGTCATCCATCTTTGGAACTAAGGCATAGCACATTCTCTCATGTCTCATTCCATCCAAAAGTCTCTTTCCATCGACCAAATAAATTCTAGCATTCATACAAACCTCAACTTTAGGAACATCCTCCAATGGTAACAAAGTCTGCTTCATTCCATTTTCAACAAAGGTATAAATTTTCTTCTTTCCATCATGAATATCTTGTCTATCATACTGCCAAGGCCTTCCCAAAAAAATAAGGCATATGTCCATAAGAATGATATAAGACAAAACTTCATGATGGTAATTTCCTATCTTCAATTTCACCAAACATTGTTCACTTACCAATATCTTATCGTCATCTCGAATCCATGCTATCCAATAGGTCTTGGGGTGTTTCAACCTTTCCAACTTCAATTTGGTCACCATTTCTTCAGAAACCAGGTTCTTTGAGCTTCCACTATTAATAATCACTTTGGAACATTTACCAGCTACCTTCCATCTGGTTCAAAAAAAGTATTTCTCTACAACGGTTCCTGCTCCATCTCACTTTGACACAATACTCTTTTGTTCACCACAAGTTCTCCCTCTTCTATTTTATTAGATGATCCAGCATGATCCTCCTAAAAAAAGGCTGCTCTTTTACTATTTTTTGTCTTTCTGCTTGCTTCTTCCTGATTATATACAAATGCTCTATGTCCTTCTCCACCACACTTATAACAAGATCCTTTGAATACTCATTTCTTTTGTCTTCTATCATCTTTTATGTAATATTTATTCTGGCAACCACCATATCCTCCTCTCTGGTAAGAGTTTACATCATCTCTATGGTATTGATTGTGATTCTTATTGACTTACTTATCTTTATTTTGATCTGAAAAAGATCCTCTTACTCCTCTAGTAAAAATTCTTCCACCTCTTCGTCTTTGTCTCTGCTCATGTCTTTTGTTCAAATTCTCTTATTATTTTAGGGCACATTAATATGCCTCCTCCACAGTTAGTAACTTAATCAAACTAATATATAATTTTATAAATGAACTCAAACCATTCATATATTTGGCTACT
Organism: Sequoiadendron giganteum; assembly: GCA_007115665.2. Lineage (NCBI taxonomy): Eukaryota > Viridiplantae > Streptophyta > Pinopsida > Cupressales > Cupressaceae > Sequoiadendron > Sequoiadendron giganteum. The sequence continues at coordinate 388,972,135 of CM021110.1, forward strand.
TGCTTGGTCTCATCTTCTGAATGTTTAGATTTGATATTAAACTTGTAGGACTCCTCAGTATATTTTATCACACTTGAATCCTTCTGCTTCAAATTTTGCAACTTTCAGAACAAACTAATCTAATAGTCTATAGGCATAAAATTTGTCTTCAACTTATTCACCATCCGATCCCATGATCTTTTCTTCTCTTTTCCTTTTTTTTTCCTATCCATCTGTAAATGTTCCCACCAAAAGGATGCATTTCCTTTCAACTTTGTACAAATAAAATTTCACCATCTTGTCTTTTGTGGTACCTCCAAAATAAAAGTACTTCTCCATCTCTATTATCCAATCAAGTAGTTCATTTGAATCCAACTTGCCACTATAATTCGGTTGATTGAAATATGGTTTAGTATTTACTCTGGTTAGGGCTCTTATGAACCTCTCTTCTCCTTGATCAAGGCTAGGTTGATTTTCTCTTTCCCTTTCTTCCTGCTCTTCTACCTCTTGATCACTCACATCATCAATTGGTTGAACTCTCCTTTGGGATATTTTTATTGCTTCTAATCTAGCAGTAATTCCTCTCACCATCTCCATTATAGTTGGGTCTATATTTCCACATGCTTCGTTTCCTCTACCATTTATTCTTCCATCCATATTTACTAAAGTCCTCTACAAGTGTAGGTCAGATCCTCAATCCTCCACCCCACAATAAATCTATAACAAGACTTTGCAAACTCCAACGATCTTCCATGGAATAAACCTCGCTCTAATACCAATTTGGTGTAGTCACGGTAGGAGGGTCCTCAAAGAGAACTATCTGGACCATGCAGCTGGAGTTACACAATAGAAGCAACATAGAATATGGAGGAAAACATGGATTTAAATATTTTCATTAAAAAAATTTTTGATTACAATTGATCGGCAACATCTGTGCTTATAGATTTAGCTCACACGCTTGATATAACATACATGCTCCTTAATGCGAGAAAAAATCTTATAGATTAAATTCTATATTCTTCTTAATCTACTTGATCATGATTTCACTCTATTCTAATGATCTATTAAAATATTTATATCATATCCAAAGATCTAGAAACATCTGCATCAGCCAAAGATCATTACAATCTCCGATGAAGGAAACATAATGTGTACATGAATAGGTCAGCCTCAAATTTGAATTTATTCATGGAAGGTGCATATGATGAAGTGTGGACCTAAATTAAGGTTGTGGACACTCCATGGAACAAATTGGAACACCTCGTAGGGATCCACAAGTGAAGGGAAAAATGCATGAGTGACCAAATTGGTCGTTAGGTTTTGAAATTATTCTAGGACCAGTTCCAAAATTGTCACTTAATCCGAAAGTGATAGCTTTCCATAAAAATATCCAATCAATCTGAAAACTTGGAATAAGGAAAATGAACATATCCTTGAAATACCAAATTTTCCAACTTGAACAAGAACAAAAATGAATGAAAATATTTTTGGTTGATGTAGGATTGCAAAGAACCAAGGATGCTCCTACATCAGACATCCAGGGTTAATGAAAAGTGAGTCCCTCAATTTTCTGGGGCTAAAGAAAAACCAATACAATCTACCTCACCTCCACTATTTTTCCTTTTCACTTCACAAGATATTCTCCATACTGTCTTCAATGAGTTTTTCTCCCATATCTAATATCCAAAATATATTCTATCTCATCTGATTATTTTTTAGGAAGTTGTTCTTCCAAATTTTCTTTACTGTTTTCACTAAATTTTGCTTCATGGTATTGATGTAGATCTACAATTTTGAATGTAGGTGATATACCCATGCCATTTGGTAACTCCACTTTATATGTATTTCCTGAATTAAATTTCTTCAAAATATTGTAGGGTCCAAACTTCCTCATCTTGAGCTTACTATATGTGCCAATTGGAAATATTTTCTTCCTCAAATACACCATCACTTCATCTCCAAATTCAAACTCCTTATGTATCCTCTTTTCATTTGGTCATTCCTTATACTTCCAATTCATATCTTCTAGCTGTTGCTTTACTTGAGTATGCACTTTCTTCATATATTCTACAAATTACTCTACTTTTGCACTCCTTTTATTTCCTTATTGGCATCTCACAACTCTGATAGACCTTTAGGATGAACTCCAGTAACAATCTCAAAAAAATAATTTCCAGTACTTATTTTCACTAAATTATTGTAAGAAAACTCTACTTGAGCAAGGACTAAATCCCAACTTCCAATCTTATCTCCAACCAAACATCTCAGCAAATTTTCCAAACCCTGGTTCACTACCTTTGTATGTCCATGAGTCTATGGGTGAAAAGTAGAATTAAAATTCAAATCTATGTTCAACTTCTTCCAAAGTGTCTTCCAAAAGTAATGAACAAAATTTGTTTCTCTATCTGAAACAATACTCCTAGGTAATCCATGGAATCTGACCACTTCCCTGAAAAACAAGTCTGCTACATGTACTATAGCTATTTTCTTCTTACAAGGTATGAAATGTGCCATTTTAGAAAATTTGTCCACCACCACAAATATAGAATCATTGCCTCTTTGTGTCTGTGGAAAACCAAGCATGAAATCCATGTTGATATCCTCCCAAGGTCTTCCTGGAACTACCAACAACATATATAATCAATTAGAACACAAAATATTCATCAAGAAACTAAATGATTTTCCCATTTTGAATTGAACATTTCACTATCTTTTCACAAAAAAATAATTTTATCATTCTTCTTTAATACATTTTACCGCCATCCAAAAAATAAAAATATACCTTATGGGCCATAATATTTCCTTTTTATATTATATACTGCTTTACCGTGACCTCCCACAATGGGCTTGCGGTATGGAAATAGTAGTTAATAGGTGGGCATAAGGTTCTTACTGACACACTATGTGCGGTCAATTCATTGACTGCAGTATCATGGTGGCGGTGAGATAACCGGTGACACAACAACGAGGAAGCAGTCAGAAGATTTACCATGATACCGCACACGGTTCTAATGGAGACTATGGTGACTGTGGTGGATAAAGGTATTGGCAAGGATCAATCACACTATGATACCGCAAATAGTTAGCATGTAGACCATGGTGATTGCCGTAAATAGTTAGCAAGCAAAACTGGCAGCTACTGCCACACTGTGATTGGCTAGAGAGGGGACTGTGGTAGCATAGTGGGCAATGGACAGTGGAGAAGGTAACATTAGATGTTAGCTACAGTACCACTGACAGTCAAAGTGGAGACTGCAATGGCATGGTGGACAACAAAGAGGATAGTTAATGCCAACACCGCGATACCACTGAAGGTAAAGGTTAAGCCCATGGTTGTGTGGTAAGGGATCAGTCAAAGTCAAACACCATTGTACTGTGGAGAGATGGAAGGTGAACCACGGTGAGGCAGTAAGTGAAAGAAATCCATGGGGAAATAAAAGTAAAGGAGCATATAAAGTGAAATATGAAGGCCAGTAAAATATAAGGCAAAATCAAATGCAGAACTATATAAAAATATTTAATTTTTCGAAAGGAAACTTAATTAAATATTTTTATCTCTGTCATAAAATATAAATGGTTTTACCAGAAATGTGAAGGGTCGTGACCCTTGGGATTTCATTGTATAAATATTTGAAAAATTAGTTGTGGGGAGAGAGCAGTAAATAGATTAGTAGTTAGATTTTTCCAGAAAATGGAAAGGGGAATGTAAATAATGACATCCTTTTTTGAAGCAGAGAAATGGATGAATTATTTTTGGATCGGTGAAACCTTTACTCTAATAATTTGTTTTGTTATAATAATTTATATTTCTTATCTATTTGTCTCCAACTTGAAGTCCTCTGATCATTTAAGTCAATGCATCAAGCATCTGTGTGATTTATCAAGGTGCATTTTACCACTTTGTGTGACTTTTATTTGTTGGTGTCTCCAAGTCAGAATTAAATTCCTTCAAGTAAGTCAAAGTGACTTAGGATTTATTTTTTATTGTTGAAGTAGAATTTGGTAAGAAAAAATTCCAACACTATTTGTGCAAAGCATAAATAATTGAAGTTGTATGCTAGTCTTTATAATTTCATTTTCAAATTGCCTAGCAACTAGAGTTAAGCCAGAGAAGGAAACACACATAATTCATGATTTTTTACTTCATTGCCCATGTGGATAGAAGGCACTAATCTGCCTCAACCTAGAGATAAAATTTCATATCAAACAACTTATTCAAATCCTTTCTTTTGTGTAGTAGGAGTAGGAGTATTTGTAGTGATTTTCATCTATTCACTTCCATTTTCCATTGTGGATGGATTGTTGAATCGGGAAACACATTTCAATCTGCATCATTCACATAGGCTCACCTGCCTTGGTCTAGAAGAACCTTCTAAAGAGAAGAAGGTTCAATTGCATCAATTGGCCTTGTATGTTGGCCAAAATCATTGTGAGAGCTTAGCAACCTCTCGTGGCTCAAACTTGCATTTTTTAGACCCAACAGTTTGGCGACTCTACTGGGGAAAACCCATCAAGAAAATTTTCAGCCTTTCCATATAGAGTCATACAATTTCAAAAAAATTCTTCAATCAGAGAATCATACTTGTGTTTTTTGTAGCTCCTCATCTGAGTCTCACACACAATAGTTTGGCGACTCTACTAGGGAACTATACTTGAGAAATTTTTTTCAGCCTATCCATTTATAGAGTCAACAAAGTTTACATTTTTTTTGGAGATTCCACTGGGGGCAAACCAAAACAATATCATAATGTTTTTCATTTTCCTACTTTTGGGAAAATTAGGTGGCGACTCTATTTCAGATTTGATAAATAATGCATGGATATTGTGGAATAGTCACATTTTTTCAAGATGTCAGAAGAAGAGAGAATACAACAATCAGTAAGAGAGTTGGAAGAATTGAAACAACAAAGGTTACACTAGAAATAAAAAACACTACAAGTGAAACAATGAATATTGCAATTGAGAGTTGAATGTGCTCCAAGTACACCACCGAATAGGCCATCATACAGTAAGAATGAAGACACAAATGGTAGGAGATATTGGACACCACAAATACCACATGATGCAACTGAGAACTTTAGTAATAAGGTAATGTACTTTATTCACATCAAAAAACTTTTGATGAGTATACTCAAGTTCAAGAGAGAGGTACAGGTCTTGTGGACGCCTTTTCTGACATAAGGAAATATAAGGGAGAATCTATAAGTTCTTTGTACAACAAGATGGTAGATATATGTATGTAATTACCTCCTTGTTATAGGCCTACAAGACCCATATTTGTTGCACAAATTATAAGATCATCAGAGCCTGAATCAATTTATTGGTCAGAGTCATTAAAACAACAAGTCTTTGATGTAGTAAATAAATTTATTGATTCCATGCTTGGGACAAGGTACATGCATACTGGCAATAATAAATCTAGTAGTGATTTCATGGATGCTCAAAAAATGCAACAAACAAAGGAAGCATGTGCTACTAGGATTTCTAATGACTATTTTTCCAGATTTTGAAGATGATAGGGACACACCATCTGGAGAGTACATCAGTAATGCTTCAGAAGTTGCAACTAAAGAAGGATTCATGCCATCCAATAGTGAAGATATGGATAGTTTCTCCTACATAACTAATGAAGATCCAATAGGAGAAGCTCTTATGAAGATCAAGAAGTTGGAGACATGGTAGAAGATATGGAAGCAAAGACCTGTTCACTCAACAGTGAGAAAGTTTCAGATTTACTGACTCTTGAATACCAGAAGTATGCACATAAAGATGATTCTAGAGTTTTTGTTCCAGCCTATATATGCTTTGACAATGAAGATACTATGTGTAAAAATTCATATAACCCCATGTGCATCTCTCACATTGATGAAGAAATCATTGAAGTTGATCATGGATCTATTTGTGTCCAAGAAGAGGTATCTGACTTGAATGATTTTTTCCTGCAAGAAAAAGATACTAGTTTGCATGTTATTGATGATGAGTATCCAAAATTTGTTGATACAAATAAGTATAAGGATGGTTGTATGGATCAAAGGTATGTGTCAATGCCAACTGGTGATAGAAAAGAAATGGAAAGTGATTTTGATTTGATTATTTTAGAAAATGTTGATGAGATAGAATTTGTACATTCTCATGTGAAGCATTCAAATTTTCAGGTCCTAGTACAACTACTTGATCATTCAACAACATATGACAGTGAGCATGCCTATGAATATTTTGTTGAATGTGGATACACTTTGTATGCTGAGGGTAATAAATATTTTTCATATTATAATAAGAATGATGAAATGTAGAGTGATGAAATGAATATGAATCAATTTGAATACAATGATTTCCTAAAGGTTTTCAATGGTAGTGCATGTTGGAGGGCAGGTGGAATGGATAGTTTCAAAAGAAACCTGACGAGCTTTAACCAGAACAAAGTCTATGCCAAAGGAAAGTGTAGGTTTTTTCTTTTAGGTGGCCAGGGGCCATCCCTTGTGGTTTTATTTTTTGAACCATAGCAGGTATAGAGGATTAAGGATTTCTAGTGCATGGATAATTCTTAGCAATGCCTCTTTAAATATTCTTTTCCATGCATAGTAGTTTAGGAAGGGTTTAGGTTTGCCAATACATGGAAATTCTTAAAAGTTCCCTTATTGAAAATTTGTTTTCCTTCCATGTACATTAGTGTAGGGTTTTCTATTCTCTATTTGCTCCATTTTTCATATCATTCATTTGTTCATCTTTCCATTCTCCATTGCCTTCATTTTTTCATGTCTTTACTTGGTTTTCTCTCCCAAAGATATTTTGGATTCTTGCAGTGATTTGCAAAATCACTCATCCCCAACAAGAGCCATTGTTAGAACCCAAAATTTCCATCAAGAAAATAAATGATTTTCCCATTTTGAATTGAATATTTCACTATATTTTTGCAAAAAAATCATTTTATCATTCTTACTTCTTTACTACATTTTACCGCCATCCAAAAATTCAAAATATACCTTATGGGCCATAATATTTCCTTTTTATATCATATACCACTTTACTGCAGCCTTCCACAATGGGATCACAATATGGTAGTAGCAGTTAACAAGCGGGCATAATTTTCTTACCGCCAATTGACCGCAGTATCACGATGATGGTGAGATAACCAGCACAACAACAACAAGGAAGTGGTCTGAAGGTTTACCACGGTACCACACACTATTCTAATGGAGACCACAGTGACTATAGTGGATAGAGGTAGCGGTTAGGATCATTCACACCATGGTACCACCGACAGTTAGCATGCAGACCATTGTGATTGTGGTAAATCGTTAGCAAGCAACGAAGGCGGCTACTGTCACACAGTGATCAACCAAAGAGGGGACCATGGTAGGATAGTGGAAGATGGAAAGTGGAGAAGGTAACATTAGATGTTAGCCATGGTATCACTGACAATCAAAGTGGAGACCATGGTGGCGCAGTGGACAACAAAGAGGATAGTTAATGTCAGTACCATGATACTGCTAGAGGTAAAGGTTAAGCCCACGGTTGCATGGTAAGGGATCAGTCAAAGTCAAACACCTTTGTACTATAGAGAGATAGAAGGTGAACCATGGTGAGGTGGTAAGCGAAATAAATCCATGGGAAAATAAAATTAAAGGAGCGTATAAAGTGAAATATGAAGGCCGGTAAAATATAAGGAAAAATCAAATGCAAAACTATATAAAAATATTTAATTTTCTGAAAGGAAACTTAATTAAATATTTTTATCTCTGTCATAAAATATAAATGGTTTTACCAGAAACGTGAAGGGTCGTGACCCTTGGGATTTCATTGTATAAATATTTGAAGAATCAGTTGTGAGGAGAGAGCAGTAAATAGAGTAGTAGTTAGATTTTTCTAGAAAATGGAAAGGGGAATGTAAATAATGACAAAACCTTTTTTGAAGTAGAGAAATGCATGAATTATTTTTGGATCGGTGAAACCTTTAATCTATTCAGTTTTTTTGTTATAATCATTTATATTTCTTATCTAGTTGTCTCCAACTTGAAGTCCTTTGATCATTTAAGTCAATGTATCAAGCATCTGTGTGATTTATCAAGGTGCATTTTCCCACTTTGTGTGTTTTTTATTTGCTCGTGTCTGCAAGTCAGAATAAAATTCCTTCAAGTAAGCCACAATGACTTAGGATTTCTTTTGGATTGTTGAAGTAGAATTTGGTAAGAAAACATTCTAGCACTATTTGTGCAAAGCATAAATAATTGAAGTTGTATCCCAGTCATTAGAATTTCATTTTCAAAGTGCCTAACAACTAGAGTTAAGCCAAAGAAGGAAACATACATAATTCATGATTTTTGACTCCATTGCCCATGTGGATAGAAGGCACTGATCTGCCTCAACCTAGAGATAAAATTTCATATCAAACAACTTATTAAAATCCTTTCTTTTGTGTAGTAGGAGTAGGAGTAGTTGTAGTGATTTTCATCTATTCACTTCCATTTTCCATTTTGGATAGATTGCTCAATCAGGAAACACATTTCAATCTGCATCATTCACATAGGTTCACTCGCCTTGGTCTAGCAGAACCTTAAGAGAATAAGGTTCAATTGCATCAATTGGCCTTGTATGTTGGCCAAAAGCATTATGAGAGCTTGGCAATGTCTCGTGGTTCAAGCATGCATTTTTGAGACCCAACAGAATCCAACATTCTAACTACTCCCTTTTTTGACTTGACAAACTCTACAACTTTGCAAAATTTCCTAACATCCTTATGAATATGAGGCCAAAATTAATTATCACTTAACAATACTAATGTCTTATCAACTCCAAAGTGTCCTGACAATCCTACACTATGTTTCTCTTTCACCAAGCTATCCCTCATTGAACTTTAGGATATACACAACTAATCCCCTCGAAACAACATATCCTCCTAAATGAAATAATCCAACCATTGACTCCTATCCTCCAAGATAAGTTGTTTACAAGCTCTCCAAGGTTCTACAAAATCTGGGTCTTCCTCATACAAGTTATTCAATTCATCAAATCCTAAAGTTTCCACTCTCATTCCTACAAACAAATTCCTTCTCCTACTCAAGGCATCAAAAACTCTATTTGACTTTCCACTCCTATGTTTCAAAACAAAAGTATAACTCTATAGGAATTCTACCCATCTCATGTGTTTCTGACTCAACTTACATTGAATATTCAAATAATGTAAGGTTTGATGATCTGTGTACAACATAAACCTCTTAGACAACAAGTAATGTCTCCACTTCTTCAAGGCTTGAACTATGGCATAGGACTCCTGATCATACACTGAATACCTTTTCCTTGCATTATTCAAATTTTCACTGAAATAAGCTAGTGGTCTTCCTTCTTGACTTAATGATGCTCCAATTGAATTTACACTTGCATCATAGTCTACTTGAAATACCTTATTAAAGTCTAGTAAACCCAACATAGGCTTCTCATTCACCTTTTTTTTCAACAACTCAGAGCTTCGGTCTGCTCGAGATATCCGTCTGAAATCCTTCCTATCTCCTCTCATTTTTTCTATCATAGGACTGCAAATAGAACTGAAATTCCTAATGAATGTTTGGTAGTAACTATCCATTCCATGAAATTATCTTACCTCTCCAATGCTTTCCAGTATAGGCCACTCAACAATTTCTCTTACCTTCTCAGGATCAATCTTCAGTCCATCCATTGATATCACAAATTCTAGATATACCAATTCTTCCTTCATGAAACTACACTTCTTAATGTTTATCAGGAATTTATCTTCTCTTAGCCTCTGCAAAACCTATCTTATATGCAACAAATGTTCCTCTCCAGTCTTATTGAAAATAAAGATGTCATCCAAACAAACAATCACAAACTTACCCAAGAATTTTTTCAATACCTCATTCATCAACTTCATGAAAGTACTAGGTGCATTTATTAGTCCAAAAGGAATCACCAACCACTCATAAAATCCTTCATTTGTCTTGAATATTTTCTTCCATTCACCCCCTTCTCTGATTTTGATCTGGTTATATCCACTCTTCAAATATATCATTTTAAAGTACTTAGCTCCACTCGAGCAATCCATAATGTCATTCATCTGAGTAAAAGGAAATCTATACTTCATGACGATCTTGTTTATGGCTCTATAGTTTGTACACATCCTCAATTATCCATACTTTTTAGGTGTTAGTACTACAGTTACTGAATAAAGAATTAAGATTTCTTTGATCAAACCCTTTGTCAACAACTCTAATAAGCTTTATATTCAGCTCTTAATTCTCCGTTGGTGTCATCCGGTGTGCTACTTCTTAGTAAAACTAGCTCTAGGAATTAGATCCATGCAATGACTAATACTCCTCACAAGGGGAAATCCATCAAGTACATTATCTAAAATGATAGCTTCATATTCTACCAGTGATTCCCATATCTCCTTTGGTTGTTCTTCTACATGCTTCAAGTTTTTAGCCTTCTTCGGGACCAAGAGATAACACATCCTCTCATGTATTGGTCCATCCAAAAATATTTTTCCATCGACCAAACAAATTCTAGAATTCATACAAAACTCAACTTTAGGAACATCCTCCAATGGTAACAAAGTCTGCTTCATTCCATTTTCAACAATGGTATAAATTTTCTTCTTTCCATCATGAATATCCTGTCTATCATACTGCAAAGGCCTTCCCAACAAAATAAGGCATACATCCATATCCATTCTATCACACAAAACTTCATGATGGTAATTTACCATCTTCAATTTCACCAAAAATTATTCACTTACCAATATCTTATGCTCATCTTGAATCCATGCTATCCAATAGGGCTTCGAGTGTTTCAACCTTTCCAGCTTCAATTTGGCCACCATTTCTTTAGAAACATGGTTCTCTAATCTTCCAATATCAATAATCACTTTGCAACATTTACCAACTACCTTGCATTTGGTTTGAAAAAAAATCTTTCTCTGCAAGGGTTCCTACTCCATCTCACTTTGACATAGTACTCTTCTATTCACCAGCTCTTCTCCCTCTTCCATTTTATTAGATGATCCAACAAATCCTCCTCAACAAAATTTTCTCTTCTACTATTCTATATATTTTTGCTTTCTTCTCCCTAATTACATTCAAATGCTCTATGTTCTTCTCCAACACACTTATAACAAGCTCCTATGAATACTCATTTCTCCTATACTCTATCCTCTTTTTTTTAATCCTTATTCCGATAACCACCATATCCTCCTCTCTGGTAGGATTTTCCATCATCTCAATAGTATTGATTTTCATTCTTACTTACTTCCTTATCTTTATTCTGATCTACAAAAGATACTCTTCCACCTCAAGTAAAAATTCTTCCTCTCTGAAATCTTCCACCTCTTGCTCTATGTCTCTACTCATATCTTTTGTTCAACTTATCTTATACTTTTGGGGCATACTTATATGCATCCTCCACACTTAGTAACTTAATTAGACTAACCTCAAACCATTCATATATTTTTCTACTTGCTCACTCTCATCTTCTAAATGTTTAGATCTTATATTCAACTTGTAGAACTCCTCATTATATTATGTGTCACACTTGACTCCTTCTACTTTAAATTCTACAAATTTTGAAACAAATTGATATGATAGTCTATAGGCATAAAATTTGTCTTCAACTTATTCACCATCCAATCCCACAATCTTCTCTTCTCTTTTCCTTTACTTTTCCCATCTGTCTGCAAATTTTCCCACCAAAGGGATTCACTTCCTTTCAACTTTATACAAGAAAATTTCACCTTCTTTTCTTTTGTGGTACCTTTGAAATCAAAATACTTCTCCATCTCTATTATCAAATCAAGTAGTTCATTTGAATCCAAATTTTGACTATAATCCAGTGGATTTAAATGTGGTTTAGTATTTACTCTAGTTAGGGCTCTTATAAACATCTTTTCTCCTTGATCAAGGCTAGGTTGATCTTCTCTTTCCCTTTTTTCCTGCTCTTCTACCTCTACATCACTCACATCATCATCTTGTCAACTTCTCCTCTAGGCCATTTTCAATACTTCTAATCTAGCAGCAATTCCTCTCAAAGCCTCCATTATAACTAGGTCTGCATTTCCATGCACTCCATTTCCTCTACCATTTCTTCTTCCTACCATCTTTACACAAGTCCTCTGTAGGTGCAGGTGGGATCCTCAATCCGCCACCCCACAACAAATCTTTAACAAGAATTTGCAAACTCTTACAATCTTCCATAGAACAAACCCCACTTTGATACCAATTTGGTGTAGTCATGTTAGGAGGGTCCTCAAAGAAAAATATCCAGACCATGCAGCTAGAGTTACACAACATAAAAAAACACAGAATATGGAGGAAAATCAGGATTCAAACATTCTCATTAAAAAAAAAATTGATTACAATCAACCAGGAACATCTGGGCTTATAGATTCATCTCTCAGGCCTGATATAACATACATGCTCCTTAATGTGAGCAAAAATATTAAAGATCAGGTTCTATATTCTTATTAATCTACTTGGTATTGATTTCCTTCTATCCTAATGATCTATTACAAGCTTTATATCATATCCTCAGATCTAAAAACATCCATGTCAACCAAATTTCATTACAATCTCCGATGAAGGAAACATAATGTGTACATGAATAGGTTGGCCTCAAATTTGAATTTCTCCATAGAAAGTGCATATGATGAAGTGTGGACCTAAATTAAGGTTGGGGAAACTCCATGGAACAAATGGGAACACCTCATAGGGATCCACAAGTGATGGGAAAGATCCACAAGTGATCAAACTAGCTGTTAGGTTTTGAAATTATTTTGGGGCCAGTTCCAAAACTATCACTTAATCCGAAAGTGATAGATTTCCAGAAAAAGATCTGATCGATCTGAAAACTTGGAATAAGGAAAATGAACATATCCATGATGAAAATATAGATCCGTAGAGTCTGGTGAGAAAATATGATGAAATACCGAATCTTCCAACTTGAACAAGAACAAGACTAAATGAAAAAAAATTGGTTGATGCAGGATTGCAAAGAACCAAGTATTCTCCTACATCATAAATAGATAGGATAGTTGTTATTCAAACCTTGACATACAAAAACCTCATCACAATGTAGTTTATAAGTTTAAAATATCTCAAACCAAAGCATACACAATAGTCAACAATCTACTCGAAACAACTTCCCTTCAATCAACTAAGAAAGTATGCACCAAGATTATTTTACAAGAATACCCACAAGCACAAGTATAATGATCGATGCCCCATTCCTCTCTCTGAATAATTTTAATATACATCATTGAGAGGTCCTTGGAATGGGTCATTAAGATAAATCATAAGAAAAGATCAAAGAGAAACAAATAGTTTTATCTATATCTCTTGCCAATTTAAATATAGCTAAGGTGATCTCTAATACTGATGTCCATCATAGGACATGTTGATCAAGTGTTTTGATTAGGATGAGATGTGTGATAATTCATTGATACAAACTCCACTAACTCATTTACCTATGATTTAGGCTTTAGATTTTGACACTTAGTTTTTCACTTTACAACTTGTGATACTTGTGTTCTACTCGTTTTTTCGAAGGTTGAAGGGGATGATGGATTTATTATCTATGAAGTTTTATTACGAGTGAAAGAGAAATGAGATGGATGGTTTTGGGTTTTTCTAAATATGTCAATCTTTTGAGGTTATTTTTGAGGTTATTTTTGGTCTTTTTAAAAGTTTATGTGAATGTTTATGTTTTCAATTATTTAAGGAATTTTAGAGTTTTTTAATGTTTTCCAATGTTTTTGGAATTTTTTAAGCTTTTTAAATGTTTAATGCCTTTTTTATATTTAAATGTTTAAAGAGTTTTCAGAGATTTGGAAAATGTTTAAGATTTTTTTGATATTTGAATGTTTAGGGATTTTCTAAATTGTGACCAAGAACCTAACCTAAAAGACCTATTGTAGGGGCCTCAAGGGTTGATCAATGATTAGCCTTGCCTATGTTATACATGTAGATACCATGTAGTTTGATCAACTTGACTTATTAATAGTGAGATATTAAAAATTGAGGGATGTTAGTTTACTATGAAATACTCTTAAAGGATTAACCTAAGGTGTCTCAGGGGCACATCAATGATGGCCTTTCCTATGTTCAATATCAAAGACCCATAGTTCGACCTAGTTAGCGCTTTTGGATTTTTGATGTTTTGAGATTTTTAGGGTTTTTTGATGTTTTGGATTTTGACTTTACAATTTTGTAAATGTTTTTGGATTTTAGTTGTATAAGATTTTTTATGTTTTTTGGATTTTTTGATGAATTTTTTTGGGATTTTTGATGAGATTTTTAGGTAAACGATACCTAGATCATGATTTTGATGTCACGTTGTGAGATAAAAGAAATGGATCAAGACTTATTTGGAAACAAGAGTGCAATAACTTGCCCCCTGTTTCTAGCAATTCTTCATATTGCAATGGATAACCAAGATAGGTAATGTATATGTGAAGAGTTTGATATAATTTTATCATGTTAGATATGGGATATGTAACTTCATTAGATAAAATGGAAAATATCCTACCAAAATTTTTCCATGAGTAGAGTTGAAGTATACGTCAAATCTTTGTCAAGATCAAGATAGAGTGGAATATCTAAATAGATCTGGATTGGATGGATGGAGGGAACATTGAATTCATCATGACAAGGATGAGATGCTTCTATCTAAGAATGATCATATAGACACTCAATTCTACTCATGCCACATGTTTTCCAGGATTTGATCATAGTACTTGCTCAAAGCATTATTGTAGTGGTTTTCACTGGAGGATGATTTTTATTTTACTATTTTCTTGATTTTCTTGATTTTTTTGATTTTTTTTGGAATTTTTACCCTCATGTTGAACTACCCAATGGAACTGATGTAGAGGCCACTGTCATAACATGCCAACAATATCCTTCTTGATGAAGTTTCTTTTCTAAGATACAAGCACTTGAATGCAACCTTGAATAACTCTAATTTTGCTTGTGGATACCATAGTTGAACTTGTATATGTGTGCACATCATGATAAAGTGCCTTTTGAATCCTTATGATAAAGATTAGCTGCCAACACATAGTTAATGTGAGAATTGGATATCATGAATGGAGTGGATAGTGACATGACCGGAGGAATATAAGATGTATTGATTGATGGTTTGGAACCTTTGACTCTTCAAACTTGGGAAGATGAGAAATGATGGGTGGGAATGGAGGTTTTCATGGAATTAGGACCAACCACTAGATATAATCTGTTCCTTTCCTGAGAAGCCTACGTTTGTATTTGAGGACTCTCTTGATGGATATATTTCCTTTTTTTATTTTTCCCCATAGTTTCTTTGATTAATGGAGTTTTGGAGGGATTATTTTCTTTATTTTTCTTTGGTATCCTTTTGTATTGCTTTGTCCTTTTTGATTCACTACATTTTTTTGATGATATTCACCTTGCTTTTATAGGAATTTTTCTTTTTATGTTGATCCCAATTTTTGTATGAGATGATGGGTGAATGCCAACTCATTATAGAGCTAGTTGTAGTGTTGAAAATATTTTCATCATAAGGATTCTTTGTGTCCCATATGTCGATGTTTGTTGTAAACAAGATTTCCCCTAGCATTATGAAGGTATTATCAATACCTAATCCTTTTCCCTGATAATGTATCCTCTTATCCATAGCCACTGAATATGCTTTTTCATGAACAAATGATATTGCTATGGGTTCCTGTTGTTTAGGAATATGAACTATTTGCTTTTATTTTATGACATTTTTATCAGTTGATATTGCTTCAAAATATGTTGATGTTGACTCAAAATATGTCGATGATGCATAATCACTATAGGAATCAAGAATCTTGACCGTTTCTTGTTCTTGTGTAGGAATACCAAGAGTGGGAGACTCTTGTTTTGGATGAATAATTTCTATATGTCCATCAAAAAGAAACATCTCAGGGGTGACATCACAGACATCTTAGAGTTTAAAATGGTTTGGAAGATGTCCCTTAGTTCTTAATCCTGACTCAGTTTAGAGTAAAAAAATTTATCCTCAAGAGCCTCCTCGTGACATGATGCTTGGTTGGATGATATATCTTTGATAAAAGACTCTTCTCAAAATTTTGTGGGTATGGGTGCAATAAGGGATATTTCTGGCTCGTTTGGAACTTATTCAACATGCCCAATCATTGAGTCATATGTAGGAGAGACATCATAATCTGATATCTACTTGATGTCATTATGGTATAAAATAGTGTTAAACATTGTTGATGGGTTTGGACTTTGTTTTAATATAGTACCTTGATATGTGTTTGATTCATCATGTTGTGATAAATAAATATGTCCCACTGTGGTACCAAGAGTATTGTTTATATTTTTTGAGGTTGATGCCTTTCTTGACTATTTTTCTTTTGTATGATCAGACATAGGGTTTGTGTAAATTTTCAGATTTTCATTCCCAAATTTTTAATTGACATGAATGTCTCCTTGCTCAATAAGATCTCCTATTAGATTTTTGAGTCTAAAACAATTGTGTGTTATGACCTATTTATCGATGAATTTCATAAAAATGATCTCTATAGCTATGAGGTTTGACTTGTGGCTCTTAGTATTTTGATAAATCTAGGAGTTTGATGAGTTTAGAGTGTATCAACCTTTTCAACACATCTTCCATAGGTTCCCCTAATAGAGTGAATTGTCACTTAGGAGCACTATTTTTTATTTGTTTCTCATGTTGAGTGTTTGTAGCATTGATTGTTGGTTTATTGTTTGGTGGTTGCGTGCATAATTGTTATGTGTGTTGGTAGATGGTCATTGCTCCTCTCAAGATTCATGACATGGACTAGCCACCTCACATGGATCCATTAACTCTAGCAGTTGTATCAGGCATTAATAGGTCAATATTTTGGTGCAAAATGAATTATGGGCCAACAAGTCGTATTAGGTTAGAACCCCCACGGGTAATGCTGAGGGGTAGTATTTTGGTAGATGGTTAGCTCTCCCCTCAAGATTCGTGACATGGACTAACCTCCTCTCATGGATCTGTTAACTCTGGCAGTTGTACTAGTCACTAATAGGTTGATCTTTTGGTGTAACAAAAATTATGGTCCAACAATGTGCTCATGGTTTGTGTGTTTTATTTTCTAGTAGTAGTTAAAACCACCTTTGTATCAACAACACACAAAAATAGTAACATTTTTATTTTTGGCCCAATAGCAGGGCTTGTCATTAAAACTAATGGATGGGTAATTGTCTTTATACACTTGTGTGTTCCCCTGTGAGATTAGGGATTGATCAATGTTAAGGTATCTAGAGACAAGATCATCATAAGATATGATGCATTGCATTTTCAAGTGGAAGGATAGATATGGATCTAGATTTTCTATGATTATGCCTACTTGTTATTTGTCAAGAAGTGGCCACTTGATTTTACTAGCTCTTTTCCTCCACTATTGCAAGAAAATGGTGAAAGATTCTCCTTTGTTTTGTTTTGGAGTATATAACTCTTCTAATATTATGTCCATGTCAAGATTAAAGGAGAAGTGATCTATGAATTTGTCAATGATTTATTGGAAAGTTATGATACTTGGAGTTAATTGAGAAAACCAATCAATGGAAATACCTGTTAAACTTCATGGGAAGAGGTGCATCAAATAAGACTCATTATAGGCAACCTCCATACACATGATGTTAAAATATTTGACATGGTTCACAAGACTTCCTCTCCCTTTGTATTTTTCAAATTTGTGGATTTTAAAACTGAGAGAGAATAGTACCATTGTAATTTTTTGATCAAATGGATAGGGACATAATTTTTCTGTATGGGGCTTCTTCATCTTGATCATCTAGAAATATTGCATTTCTTGTGATAACGCCCTAAGTTGTGATGCTATATTGTTTTGTGGACTTTATGGAGGAACATATGTTGCAAATTATGGGATGGTGGATGAAGTGTATGTGGGATTCTGATATGATGAGGTGTTGTATGATGTGTATGGTGGTGTAGAATAAGGTCATGATGGTGGAGGTGAAAAGGTTCATAACATGTTCGTATTGGCGATGTTTGGTGCAAGGTTATAGTACAAACCCTATTTTTTCTATTTTTGGGCATACTATTGAGCTTGTTGTTGGGATTTTTGATGTTTTTAGGTGACTAAGGTAACTTGTTGTGTTGCTAAGGATAATTGGTGTGATTTTTGTTGTTTTTGGGTCACTAGGACTTGATATTGGGCTTCTTCTTGTTGTTATGTTGCTAAGGTTGCTTGTTGGGCTTGTTGTTGTGCTACTAAGGCTACTTGTTATTTGTGGGATTGGTGTTGTTGTTTTTGTGCTACTAAGGCTTCTTGGTGTTGTTTCTATTGTTGGATGACTTGTTGATAAGCATGTTGTGCTTGCAATGTAGGATTAGTTGGTTGCAGGGACATATGTGATGGATTTTGGGTGTTTATGTTTTGAGTGGGTTGTGGTTTGTTGATGAGAGGTTGGGGGTTCCCTTGGTTTAGCATTCCTTGTAAGATAGTGGATTGATATGGAGGAATGTAAGTTTGAGGCCTCATTTGATTTTGCATGGTGAGAGGGACCATGGGGAAATATGATGATGCCATTAGATATTACGATGTTAAGGGAACATTAGGACCTTGATTCCATCGATTTAAAGGATTCCCTTGAGTGATAGGTAGGTGGTTCCCTTATTTTTTTTGAGGTGGGATCAAGGTATTACCTTGGTGGATGGGATTTGTAACCAAGGTGTTGTTTTATTTCACTTGATGATAGATGGGTTTGATGTGGATGGTGGATTGAATTGAGTAGCTTGGGTAACCAGTTGTTTCAATGTGTCAATGGGGTTGATGGAACCACTTGTCAAGGGTTGAATTTACATGAGAGTGTTAACTTGCCCTTCTTGTCCTACTTGAGGTAGTTGGTTCACATTACCTTGCATAACATTAGGCATAATTGGGGTATTTGTGGTGATGGATGGAGATATTTGCACTTGAAATGTTGAGGTTGTTGGGGCATTATGGAATGTAAGTGGTTTTCCAAAGGTTGGCGGTTAATGGAATTGTTATTTTATGAATACCCAAAGTTGTGTTTGTTTCTAGATATGAAGTGAGACCAAGACTAGTTCCTAGATGAGTTACAAGACTAAATTTTAAGGGTTTACTTGTAACAAGGGATGTATTTGGTTGAATTAGAGACAAATTCAAGCCTTGTGTCAATTATTGTGCAACAAAAGATGGGGAAATTGGAGCCACATTTTCTGAGGCTTGGTGTTTCATGATTTCTTCCCTAGTAAGTCCAAATAGATTGTTCATGACATATTCTATCTCATATGGCCTTGATGGAGATGAGGGTTATTATGATGGGGTAACTTGACTTCTTGGATCAATTTTTTGAGGATTGAGATCATTTGAGGTGAATGCAACTTTGGTTTTCTCCATGATTCTCTTGTGTTGTGATCTTGTCTTTACCATAAATTTTGGGTCACTTATGGGAGAGTTATATTGAGATTTATATTGTTTGATCTCTCTAGTTGACTCAAATCTAGGTAAAAGGGACACTATGAGTCTTTTTAGAGCAATTATGATAATGGGGGATGAAAAGGTGGATGATATGGAAAGTGATCTTTGCAAACTTTTTGGGACAACATTTTTGACTTAAGAGTTTTATGTTTGATGTTTGAGAAAGGATGTTTATGAACTTGAGAATCTTTAGGGTAGAATTTTGACCTTCAAGATAAAATAGTCCAAATATGATAAATAACTTATAAGTGCATGGAAAATGATTCATTTCACATACAAAGTAGCTAAGTTAGGGTTTGGGTTGATTGACATCTAAGTCAAATAGTGTTGGTGTGTTCAATTTTTTTGCAAAGTTTGGTGAAGTGAAGGATGATATATGATGAAGGATGGATGGAATGTTTGACCCAATGTTGACCTATAATGAACCTTTGTTTTCCAAGAACAAGGTAGTGAGCAACATGCTATACCTATAAAGTGATAATATTCAAAGAACTCAATGATTTTTGTAAAATAGGACTCAAATGATTTTGGAAATAGGATCCAATGATTTTTACAATAGAATTCAATGACTTTGGATAATGGAACTCAATGATTTTGGAAATAGAACTCAATGATCTTGGACTCAATATTTTCAATTTTTTACTTGTATGATAGAGTACATAAGGTTGGGTTGTTCAATGGGAGCAAAGGATCTCCAAATGGTCATGTGGGATTCAATTTTTTCAATTTAGCTTTCTTAAGTGAGTTTATTTTAGCACAAACACTTGTCTTGATGATGCTTTCAAACTAAATTTCTATGTCACAAACATCATAAATTTCACAATGTCCATTTTGTAAAAATTATGAGGTTGAAACCATAATTTCCTATGCTGACTTTGGGAAATATGGATTGAGATATAAGTCAAGATATTTATAAATTTCTAAGGATAGAAATCCTTAGGACAAGCATTAATATCAAGGCTATTTCAAGAGGTATCCATAATTAGACCAAAGGGTTTGAAATTTTGAGGAAGATTGTGAATGTTTGTTTGCAACATTTTAGAACCAATAAAAGTATTAAACTGATTCACAATCATTTACCACCTAGGTTGAATGTCCATACTTGTTGAGTCCCCACTTAGAATTCTCCAAAAACTAAGGCAATGTGAATAGTTAGATATTTGGAAACACTGGCTCCCCTCCACAATACACACTTCTCGAGACCACCAAATCTCAAAATCCTAAAGATCTTAAGATCCAAAGGATTTTTCTATTTGAACAATGAATAGTAAAAATGTGGGGCAGATTCAAAATAACCGTTCTTGCACCAACAAGCATTAAGTATTTTTGGTAACTAAAAAATTTGGTTCTTAGTAAAAAAATAAGAACACCTAGATGTATACACACCTACTTTGCCACTTAAGGCTCTTAATACCATTCCTACTCCACTTGAGGCATGGTACTAGGTGCGATATGTTATACTATCCAGGATAGAAGGTACTTTCTCATGATTTCCCAACCTTTAATATAGCCCATCGAGAAAAATGCTTGCAAGAACTTTCCTATGAGTTTCCCACTACGAGGTGTGTCTCATGGTATGTCCTCTCTTAAGGGTGACACAAAGCATAAATGTGTACTTAAGTATTTCTCTTCACCCAAGATTGCACAAAGCGCAAGGGGATTGGATACATACTATAAGTGCACACAAACAACAAAGTACACTTGGAGTGTTTCTCTTCACCCAATATCACACGAAGTGCAAGGGGATTAGATACACACTACAAGTATGTCACAACAAAGAAATAACTCATTCATTTTAACCTTTAAAGCTAAGATGAATTAATTTTATGCACCAAACAAAATGTTAAGTTTCCTTGTTTAATTTTAAGCCCAAAGTAAAATGATGAAGTGAGGGTTCAATTTTATTCCTAGTTGAGCATTCGTTTTAAACCCAAATGAAAATTAGTGAGTTCCTAAAGAGTGAAAATAAAAATCATTACAAATGGGTTATAATTTCCCCAAAAGTGTCAAAACACTTGTTACAATTATAATTCAAATGATAATAGTATGATTCTTTTCTTCAAGATGTATTATTCAAACCTACAAAACTCGGTTAGTCTAAAAACCAAAACAAGAAGTTAGAGACATGTTAGTGATCAAATAAAGCTAAAAATTTAAAGCACATTTCAAAATTTAAATCAAATATGAGATTGTTTGGTTCAATTTTATCCAACTTTGAAAGAAGAAAAAAAAAATTAATGATGGACAACAACTTGAGATAATGAAAATTTCCTCAAATTTTGATCAATTTTGAAATCGTCATTTTTTTTGGAAAGCTAAACTTGAGATCTTCAAAACCCAACAACCTTTTTGCAAGATTAGTCATACAGAATTCATTAAAAATTAAGGAAAATCATGTATTTTAGAGATTAAACCCAAACTTTCTCATAAAAAAACAAACTAAACATTAAAGCTCGCCCTTCTTCTAGCACCAAAATGTGACCAATGACATAGTATAGGTTAACTACACTTGATCCATATGAATTTGAGGCATATTTATCCCACTAAGTATCAATCCCAATAAGATCATTCACTGTAAACAAAGACAAAGAAGCCATTAAAACTAACATTATAAATAATGAAAGCTTAAAAAACCTCTAATCTAAGACATTGAAACTTATCCTATTGGGGGAGTGGTGTCACATTTATGTGGAATGGCGACCCTTTCCCAATCCTTTGGATAATGAGCTTGTTTCAATTAGTTTTATTGAAGAAAACTGATGAAACCATTGATAGATGTGTATGAAAAGATGTTTTAAAGCTAAATGAGCATGATGTAAACTATTTTAACATGATTTATGCTAAGATGATTGATATGGGTGTATGAAAATCTACTCTAAATGCATGCAAGATTAAAAATATTAAAATCCTAATTAACAAATAAGCTAAATGTATGCATCTATGTTATTATGGAAGCCATTAATGGAAGCTAAGCTAATATGCAAGTAAATAAAGATAAAATAATGTTAAATGTGAATGCAAGTGCCAATGATTTTAACAACATAATTTCTTTTGTTAAAATATGGATCCATTTGTCTCCAAATAGTGACATATTTATAGGAAAGAAAAGGAAAAATGAAGGGCTAATATTGAAAAAGCTAATTAGTGGTCAAAAAGGAAAGAATATGGAGGCATGTATCATGGATTCTCATCAAGGGTTGAAAATGCAAGTTGATATTTAATCAAGGGATTACATTCATCCAAAAAAACAAACTTCACTTATACAAGAGATCACAAGTTAATTTGCACATGAAGCTTTGTAAGAATATGAATTCCCTTTTTCAAATGAGCGAGAAAAGAGAATATTATTTGGGATATTCTCATCGGTGAGGGAAGTAGATATTTTAGCAAATTAAAACAAAGTTTTAATGTGAAAAAGGGGAAGGAATATTCCATGGAAATATTCCTTTTGGAAGAATGTGGAAAGGAAGAATATTCCCTTGGAATATTCATTTGCAAGTGGGGGGATTAGATTTATTAGTAATTTGGTATAAATAAAGTTTCAACTATGCAAATTAGGGGATTTAGACAATATTCATTAAATAAAATGATTTAATGAAAAGGGGAAGATGATATGACATTTGATTAAATAACTTAGGGTTATTTAATTAAATAAGAGGACTTTAGGGATTTGAACTAAATAACTTGATTTATTTTATTTAATAAGACAAAATGCTAGCATGAAAGGGGATAAATTAACATAATTAAATTAATTAGATTAATAGATAAAAATGGAATTATTAATTAAATAGATAGGCTAATTTAACCAATTAAATGAAAATATGAAGGGTTTTAAGTTGAAATTATGTTAGTTAGCCAATGTGATCAATCGAGACATTTTTAGGTGTCTACACTATTATGCTTACTATTTTCTCTATCCATAGCTTGTTTGAAAACACTTGTTTTAGGATTTTATCTATAACAAGTGATGCAGTTAACTGTTTCATAAAATGATTTGATAGACATGTTCAAAAAGTGTTGTAGCATAGAGAAGGAAGTGAATTGTTCAAAAAAATGCCTCAAAGAAATATGGTCTCGTGGTGATGGAATAGTATAGTGTGGTGTTGGTTATGAGATGGAGGGGGATCATGAGATTAAGATGGATGGGTTTTTTTATCATGAGGGGAACATGATCATTATATGGGGTGGAAGGTGTACTTTTAGACCATATTTTGAGATCGATCATGCAATGGAGTAGAAGAGGTTCTTGATAGGGGCGCAATAGGATGTCATTAGATGAAGTGGGGGAGAGGGGATTGTGAGAGGGGGGATGGAGGAATATCTTTCTCTTCAAATGGAAAGATATCATTAGATGAGATGGAGGGGATTTTTTGTTCTTCATTGGAAATGAGATCATGATATGGAAGGGGATCATATGATGGAGGATAAGGGTTTTGGTGCAGTCATGGTAGGAGGGTCCTCAAAGAGAACAATTTGGACCGTGCAACAAGAGTTACACAACATAAGAAACATAGAATATGGAGGAAAATGTAGATTCAAAAATTCTTATTAACATAAATTTTGATTACAATCAACTAACAAAATCTAGACTTATAGATTCGACTCATAGGCTTGATACAACATGATCTCAAATGAAATCTTCCTACATACTCCTTAATGTGAGTGAAAATCTTACAGATCGAAACCTATATCCATCTGTAATTACCATCGTAATGATCTATTAAAATGATTTATATCACATTTGATATATGGAAACATACACGTTGGCCAAAGATCTTTACAATCTCTTATGAAGGAAACGTAATGTGTGCATGAATAGGTCAGCCTGAAATTTGAATTTCTCCACGACAGGTGCATATGATGAAGAGTGGACATAAAATTAAGGTTGGGGAAACTCTGTGAAACAATTCAAAACTCACTGTGAGGATCCACAAGCTATAGAAAGACCAATGAGCAATCAAACTAGTCATTACGTTTGAAAATATTATGGGGCCAGTTCCAAAAATTGTCACTTACTTTGAAAGTGATAACTTGCTGAAAAATTATCCAATCGAGCTGAAAACTTGAAATATGGAAAATGAACATATCCACAATGAAAATAAAGATCCACGGGATTTGGTGAACAAACATGATGAAATACAAAATCTGCAAACTTGAACTGAACAAGAACAAAACTGAATTAAAATATTTTTGGTTGATGCAAGATTGTAAAGAACCAACTATGCACCTACATCATACATGTAAGGTTAATCAAAAGTGAGCCTCTCACTTTTTTGGGGCTCAAGGAAAACCAATATAGTCTGCCTCAACCTAAGAAATCCAAGAGGAATCCTCTACTGGTATGCTTTTCCACTTCACAAGATATTCTTTGTATTGTCTCCCATGTGTTTTCCTCCCTTCTTTGACATCCAAAATCTTTTCTATCCCATCTTATTAGTTTTTAAGGAAACTATTTCTCCAAGATTTCTTTACCATCTATACTGAATTATGCTTCATGGTATTGATGTAGGTTTGCAATGTTGAATATAGGTGATATACCCATGCCATCAGGTAACTCTACTTCATATGCATTTCCTAAATCAAATTTCCTCAAAATATTATAGGGTCCAAACTTCCTCATCTTGAGCTTACTGTATGTTCTGATTGGAAATATTTCCTTCCTCAAATACACCATCACTTTATCTCCAACTTGGAACTCCTTATTTCTCCTCTTTCATCTTCTCGCTCCTTATACTTTCGGTTCATATATTTTAATTGTTGCTTTACTTGAGTATGTACTTTTTTCATATGCTCTATGAACTCCTCTGCTTTTGCACTTCTTTTAGCTTCCTTACTGATGTCTTGCAATTTTGATATACCTCTAGGGTGAAATCCAGTAACAATCTCAAACAATTTCTTTTCGGTACTCCTATTCACTAAATTATCATAAGAAAAATCTACTTGTGTAAGGACTAAATCCAAATTCCGGTCTTCTCTCCAACCAAGCATCTCAAAAAATTTCCCAAACTCATGTTTACTACCTCTATCTATCTATCAATCTAAGGGTGAAAAGTATAACTAAACTTCAAATCTATCTTCAACTTCTTCCAATGTGTCCTCCAAGAGTAACCAATAAACTTTGTATCGTTTTCTGAAAAATACTCCTAGGTAATCCATGCAATCTAACCACTTCCCTGAAAAACAAGTCTACTACATGTACTACATTTTTTCTCTTCTTACAAGGTATGAAATGTGTCATCTTAGAAAATATATCCACCACCACAAATATGGAATCATTACCTCTCTGTGTCTTTGGAAAACCAAGTTTAAAATCCATATATATATCCTCCCAAGGTCTTTCTGGAACTATCAAAGGTTTATACAATCTAGCATTCTGACTACTCCCTTTTGCAATTTGACAAACTCTGCAACTTTTCACAAATTTTCTAACAACCTTATGAATCTGAGGAAAAAAGAAATTATCGCTTACCAATGCTACTATCTTATCAACTCCAAAGTTTCCTTCCAATCCTCCACTATGTTTCTCTTTCACCAAGTTATCCTTCATTGAACTCCAAGGTATACACAACCAATTTCCTCTAAACAACATATCCTCCTAAATGAAATAATCCAATCGCTGACTCCTATCTTCCAAGATTTTTTTTCTACAAGCTCTCTAAGTTTTTCAAAATCTAGGCCTTCCTCATATAATTTCTTCAATTCCTCAAAGCCTAATACTTCCACTCTCATCTCTACCAGTAAATTCATTCTCCTACTCAAAGCATCAACAACTCTATTTGACTTCCAACTCCTGTTTTTCAAAACAAAAGTATAACTCTGCAAGAATTCCACCCATCTCATGTGTTTTTTATTCAACTTACCTTGACTGTTCAAATATTGCAATTCTTGATGATCTGCATGCAACATAAAATCCTTAGGCAACAAGTAATGTCTCCACTTCTTCAAGGATTGAACTATATCATAAAACTCCTAGTCATAAACTGAATACCTTCTCCTAGCATCATTCAATTTCTCACTGAAGTAAGCTACTGGTCTTCCTTCTTGACTTAATACTACTCTAATTTCATTTCCACTTGCATCAAAGTCTACCTGAAATACCTTATTAAAGTTTGGTAAATCCAACATAGGCTACTCAACCATCTTCTAGTTTAACAAATCAAAACTCATGTTTGCTCCATATGTCCACCTAAAATCCTCCCTATCTCCTCTCATTTTTTCTATCATAGGACTACAAATAGAACTAAAATTCCTAATTAAATTTTAGTAGAAACTATGTAATCCATGAAATGATCCCACATCTCCAATGCTTTTTGGTGTAGGAAACTAAAAAATTGCTCTTACCTTCTCAAGATCCATCTTCAATCCATCCACTAATATCACAAATCACAGATATACCAATTCTTACTTCATGAAAATACACTTCTTAATGTTTATCCACAAATTCTCTTATCTCAACCTCTCCAAAACTTGTCTTATATGCAAAAAATATTCCTTTTCTCTTACTGAAAATCAAAAAGTCATCCAAATATACAGTCAAAATATTACCCAAGAATTTCTTCAATACCTCATTCATCAAACTCATGAAAGTACTTGGTGCATTTTTTAGTCCAAAAGGCATCAACAACCACTCATACAATCCTTCATTTCTCTTGAATGTTGTCTTCCACTCATCCCCTTCTCTGATTCCAATTTGATGATATCCACTCTTCAAATCTATCTTTGTAAAGTATTTATCTCCACTCAAACAATCCATAATGTCAGGCATCTAGGGCAAAGGAAATCTATACTTCACCGTGATCTTGTTTATGGCTCTAGATTTTGTACACATCCTCCATTCTCCATCCTTCTTAGGTGCTAGCACTACAGGTACTACACAAGGAATTAATCTTTCTCTGATCAAACCTTTCCTCAATAATTCTTGCACTTGTCTATTTAATTCTTCATTTTCTATCGATTTCATCTGGTGTGCTACCTTATTAGGAAAATTAGCTCCAGGAATTAGATCCATGCAATGACTAATACTCCTCATAGGTGGAAATCCATCAGGTACATTATCTGAAATGATAGCTTCATATTCTACTAGCAATTCCCATATCTCCTCTAGTTGTTCTTCTACATGCTTCAATTTTTCAGCCTTCTTTGGAACCAAGGGATAACACATGATCTCATGTATCGGCCCATCCAAATATATTTTTCCATCGACCAAAAAAATTCTAGCATTCATACTAACCTTAACTTTAGGAACATCCTCCAATGTTAACAAAGTCTGCTTCATTCCATTTTCAACAGTGGTATAAATGTTCTTCTTTCTATCATGAATAGCATGTTTATCATACTGCAAAGGCCTTCCCAACAAAACATGGCATACATCCATAGGCATGATATCACACAAAACTTCATCATGGTATTTTCCTATTTTTAATTTCACCAAACATTGGTCACTTACCAATATCTTATGCTCATATTAAATCCATGCTATCTAATAGGGCTTCGGGTATTTGAATATTTCCAACTTCAATTTGGTCACCATTTCTTTAGAAACTAGGTTCTCAGAGCTTCCACTATCAATAATCACTTTACAACATTTACCATCTACCTTGCATCTAGTTCAAAATAAATTTTCTCTACAATGATTCTAGCTCCATCTCGCTTTGACACAATCCTCTTCTATTCACCAACACTTCTCCCTCTTCTGGTTTATTAGATGATCCGACATGATCCTCCTCAACAAAGGCTGATCTTCTATTGTTATCTGTCCTTCTGGTTGTCTCTCCTTGATTACACTCAAATTTTCTATGTCCTTCTCCACCACACTTTAAATAAGTTCATCTAAATACTATTTTATCCTATCTTCTATCATCCTTCCTATAATCCTTATTCTGGTAACCACCATATCCTCCTCTCTAGTAAGAGTTTCCATCATCTCGACGGTATGATTTATCATTCTTACTAACTTCCTTATCTTTATTCTGATCTATGAAAGATCCTCTTCCTCCAGTCAAAATTATTCCTCTCTAAAATCTTCCAGCTCTTCCTCTTTGTCTTTGCTCATGTCTTTTATTGAGATTCTCTTTTTCTTTTATGGCACACTAATAAGCCTCCTCCATGCTTAGCAACTTAATCAAACTGATCTCATCTTTTTTAGATGACTTGAAACCATTCACATATCTAGCTACTTGCTCGGTCTCATTTTCTAAATGTCTAGATTTGATATTCAACTTCTAGAAATCCTCAATATAATCTGTTACACTTGACTCTTACTGCTTAAAATTCTACAACTTTTAGAACAAATTGATCTAATAGTTTGTAGGCATAAAATTTGTCTTCAAATTATTCATGATCCGATCACATGATTTTATCTTCTCATTTCCTCTTCTCTGCCTATCTGTCTACAAATGTTCCCACCAAAGGGATGCATGTCCTTTCAACTTTGTACAAGAAAATTTCATCTTCTTGTCTTCTGATGTTCCTTCAAAATCAAAGTACTTCTCCATCTCTGTTATCCAATCAGGAAATTCCTCTGAATCCAACTTACC
Source organism: Sequoiadendron giganteum (assembly GCA_007115665.2). NCBI lineage: Eukaryota > Viridiplantae > Streptophyta > Pinopsida > Cupressales > Cupressaceae > Sequoiadendron > Sequoiadendron giganteum. The sequence continues at coordinate 389,001,139 of CM021110.1, forward strand.
TTTGTAATCTAATGGATTGAAATGTGGTTTAGTATTTACTCTAGTTAGGGATTTTATGAATCTCTCTTCTCCCTTATCAAAGCTAGGTTGATCTTCTCTTTCCCTTTTTTCCCTATTCTTCTACCTCTTCATCACTCACATCATCAACTAGCCAACCTCTCCTCTGGGCCATTTCGACTACTTCCAATCTAGCAAACAATCCTCTCAACATTTCCATTATAGCTGTGTCTACATTTGCACACGCTCCATTTCCTCTACCATTTCTTCTTCCTACAATATTTACACAATCCCTCTGCAACTTCAGGTCGGATATGAAATTTTCCACCCCACAAAAAATCTTCAACAGGACTTTTCAAACTCTAATGATCTTCCATGAAACGAATCTCGCTTTCATACCAATTTGGTGCAGTCATGGTAGGAGGGTCCTAAAAGAGAAAAATATAGTCCATGCAACAAGAGTTACACAACATAAGAAACACCAAATATGGAGGCAAATATAGATTCAAACATTCTTATTAACAAAAAATTTTATTACAATCGGTTGGCAACATCCAGACTTATAGATTCAGCTCACAGGCCTGATACACCATGCTATCAAATATAATCTTCCTACATGCTCCTTAATGAAAGAAAAAAAATTACAGATCAAAATCTATCTTCATCCTTAATTACCATCCTAATGATCTATTACAATGATCTATATCACATCTGATATCTGGAAACATTTACGTCAACCAAATATCTTTACAATCTCCGATGAAGGAAACATAACATGTGCATGAATAGGTCAGCCTCTAATTTGAATTTATCTACGACAGGTGCATATGATGAAGTGTGGACCTAAAATTAAGGTCTTGGAAACTCCACAAAACAATTCAAAATACACCACAAGGATCTGCAAGCTACATGAAAGATCCATGAGCGATTAAACTAGCCATTAGGTTTAAAATTATTCTAGGGCTAGTTCTAAAAACTCTCAATTACTCTGAAAGCGATAAGTTGCTGGAAAAAGATCCAATTGAGCTAAAAATTTGAAATAAGGAAAATGAACATATCCACGATGAAAATACAGATCCATAGGATCTAGTGAACAAACATTATGAAATACCGAATCTGTCAACTTGAACTGAACAAGAACAAAAATGAATGAAAATATTTTTGGTTGATCCAATATTGCAAATATCCAAGGATGCCCCTGCATAAGGTTAACCAAGGATGCTCCTACATTAGGTTTCTTTGATCTTTATATGGATGGGAATATATTTTAGCATGCTTTGGATTAGGATATAGACATAAGTCATTTGATATGCGTGGTGTCATGAGGGAGGAAGATTTTATAGACTCTTCAAATTGGATAGATGGATTGATAGGGGATTAGTTTAAGATTTATGGTACTAGGGTTTATCTTGATGTGGGGGTGATGGAGGTGGATGCATGATATGGGAAGATTGCACCACTTTGTTTTTCCATGGATAAGAAACTGCCTTTGCAAATAGTCCTTGGAGGAAGTTACTATGAGAGACATGGGATGACTTTGCATGGTAATAGTGGGGTGATGTGGATTTTAAGGATGTGGGGTATGAAGGTGGAATAATAGGTGGAGGCTTCCATGGATTGGTAAATTGAGGATGAGGATGAGAGCCTTGAAAATGATTTAGAGGGGAATTTTTTGCTAAAGGATTGGTTTCTATTCTTAAGGCTGTGAGTTGTTTGAAAAAATGCCTCAAAGAAATGTGGTCTCATGGTGATGGAATGACATTCCATCACCATGAGACCACATTTCTTCAAGGAATTATTTCAAACAACTCACTACCTTGTCAATGCTATTGCTTACTATTATTCTTTGATAGATCTTTTCCAAGCATCCATAGTTTGTTGGAAAGCACTTTTTTTCAGGATTTTAGCCATAGTAGCAAGGAAGTGAACTATTTGATAAAATGCTTTGGTAGACATGTATGGAAAATGTGGTAGAATAGAGAAGGCAGTGATATTTTTGAGAAAATTCCTTGAAGAAATTGGGTAAATCACCATGAGACTACATTTCTTTGAGGCATTTTTTCAAACAACTCATTGTCTCTTCTATGCAATTTCTTACTATTATGCTTTCATAGATTTCTTCCAAGTATCCATAACATAGACAAGGTAGTGAACTATTTGAAAAAATGCCTCAATAAAATATGGTCTCATGGAACTTCATGACATGAAAATGCAATTAGCAACTACTCCTAGTTATTACTTCTATTATTTGAAGTAATTGCATCACTTCTTATGTTGACTTTCTAAAAAACTATAATGTAATTGAATTTTTTTCATCTATCAACATCTAGTTATTAGTTATGCAATTTGAAGTAATGCTTTGATTTTGAAAGGTGTGAAATGCAATGTAATCAATGATATGAATATAACCTACACAAATCTATTAAGTATAATTCATTAGTTAAACTCTTTATTTTATTACTTGCGTGATGGTTTGTACTGCATTGGCTTTGGGAGGTATTTCCATGAAACCTCCAATATTAACCTATTCAACATCCAAAATCATATATTAGAATACCATTCATATAACAATTTTATTCACATGTAATATTTATAATTTTTTACTAGTTACATACCTTAGTAGTAGATGTTGTGTGCATTAAAAAGGATGTTAGATTCAGATCCAAGAGGGACATGAAACAAATCTAACAAAGAAATCTAATCTACAGCCAAAATTCTTAAATCTGAGATCTAAAAAATCCTACACATATGAAATTGAACTATTCTATTGCAAACATGGTGATGAACCTACTGATTACAAAATTGAAAATAAAAAATAGCTTTTACCACCCTAGAGCGGAGTATATTCGCTTGATGTTGGATTTTTCTTATCATAGAAAAGCCTCCAAAGTTCATGTGAAAAGTGTGGATGAATGTTTGTTGTGTTTGGTTGATTGAAGATAGTGGTGAAGCTTTGTCAATGGTGTTCTTGACAACACTTCGTTGCTCAATGTATCTTGATTCTTCTATCCTTATTTGTGAGGAGAGAGGTTTGTTATATAGAAAATGAGAATTGAAATGGATAATCAAGATCATTTTGAAGAATATCCAGATCAACGATCGGAGTGTGTTGAGAGGATTTAGACATGAGAGAATTATGACAATTTTATTGCACAATTTGTGTGATTGGAAAATAGATTATCCAGTAAAGGATTTGATTGATCAGTTAACATAATAGATTGACGAGTCAAGTTTGTGATGGCTTAGTTAACAAAAATGATTGTTTATTTAACATAATAGATTGATTAGTTAACAAATTAGATTTCTTAGTCAACAATTTTGATTTTCTCAATCAGAAAAAAAGGTGAGGAATATGAATTAATTGATTTAATTAATTAATTCCTTTTTGGATTTAAATGTGCAAAATCAAGTTTGACTTTTACAAACAAAGTTGCATTAGTTTGATTTGATTTTTGATAAATTATTTGAATATTTTGATTTGATTATTCAAATTTTGGAGGGAAAGTGTTGTAATTGAATTATTATTTAATAATTTAATCCACTTAGGGTAATAAGATGATTTAGTGACATAATTAAATAATTAGCGTTATTTAATCAATCAGGATGAAATAAGGTGGAATTGGGACTTTATTAAATAAATGGGATTTATTTAATTGGTCGAAATGATGAAATGTGAAGTAATCAAATAATGTTTTTTTATTTAATTAATAGAGGAATTAGGGTTTTTGGGACTTTATTACATAACTGAAATTTATTTAATTTTTCTGAAATGATGAAAAAGTGAATTAATTAAATACTGTTGTATTATTCAATTAATAGAGGAATTAGTGTTTTTGATGTTGTTTTGATGTGATGCAATGTGGTGTGATGTGGGAACATTGTAGTATGATTTCAAGATGATTTGAGACATTATGAGATAATTCTGAGATGTTCCGTGGTGATTCTGATATGTTTCAAGATATTATGAGATGATTCTGAGTTGTTTTGAGATGTTTCAGGATGATTCTGAGTCATTCAAAGATATTACAGGAAGATTTTGAGTCATTGTGAAGTGTTATGAGATGATTTTGAGTCATTCTAAAGTGTTACAGGATAATTTTGAGTCATTCCAAAGTGTTACGAGATGATTATGAGTCATTCTAAAGTTTTACGAAATGATTTTGAGTCGTTCTAAGTGTTACAAGATTATTCTGAGTCATTTCAAAGTCTTGTGAGATGATTCTGGGTCATTCTAAAGTGTTACAGGATTATTTTGAGTCATTCTAAAGTGTTACAAGATGATTTGGAGTCATTCTGAAGTGTTACAAGATGATTTCAAGTCATTATGAAGTGGTAAATGATGATTCTGAGTCATTTTGAGGTGTTATAGGATGATTTTGAGTCATTTTGAGGTGTTACGGGGTGATCAGAGATGATGTTCCATATTTTTGTATGTTGTTTGAGACTATTCGATGTTGTTCAATGTTTTTGGATATCGTTCAAGGTTGTGTGATAGGTGTCAAGTCAATTTTACATGTCTACATTTTGCCCCTCTTTTATACAAAGTATTGGTTGCTTTGTTTCAAAGATTATGTTTTTAGGATTAAGTTTTGAAAAAAAAAATATGCCCCACTATGCCCTAGTATTCAGTGGAATGATGGTAGGACTTTGTGCTACCCCCTTGAGAGGTTGGACAAAAAATTCAAGTTTTGAAGTCAGGTTCTTGAAATTTTTGAAGTGACATTTTGATGTTTTCAGATGAAATGTTATATCAATGTGCATCGTTTCTGATTTTTGATGTTGTTTAGAGCTTCTTATTTTTAAAATAGGAAGATTCCCCAAGTGTAATTAGGGTTTTTTTGAGGGTTTATATAGGAAATTTGTCTTCAAATTGGGTCATTTGTGCTTTGTTCCTCTTGCTAATTCTTCTCATTGGATTCCACATTCTATTAGTTGTTGAGGGAGAATGTTGAAATTTAAGGTTGCCCTACATAATTATGAGCTCGTTCAGGAGTATAGATAGCCTTCAGGAATCAGTGGCCTAGTATGTACCTATATTCCCTTCACTTTCATCATGTTTTTGTTCTCATTTTGCATGTGTGAATTTGTGTTAGACAAATGCACTAGTTTTGAGATTCCTACGTAGTTGTCTCAATGTTGGTACATTTGTCAGGTGAATTTTGTATATCTATCCAAAAACTATGTAGTTGTCCTAAACTAGTGCATTTGTCATCAACAATTGTTCTTAAACTGTGCAGTTGTTTAAAAATTGCGTAGTTGTCTTAAAATTGTGTAGTTGTCTAAAAATTGCATAGTTGTCTTAAAACTGCACTTTTGTCTTGAAATGGTACCCATATTTTTGTTCAATTGTTCTAAAACTACACTTTTGTCCTGAAATGGAACTTTTGGTTGTCTTTTGCTGAGCTTTTCTCCCATAACCTAGTAATTGACCTTGCGAGTATTTTTTATCACTTATCTTTGTTCTAAACCCTAGCATGTGTCCGTTTATCATTATAAATGTCATTTTTTCACCATGCTTGTGTCATTTTGTGTTGCTTTGCTTATTTAGAGTGAAACCTTAGCTTATGTTCATTTTGTGTTGTTTTGTGTTGCTTAGAGAGAAACCCTAGCGCATGTCTGTTTACCATCATAAATGTCATTTTGTCGCCATTCTTGTGTTCTAAACCCTAGCTCACATTCTATTAGCATCGTAAATGTCACTTGTCACCATGCTTGTGTCATTTTGCATTTCTTTGTGTCACTTAGAGTGAAACCCTAATGTCTTGGTTTATATTGTTTGTAGGCGAATATCTGATCACTTATGATGAGAGAGAGAGAGACATCCTTGTCACTTGTTTGATTTGATTGCCCAGTTCGATGAATTGGAGTGAGAATTTCTTGATGTAATGGGATTGAATCATAAATGTTACATGCCTCCTATCAGGACCCATACGGTGATGTTGACCACTCTCATGGATAGGTGGCACTCTAAGACATCCTCTTTTCATTTTCCTACATGTGAGGAAACTATTAATCTAGAGGAATTATGTAGGATTCTTCGTCTTCTTATTCATGGAGAGCTTGTTACATACCAAATTCGATGAGGTGCTAGTGCTATGAAGTGTTTGTCATGTGCAACACATGTGGATGTTCATGATGTAGATATTTATTTATATAATTTTTTAGAGAACACAAACCCTATTGTTCTTGTCCTTTGTGGCCTGCTATCAAGATTAGTTGTTCCTAATAGACGAGGTCAATGGTTTGAAGTGGGATGGGGTGTATGTATTGAGAGTATGATAGAGCATGGTATGAGATATGCCTGGGGTTCCTATTTTCTTGCCCATATTTATCTAGATATGAATGAGGTGGTGTATTAAGGTGAGACGTCATTGTTTGTAGGTGTATCCCTGTTTCATGTTTAGGTGTGGGAGCATATTGCAGTGACTCATCTTGATGAGATTCAGGATCGTTCTCTAGGAAATCCATAATGATATCGTTATAGAGATTTTATGCAATACACTTTGCCTGGGGACCTACATTATTGGTACCATGTGTTTGATGATATGCCTTCTTTTGTGTCAGGACCTTACATGAGCTGTGAAGTTTGGCTAGAGGATGTGGATCAACTTGTGTACTACTGACAAACTCGTTGATTTCTTGGTTTTTCATCATTCATGATTAAGTGTTATCTATCAGATCAATTTTATCACCAGTTTGGTGAGAGATAGGGTGGATTCCTGATGCGTATGAGGCTCGGCTTGGTTAGACTTGTTGAGAGGTCCATATATGGGGTATCCTAGTTGATGTTGATACTGTTATTAATGATTTTGCAACACTTTCCCCAGTTGGTTAGGGTTGGTTAGTTGTAGTGGAAAATCTAGGTACTACTCGTGATTATGAGGAGTGGTAGACATGACATAGGCCTTTGAGGTTCATTGATCCTATAGTGGTCCTATTCTAGGTAGAGTAGGCATCATAGATCGTCATGGTGAGCAATAGCATGTTCAGGTTCTTATAGAGTAGTTGGGTCAATCTCGATGTGATGAGGCAAAGGATATTCAAGATGAGTGAGTGCCTCCTATATAGGTTCAAAGATAGGTTCTAGATCCTCCTCCACCAACTAGGGATGCTGATGTTTTTCTAGCTTGGATGACTTTGGAAAGAGATGTAGAGATTGCACAATGACAAGCTGTAGAGGCTTTGGTAGACACTCTGAGGGTTGAGTGAGATAGTCTAATTGGTAGACTGCATGCAACAAAGGCTCACATATTATTACTGACAACAAAGAGAGATTATCTTCAGGTAGATTGAGAGAGTGATATTGGTAGATGACACGTTGCAAAGGCTCAAGTACTATTACTAATAGCGGAGAGAGATACTCTCCATCCAGAGTGTGATGGTACGCTAGGTGAGTGAGATAGGTATCTACAAGAATCTACCTATCATCAAACTTTGTATGATGCTACTGTTCCTAGGGCCTCTCGACATCCACAATTTGGGGACCCTAGTTCTACAAGTGATGGTGGTGGTGGTGGTGGTGGTGTCAGTGTAGTTGATCATTCTATAAGACAACCAAATCATTTTGGTTTTCAGTAGTGTTTTGTCCATCCTGCTGGAGTTTTACTATTTTTGATACCTTATCTCAATTCTTTTTCATGGTGCAGAGGCATTTTGTAGACATGTGTTATATATATTCCTTGGTCTAGTCGACAAACATTGTTAGTGTTACATCAAAATGCATACAAGAGTGAGAGATTCCCCATGAAATCCACCTATTTAAACTATTATAAGGAAATGAAGAACAAAAACTCAAATAACATAAACTAAAATCCTAATTTAGCTAATAGATTGATGATCCCATGGGGGTATTGGTGCCAATGGAGTGTTGTTATTGGCCCTTTCCCAATTCCTAGAGTTGCAATGTGGATTGAATGAGAAAATGGTCAGATCTCCAAAGAGATTTGAGTATAACTTTGTTGCAATTTATGAAAATGGTGAATGCTTGGATGAAATGGGCAAAATTAGCTCTCAATGTGAAGAGAGTAACTTTGCATATGAATTGTGGATGAAGATTGAGAGGAGAGGTCTCCAATTTATAGACTTCTATTTGGAAGAAGTGAGCAAGATTGAGCAATGTGGGACAAAAGATAATCCAATGGCATTGTGCCACTTGTCCACATGTGATTGGATGAGGAATGAGCACATTTTGGCCAATGTGCATGATAAATGCATAAATTTGAATTTGAAATGGTGAGTTGACTTGTTGAATGGGGAAGAGAAGTGAAGTAAATGTCACTTGGCTCAAGGTCAAGGACATGTAAGAGGCATTGAATGCCTTGTTGGAAGGACCAAGTCCACTTGGCCTTTTTGAATTCAAAAGAGAGAATATTCCCTTTTAATGCCTTGTGAGGGAAAATAGAAGAATTAATAAATCAAAGTATTTGATTTATTGTGCAACTTGCATTCTCTAGAGGATTTTAGTGAGAAGGATTAGCTTAATCAATGTTTTGATTAATTTAATGAAGAATTAGATGATGTGACAATTTTAGACTTAGATTTATGAATTGATTTAAGTCCAGAATTGAGAGGAAATGATTTATTAAATAAATGATTTGATTTATTTAATCAAGACGAAATATGTTAGATTAAATCAAATAAGGTTTTAATTTATTTAATTTAATAGGAGAACTTTAGAGATTTTAATTAAATAAAATGATTTATTTAATTAAACAGATATGCAATGGTTAATTAAATTAATTGATTAATTTAATCATTGAAAGAGGAAGACTTAATCCAATAAATAGTGATTTATTGAATTAAAAGATATAAAGTAATTAAATGTTGAGAATGTGAGGAAGCATTGTTAGTAATAAGGATCAGGTGTGCCAAAACAAACTTGTACATTTTCCATGTCTACATTTTGCCCCTCTTTGAAGAAATGTACTTGTTGCATTGATTCAAAGAATAAACTGCTGTGATCAAAGGTCTGGGATTTTTTGAAAGAAATTTAGATGCCCCACTACTGCCTCACCGGAAGGATATTGCTGGATATTGCCCCCTCGAGAGATCAGACAAAAATTTTCAATTTTTGGATGATCTCGCGAAAAAGATGATAAGGTGCACGACAAGCCAAAAATGCCCCAGAATGCCAGAAAGATGCATTAAAATGCCAAAAAGGATGCAACATGACTCTCGGTTAGACAAAAAGGGGATCCGGGCATAAAAACCATATTTAGAAGGTCAAATTAGGTCAAAAACACCCTAATTTTTGAGCTTAAATAGACCTCGAGGGGTCACTTTCAAAACATTTGCACTCTTAACCTTGAAAAAATTGACATTTGAGCTCCAAGTCTTAAACAAAATGGTGCAACGATAGCTTCCCCTGCATGTTTCAGAGCGGGTACGAATATATCAACGACCAGTCACCATAGGACCTGTGGTATGTACCCCTATCCCACCTTTATTTTTCTTGTTTTACTTGCATTTATTAGGGTTTAGGTACGATCGAGTTGATGCGGCGTGATATAGCACTGTAGAAAATTTCCAAACTGGCCCGCGCGGTCCCATATAGGGCTGCATGTGCATAGAGCACCACATGATGAAGTTTGTACTTAGGGATTTTCAATTTTTAAAGTCGACCACCCACTCAAAAAATGTCATGTAGGACAAATAACTATCTAAGTCCGCCACATGACACACTTTGCAAAAATTTTCTATCTAAATCTGCTGCACGACGCAGTTTGGAGACTTAAAAACAGCGTCACTTTTGCAAACAATGCCGCTTTTGCTTGTTTCAAAAGCAAAAGGCAATATGGACACCAGATTTTTTCTAGGGAAGTTGACACGGTACTTTTCCTTGTGTAGGAGACACCTGAGGTTATTCATTCGAGGGAGCACCGATGGCCAGTACTTGAGGGCTTAGGTGATATGCACATATTTCTCCAAAAGCAGCTTGGGATGCTTGGTCTGTGGTTCGTCGCCTACATCCCTCCTGTACGAGCACATCTAGGTATGATGCATGCTTTGGACGAGCGGTGGCATAGCGAGACCTCGTCCTTTCATCTTCCCACTTGCAAGGCCATTATCACTATTGAGGATGTCTGGCGCATCCTGCGACTACCCATTCATGGAGCACGAGTGATTTATGATTTGGAGGAGGGGAGGGATGCCTGCTTCAGTGTCATGGGTGTGAATGAGCTCATGCTCTGCAATGGTCAGATAGATTTGGAGAGGTACCGGGGTATAGCCCCTACTTACAGCCTGATTGTGGCTGCCATTATTTCTGGCCTTGTAGCTCCTGATCGGTGTGGCCGATATTTCAATCCAGGTTGGGGACTAGCATGACAGCAGATGTGCACTTGCCGAGTGTGTTATGTATGAGGACCAATACTGCTTGCCTCCCTATACAAGTATTTGCATAAGTTTTCTTATTTGGAGGGTCGGGCTCTTGGGGCGGGATTGACTCTTCTTCATGTTTGGGCATTTGAGCGGATTCCAGTGCTTTTCCCATTTGTGATACTGGTTGCTTTAGATATTGATGATCATTTGGTGTGGCGGTATGGTGCGGCGATGATTCGCTTCACCCACATGGGTATAGATGACATAGCTCACTACCAGCAAGCTCTGGATGAGATGACAATATTCATTTGGAGGTTGTATATGGGTATGGGCCCATGGATGGATGATGCAGAGCAGCTCTTCTTTGCTCACTAGGAGAGATTTATGCAATGTCAAGAGCACACTTTGATAGAGAGATACCTTCCTAACCGGGTGGCCAGATAGTTCAGGGAGGTGTAGGATATACCCGATGCTTAGTATACAACCATCTTTGCCCGTACAACAAAGCAGACAACATGGGGATAGCCCATTCTAGCAGACAAGGCAATGACCTCATTTAGGCAGTTGGTGGCTCGGTCGTGGGCATATGATCATGGGCCAACAGATGCAGGGGTGACTCTAGCGTATAGGGCATGGTTCAGGCTGCCAGTGAGATTGATAGTTCCAGGGACAGTGCTTCCACATCGCAAGCTGAGAGGTAGGTCAACAGGCAGGGGTCGGGGAGGTGTACCACCTCCTCAGCAGTCACCTCCAAGGGATCCCACATAGCCTATGGAAAGACAGGATGGGAAGCCCCATGTGGAAAGACAGGATGGGCAACCCCATGCAACAGGACAAGATGGGCAGCCCCATGTCCCAGCACAATAGCAGTCGGTAGTACAGCCAGCAGGACAACCAACAAGATAGCCAGCGGGCCAGCCAGATGCCCGTGACATATTGATTCAGCAGTTACAAGGCCAGGTATAGGTTCTGACAGCTAAGCGAGATGAGGCCCAAAAATGGGTTGCTATAGTTACAATAGAGAGAGACCTAACATGATCCGAGAGGGATCAGGAGATAGGCCAATGGAGGTAGTTAGAGAGTGTTGCTTCCACATCCCAGGGTCGATCGGTTGATATCCGAGATTATAGGGATTCTATCAGAGAGGCTGAGTACTATCAACACCATTACCAACAGTTAGTACCATCAGACCATAGAGTGCTAGACTTTTCCCAGCAGATAGGGAGGCGACCGACAGAGGCCCATGGTAAGAGGCAGGATGGGGAGGGCAGCAGCCAGTAGGGCCCGCCCCCATTTTGATCACAGGACAGTTTGCTTCATTTTTGATATACAGGCTGTAGTATTTTGGCCTTATTGTATTATGTATTCAATGTACACCTAATCTGATTTGTATCATAATAGTATCTTTTGATGATATATATGAGATGATTCACCTTTTTATGATATGTGATACAATGTATGTAATGGATGCATTTTCTTTTGTGTATTTTCCATGTTTTAATGATGTAATGCATATTAGTGATGCAAATGGATGCAAATGGTAATGGTTGCAAATGATAATGTATGATGTAATGTTGTGCTTAAAAATGTTTAGAATAACATCTTTTAAGATAATGATATAATGCCATGTGTTTTAATGCTGATGATTATGTGGATGAAGGGTGTATGCATGGGCGATGCTTTGATTACTATTATGATACCATGTTAGTGTGGAAAGAAGGTAGAAGAAATGCAGAATTAATGAATTAGTTAGGATGGAGATAGTGATTTACATTGCTAGGAATTGAGATTTTCAAAGAGGTCAATTGTGTTATGTTTGATAACACACATAGGTACGATGCATCAAGGTATTAAGAACCAAGATGGTGTTTCTACCTAGTATGATGGAATTTGACTCGACAATCAGATAGGAGTATTCTTGTTCATACTTATCATACATACTTCATTCAGGATGTAGTTCAGACATTATAATCATCTCAGACCAAAACATAGAAAAGCAAGCTTTCCTATATGGTCAACAAGATACCTAAAATATCCTCCCTACAAACAAAACAAAACATGCATAACTAAGTTATCTTACAAGCATATCCCACAATCATAGAAGATAAAAAGATAATGATCATTGCCCCATTCCTTTCTCTCTAAACCTGTTTTGTTTAGGCATCATCGAGAGGTCCTTGGAATGAGCATAAGATAAGTCAATAAAAGACCAAATAGAGAAAACCAAACAAGCTAATGTTCTTCGTACCGCTAGCCAAGACTAACTACTATCAGGGGTACCTGATGCTTATGTCCATCATAGGAAAGCTTCATCCTAGGACATGTAGTGATCAGAGTTTTGATGGGACTAAGTGGGTGATAAGCTATTGATACCCCAAGTTGACCAACTTGCTTGCTTACTAACTTAGACTTCCAAGACTTTTGACGATTGGGCGCTCACTTTGGAACCTACTAAACTTGCTTCTGACTGACTCACTGAATGGTGAAAGCAATGACTTATTTTATTATGAATGATGACAAATCACGGGTGAAAGCGAGATGAAATGGATGCACCATTTTTGTTTTTTCGATATTTTGAGGCTATTTTTGAGTTTTTTTAAAAAGTATTTTGCAATTTTTTTGGGTATTTTCAATATTTACAAGAAACAAACTAACTTAAAGACCTATCCTAGGGGTCTTGGGAGCTAATCCATAGATTAGCCTTGCCTACATTATATACACAGAGACCAAGTAGTTTGACTGATGACAAACTTGACTCAAAGATAAGATGGACAAACGGATTGCCATTGTATTGCTTAAAGGACTGACTTAAGATGCAAACCAGATGGGTAAACGAATCGCCAATGCGATGGACGGTTAAAGGACTGACCCTAACTATCTCTGGGGATGATCAAAGATCAACCTTGCCTACATTCAAGCTCAGAGATGATGTAGTTCAACAAGGTGAAAGACTGACAAGACTTGATGAAATTTTTGATGATTTTTCTGATATTTGCACATGTTTTTGGATTTTTGAATGATTTGGATGTTTTTGAATTTTTTGAATGAATTTCGAGAAGGCTCCAAGAATATACATGAATCCAATCCAATGTATGTGGGAACTTGCCCCTAGCGCGGTGTGCTAGACTACTTCGATAAAGGTAGGACAAACTGACCTTAGGAATATGCCAAGTAGTACTATGGTGGAACGTGATAAGGACACCAGCTCAGGCTATGGTATGGATGTGAGTGGATGGGTGGATGGATGATTTATTGAGATGTAATGGAATGAGTGAGTTGTGCAAATCCTGGTAGATGGGGGGGTGCTTTATTTACACTTGGTGCCTGTTTGTCAGGTTTTCACCAAGGTACTTGTTCAAAGCGCCACTGAAGTGGTTTTCACTAGAGGATGAATTTTTTCTCTTTACTATTTTCAATCCTTTTTTTGATTTTTTTTGATTTTTTGATTTTTTTATTTTTTTGTTGTCGCCAAGATGCCTGTTCGCCAGGATTTCATCAAGGTAACCATTTTTTCAGGACTTTTTTCGATTGTTTTTGTATTTTCTAGTTCTATACCTTGCAAGGTTTTAGGCATAAAATTTTTTGAGGTGAGAGCTATTCATGGGCTCGTGCAGGGGCTCACTTTCTGATGTCAACAATTGATATGCCCCCGATTTGTAGCTTGCAGTGATGACAAAAGGTCCCAGTTAGTTGGGTTCAAACTTTCCTTTTGTATCCAGATTTGGCACATTCTTTTGGTTTTCTTTCAGCACAAGGTCACCAACTTGGAAAGTGCATTGCCTGATCTTCTTGTTGTAGCTCCATTTCAAGCGATTCTGGTAGACCTGTAGATGATTCAAGGCATCCATGCACTGTTCATCTAGTAACTTCAGCTCATTCAGTCTTGTAACCCTGTATTCCTCATATGTGATGAGGTTTTACAGTGATATCCTTAGTGACAGGAGCTCGATCTCAATAGGGAGGATGGCTTCTGATCTATAGACTAGGGATAATGGGGTGGCACCTGTTGGCATGCAGATGCTGGTGCGGTAGGCCCATAAAGCGAGATTTAGTTGTAGATTCTAGTCATGACTGGATTCATTGACTATTTTCTTGAGGATTTTGAGAATGGTTTTATTGGTGGCTTCTGCTTGGCCATTGCCTTGTGGGTAGTATGGGTGGAAAAGCGGTGTTGGATTTTGAATTTTTCACACAAATCATGAACATCCTGATTTTTGAAGGGTGTCCCATTATCAGAGATAATAGATTGGGGAACACTGTATCGGAAAATGAGGTAGTTCAGGATGAACTTGGATATTTTTTTTCCCATGATGTAGGTCATGGGCATTGCTTTGACCCACTTTGTGAAATATTCAGTGGCAGTGATAATGAACTTGTGGCCATTGGATGAGGTGGGCGAGATTTTACCAATGAGATCGAGCCCCTATTGTGAAAAGGGCCAAGGTGTAACAATGGGATGCAATTCCTGAGCTGGTGCATGAATAAGGTCTCCATGTTGTTGGCATTGTAGGCATCTTCTGACAAAGTTGTGTGCCTCTCTCTCCATTGTTGGTCAGTAGTACCCGGTTCTCAGCAACTTTTTAGCCAGGGTCATACCACTTGAGTGAAAACTACATGTGCCATTGTATACCTTAGCTAGAGCAGTTGTGGCCTCCTCAGGTTTTAAACAACGTAGCAAGGTTCCATCGATACTTCTATGGAAGAGGGTCTCTCCTAGGATGATGAATCATAAGGCCCTTTTGACAAAGGTTCACTTTAGATTTGGGGTGATGTCAGGGGGGTGGATTCCTAACCTTAGGTAGGTGTATATGTCATAACACCAAAGATAATTGGGACCAACGAGTTAACATGCGTATTCTGACTCTGGTACCTTGAATGTGGGTACAAGAAGTTGTTCTATGAGGAATTCCTATTTCGAGACATTATGAGGAATGTCCAGCAAGGATCTAATTACTGTCATTGCATCGGCTACGCTGTTGTTTGTCCTTGGTATCTGCTCAAAGGTGATGTCAATGAATGATTCCTTGAGGCTTTCTACCACCTTTTTGTATGGTATGAGCTTATCATCCTTAGTTTGGTATTCACCATTGACTTGGTTGATGATAAGTTGCGAGTCCCCATAGACTTTTAATGCCATGATTCGCCACTGTGCTGCAATTTTGAGGCCTATGGTTAAAGCCTTATATTCTACAATATTGTTGGTACAATGAAATGCCAATTTATATGATCTGGGTATACAGTCTCCTTGTGAGGTGATGAAGAACACACCGGCTCCTGATCCATGCTGTGTGTCGGAGCCATCGAAGTACAATTTCCAGTGGTCAGCTGCACCGAGGTTGAAAAGGGACTCATCTAGGAATTCTGATACAAGCGGGCTATCTGTGTAGAGAGGAGCTTCTACTAGCTGGTCTACAATAACTTGTCCTTTGATTGCCCTTCTATCGAAATATTCAATGTCATGTTCGAATAGTATCATTACCCATTTAGCCATTCTGCCTGTGAACATTGCTTTTGACAATAGATATTTCAGGAGGTCTATCTTGGCAATTAGCTTGATTTGATGAGCTAGCATGTAGTGTCTGAATTTTTGAGCTGCAAATACTAGTGTTAGGCAAGCCTTTTCTATTGATGTGTAATTTAGCTCGTGCCCCACCATTGTTCTCCTGATATAGTAGATGGCCCGCTCGGTTCCTTTTTCATCATGTTGGCTAAAAGGGCACCGAGGGTGGCTATTGTTGCTGAGATGTATAGAATTAATGGCTTCCCAACAATTGGTGGCATCAACACAGGTGGTGTAAGTAGATATTCTTTTATTTTACTAAATTATTTCTCGCACTTGTTGTCCCATCTGAATGCTATTCCCTTGTGGATCAGGTGTGAATAGGCAATCTGTTTATCTGCTAGTTGTGCTATGAATCTCCAGATGGACTAGTCTACCTTGCAATCCTCTAAGTTGCTTTAATGTTCTTGGTGCTTCCATTTCAAGGATTTCTTTTAATTTTTTAGGGTCTACCTCTATCCCTCTCATTGAAACTATGTATCCCAATAGCTTTCCCGATTGTACCCCTAATACACATTTCTTTGGATTGAGCCTAACCTTGTATTGTTCTAGCCTATCAAAGATAGCACTTAGGGTTGCTACATGGTCCCGTCTCTTCTTTGATTTAGCCAATATGTCGTCCACATAATCTTTGAATATTTTATGGATCATGTCATGGAAGATCAAAGTCTTGGCTCTTTGGTATGTAGCCCTTGCATTTTTCAACCCAAACGGCATCACATTCCAGTAGTAGGTGCCCCAAGGACAAGTAAAGGTTGTTTTATGATGGTCCTCCTTTGCTATCATTATATGATTATATCCCAAGAAACCATCCATTAGGGACAACATCTCATGTCGAGCCGTCATGTCCACTATCATGTCAATGTTGGGTAGTGGAAAATCATCCTTAGGACATGCTTTGTTTAGGTCTCTGAAATCCATGTAGATGTGGATGCCCCCTTTTGGTTTTGAGATAGGTACAAGATTTGATACCCATTCTGGATAGTTGATCGGGCGTATGAAGCCAACATCCAAAAATTTTTGTAGCTCAATTTTGATGATCAAGGCTATTTGTGGGTGCATCTTCCTTAGCTTTTGTCTGACTGGTTTTGCTCTAGGGTAAATAGTCAAATGATGAACCACTACTTTAGGATCCATACCTGGCATGTCAGCATAGGTCCATGCAAAATTTACCTTTCTCTCTTTTAGGAATGCTACCAACAGTTCCTGTTCTTCTACCAAGAGAGACTTTGAGTAGAAGGTAATTTGTGGTTCTAATTTTGTTCCTAAATTGACCAGGTTGCACAGTTCTGCCAATACTGCTGATTTCTCCTAATGTAGAGTAGTATGGGGGAGATTGAATCCTTCATCCTCCACCTTAGAGAGGTTTTCACCATTGGATGCATCCTTTATTTTTACTATTCTATGGTTAGAGAGTGCCATAGTGTGGTTTTCACTCAATAACTTTGAGCTTATTCTCGATATTTTTTTTCTACGACTGAAGGACTCAATCCTCTCTCCATAGTATGCTTGTGTGTCCAGTGTGATGTTGAATCCAGCCTTGTGGTCTCCACACAAAATTGTATCCATTAGTCCCATGAATTCTGAGAGTGCCTCATCATTTTCGAATGAGTCTAGAATTGGTGGTCTTCGTTGGTCATGATCGATGAGTTGGGGGTGTACTAAGGTGATTCGGTGGGTTGGTTGGTTTGACTCACCTGTGGAGGCACTTATCATTAACAAGGTAGAATCCTCAAAAATCCTAGGGAGACCTGTTATGGTATCATCATCGTCACTACTAGGACAAACATTAGTGATGTCAAAAGTGTAATCATCGAGTGGGATACCTAAGCAAACAAGTGGTCTAGGAGTGGTTGTTGTTGCCTGAGAGGACCTGACTACTCTTCTAGGAGTACCTCTACCACACATGGTTATACTTAGAGGATTATACCCAAGGCCAAGGTTTCACATTCTTCTTTCTACTATGATGGGCTCCAACCATCCATCACTATTTCTTCCTAGGCTCTCATTCCTATTATAGCCCATACCAAACATCATTTGTAACCCTCTATTAGTTTCCTTCATGGGTAAGGTGGGAGTGGGTATTTCATCTTGGTATAGTGTGTTTTTGATGTCCTCTTCGTCCACATTCTCCCGACTGAGATCCCCCCAATGGTGGAATCCAAAGGGTTCCGCTCTAATAGTTCGGACAGGCGTTGGAATTGGCTGGGGTTGTCCATGCGACCTAGGATATTGTGGTAACTCTCCTATAACAAAAGCATTTCTTTTCAATCTATAATTGTTGCATCCATCATCTTGGATCATGTTTTTAATCTTGGATATGTCAGGGATGGCGGGTGTCTCTGTCGCAGAAGTGGAGGCGAGATTGGCTGAGTCTATGTATGAAGTAGATGGTCCTTCATCATTTTTTGCGTACTTGGGGGATCTTATAAAACTTGGCTTCCAGGTTTTTGCAGTAGGAAAAGGGTTCGGGATCCCCATATATAGTGACCTCCTCATTTTGATGTGAAAATTTGATGCATTAGTGGTAAGTTGAGGCCACTTCCTTCATTCCATGTACCCATGGGTGTCCCAAGAGGATATTGTATGGTAGGTCGAGGTCAAGGACCTGACAAGTGGTTTCCATGGTTGTTGGCCCCACTTGGATGGGGATTTTGATAGTGCCCTGAGACACTTTTTCTTGGTCGTCATATGCCCTTATTGTGATTCTTTTGTTCTTATTGATGGAATCCTTGACAAATCCCAATTTCTTTATGAGTTTTAGAGAACAAATATTAAGGCCTACACCTCCATCTACCAGGACTCATTTGACTTTATTTTTGTGGATTAGGAATTGGAGGTGGAGTGCGTAGTTATGAGATGGTTGCGGAGGGAAATCTTGATCCAAAAATGTAATGATATTCGAGGTAACAATGTTACCCACCATAGCTTGAAATTGCTCTGTGTCAAGGGTGGTAGCAATGGTAGATGCAACTAGTGCTTCATCAAGGATCTTCCTATGGGCGGCAGAGATTTTTAGTAGGTCCATGATGGAGATTTGGGTAGGTGTTCTTTTCAGCTGGTCTATGACATTGTAATCATAGGGGATGGCCTTTGTATTGGAAATGGGGGTCTTAGCAGGTGCCCCAACAATGGTAACTTTTCTACCTCGTGTGGTGACTCCACAGTCATTGTTGGCTCCCTTGATATTTATGACGGTGACCATCTCATCGGTGCATCCAACTATCTCCTCATATACTAGATTAGCACTAGCATACTTTTTCTTGCCCTTGTTATTCCCTTGGTTATTTCCTTGATTGTTCCCTTGGTTATGATTCGGCATCGGATTCATGTATATTTTCAAGTCTTGGTTTCCAACCAACTGCTCGATGTTGATGACCTTATCCTCAATGAGGTCTTGGATGATATTTTTGAGTCTCATGCAATTGGTCGTGGTGTGTCCTTTGACTTTTTGAAAGTCACAAAGGAGGTTCTCATTATACCACGGTGGCTTGGTCATAGGTTCCGTGTACTGCTCAGAGTTAGAGATTTTCATTAGATTCTCTTTGACCAACTTCTTCAATTTGGACTCAATCGATTCACCCAGAACTGTGAACTTCCTCTTGGTGGGATACTTGTTGCGGGGAGGTGGTCCTCCTTGATTACCCAAATTGTTGATTTGATTGGTGGAAGATGGTTGTGGTTGTGCTACTACCACATTATTTTGCACATTGTTGTGATTATGATTTTGCTGTTGATGATGGTTTTGGGTATTCTGCTTAGGGGCACTGACGACCACTTTAGCATCGACCACACTATCGTTCGTGATATTTTTATTCCTCGACCATGTTCGAGGTTTATCATTGTCATTTTTAGATGGGTGGTTATCCTATGGTGGAGTGAATGTTGGTGCGCCTCCTCACGTAGTAAGGGCTCTTTCGATGTTGAGCGCCTTTGGAATCAGTTGATCGTATGATGTGATGCACTGCATTTTTAGGTAGAATTCCAAGTTTTCATCTAGATTGGCTATGATGGTACAGACTTCTTGTTCCTCTGACATGGTCCACTTGCTTTGATTGGCCTTGGATTGCCATCTTTGCAAGAAGGATGCAAATAGATCTCCTCTTCCTTGTTTGAGTGCAAAAAGTTCTTCCAAACTAACATCCACACCCATATTGAAGGTGTAGCTCTTAAGGAAGGCTTCCACTATTCCCTCGAATGTTTTAATGCCCGTGGGTAGGTGAGAAAACCATTCCATAGCTGGACCAAATAGGCTTCGAGGGAAGAGTCGCATTAGATACGTGTCATCATATGCAACCTCCATGCAGTGCACCTGAAATTCCTTGACGTGGTTTTCAGGGTTGCCTATTCCATTGTATTTGTCAAATTTGGGGATCTCAAATCCCTTTGGGAACGATACTATGGTGAGACTCCTATCAAATGGATAAGGGCACAAATTGTCTGGTGTCCTTGTGGTTTTTCCTGCTTGTAAGTCAAACACTTGTTGTGAGAGTAGTTTGATTTGTGTTGCGACATCCTTGCTCGGATCAGGAGGTGGGATGAATGAGTTGTGAGGTGTTGGAGGTGTTTGATAGGTGGGGAGAGTACTAGTGGGTGTTTGCTGCAAGCTCATTTGTGTGTTCAAAGCCTGATGGTATGCTTGCATTTGCATCAACAACGGTTGTTGTTGATCTTGTTGTTGTTGTTCCAACAACACTTGTTGTTGGTCCATCTGCTGTTGTTCCCATGAAGCCTGTTGTTGATCAATCTATTGTTATGCTAGTAAAGCTTGTTGTTTGTCTAGTTGCTATTGCACCAATAGAGCTTGTTGTTGGTCGAGCTATTGTTGTGCCAACAAAGCTTGTTGTTTAGCTTGTTGTTGTGCCTGAAAATCTTGCAAGGCTTGTTGGTAGGCTTGTAGATGGATCGCTTGCAATTGCACTTGGTATTGTGCTTGTGCTTGTTGTTGGGCTTGCGGTTGTGCTTGGGGTTGAGCTTGAGCTTGTGCTAGAGCTTGCACTTGAGCTTGATCTTGTCTTAGAGCTTGCTCTTCAGCTTGCGCTTGAGCTTGCACTTGAGATTGCGTTTGCACTTGGGCTTGAGCTTGAGCTTGCTCTTGTTCTAGAGCTTGCACTTGAGATTGTACTTGCACTTGGGCTTGCTGCTTTTGCTGGAGTACTCTCTGCTAGTTGGCCTTTTCAAGGGTTTGGATCAGTGTGGTGAATGATTTTGTCGTATTGGCTTTTGGTGGGATAGGTGGTGGAACAGGAATCATGCCAACCGTTGTGGCAGGTGGAGGGATTATGGTAGTGATTGGGATTTGGGTTGTTGGAGGGGTGGTTGAGATGATTGGTCCTTGAGATGGCATGCTTTGGGATATTTGAGGACCAATTATGGTGGTGGCTTGAATGGTTGCCACTTTTTGTGATGATGTGGACGAGAAGAGGGAATTGGGCGTGATGTTTAGATTGCTAGGTTCCGAGAAACCATCGATGTTGAGGAGGAAAACCCAATCCAAGAGGTGACATGGTGGTAAATGAAAATGGGGGAAGAGGTGGAAAGTTACCATGGAAAAAAATATTTGCAACACCATTTGTTTCAAACAAGCTTCCTTCTTCAAGTGGTAGAGAAGTTTGTATGTTTGATTAACAAGCTAGTGTTGCTAGGAATGAAGATGAGCCCACGTGGTTATGGAAGGTGAGCGGGACATATGGGTGGGATGGATTTTCTGGAACAGATGTAACTGTCGTGGTGGTGATGACTGCTTCTTTATTAGCCACAAGGTGATTCCTTTGTAATTCTTGGAACATGGCACTCCCCTTGTTCACATTCAGCTAGGTGGGAGGTATTTCTTGATTGATATTTGACATTGGGGATGCACTTGGAATAGACACATCTATACTTGTGCTTGCATCAAGGTCGGGAGGGAACTGGACTCCTCCTTTTGCTAACGTATTTATGTATTTGAACATAGCACTGACAATTTTGTGGTTCTCTGGATTTTGAACCACCTTCATGATTTTGGATTGTGTCATCCCCATGTCTTCATTCGTGATTTCCTCTTGATGACTCTCCTCTTGAGGATTTTGTGATGATAAGGGAGAGTTTCTTGGGGGATTTCTTGATCTCGCTAGGTTTACTTCAGAGTTTAACTGACTCATGTCCATAGAAGTTGGTATTTCTTTGATATTCTCCATGTTCTTCTTGTATTGAGATCTTGTTTGGACCATAAAAAATAGGGATTTGTTTGATCCTAACCTTTTAGGCCCAAAATAGAAGAACTAGGGAAGCTAAAAGATCAAAGATGGTGGTAACGGTGATGGGCTAAATGGATGGGATGATTGAGTGAAAACCCTTTTTTGAAGAACTCTTGAAGGTATATGCTAAACTTGTAAGGGATTTTGAATTGATTGATTGTGATAGTTTGACTAGATGCATTAAGTCAAACAGGATTGTTGTGAAGTTGTATTCCCTAGGAGGTTGCGTTATCTTAGGGGAACTTGCACAAACAGATGAATTGGCTAAGTGTGTTAAGCTAATGTAATTGTGAACTAATAGACTTTAGGAAGTTGCATTATTCTAAAGGTAAATTTGTCCAAAGGTTGAGACTGTTTTGGCTAAGTGTGTTAAGCCAAGATAGGGTGATGTTGATTTAGCCTTCTAAGTTTAGCGTGATGATTGCTTCTAGAATTCACAAAAGGTTTGATGATGAAATGAGATTTGGTTGATGAAGGTTTGAATGAGAATGACAACTTTGATCTTGAAATTTATCCTAGACACGACTCTCTCTACAAAACCTTGGTATTGAAGAAACATGCTAGACGTCCTATGGGAGAAAAGCAAACCTTTCAAAAATTTTGGGATTTTGTTGACAATAAAATGCATACAATGCGGGATTATTCCTTGAGGCCTTTTTGTAAAAGTTGTATACAAGTCTCTCCCTTACTTCAAGGAGCATCTCAAGGCGTTGCTTGCGGATTTTTAGACTAACTTTCTTGAACTTTGGTTTTGGGATTTTGATCTTGCAGGAAATCATTGGAAACAACACACATGAAGTTCAATTTGTCTCTTTATCTTGGTTTAATGAAATTATTTTTATCCAAGACACTTGCTTGCTTAGGTTTCAAACTATATGTCTAGTATCCCACTTTCTTTCTCATCCCACAAGGTCCTTTGTGTGGAAATTCAGGAAAATAGGGAGAAAGTTCCTTATGTTTAACCTTGTTGAAAACAAATGATGGTAGTATTTGTCCACTTAGAAATCTCTAGGAATATGATTCCTAGGGAAAGCAAGAGTGTCTAAATTCGTCAAGAGTATTTGTTTCTCACAAGGGGTTTGAAATTTGAAGGTCTTTGTGAATGTTTGTTTTCAAATGTTTTCAAGATCAAGCAATGTATTTCTTCCAAGCACTTTTACACTCCTAGGATGATGAGGCAATATCTTGTTGGGTTCCCACTTGGATAAATCTAGCTGTGCATATCTTGTGTGAATGGCTAAATGCTTGACCACATTGGCTCCCCTCCATGGCACTTACTTATTCGGGTCAGCCAAGCATTAGTACCCATGAATCTCCCATGGCATACTTTCCATTTCCACAACAAGACTGCATGTATACCATGGGGTGGCTTCAAAGGACATGACCTTTTGCACCAACAAGATAGACAAGGTTTTGGCCTTTTCTAAACAAAGGGTTCTAATTCGGGCATTCTGTTCGTGGGGGATTATTTAAAATCGGCAAGAGTCCATTGTTGTCAATCTCGTCAGAATAATCCTCGTGATTCTTGAACTTTCCTCAAGAATCCACACTTATATACCGGTTGGAAGTCACTTGGCTTTAGCGTGTTCCAGGTTGGGTCGTTCCCTTAGGAGATTACTTTTTCCCACAAGGCAGGCCCTCTAAGATAAACAATAGCGAACAAACATTATTTGTAGTTCGATTGCCTTTTGTTTAAAAATAAAAGGAGAACACTGGCAATAAGTTTTATTCACACTCGTATGTTTTGTTGATTTTTAAGTGCCCAAATTGAAATATGGAGGCAATATTTTTAACAACCTAATATTACAAAAACATTTTTGATTCTCAAGATCACAATGAAGTGCGAGAGAAGTGCATACACATTTTAAGCACCAAATGAAGTGTGAGTTTGCCTTGTTCAATTGTTACCTTTTTAAACAAAATCTTGTATGTTTGCCTAAATTTCTTTTTAGCCCCTTGGCAACTTTTGAAAAGAAATTTGATTGTTCTTTTTATAGCCCAATGAAAATTTAGTGTCCTAAGATAAAAGATTTTTAAAAAAATTCTTAAAGAGTATTGAAGAACACTTTAGTGTTTAAAAACACTTTGTACAAAATAAGCATGGTGTCATGAAAAATTTGATTGTTCTTTCTAAAACCCAAAGTAAAGTTAGTGTTCCTAAGGTCAAAGATTTCTAACAAATTTCTTTAAAAAATGTTAAAAAACACATTTAGTGTTTAAAAACACTTTGGTTCGGTGCACATGATATCATGATGACTTCTTCCTTTGCTACAACCTACAAAATGATAGAAAAATAGAGAGCAATAAAGATAGGAAATCAGATTAAAGGTTAAAAAATCCAAAATTTAGAAAACATGTCAATTTAAAATTTTACTGTCTTCTCACGACAGAGTTTGGAAAAGCAGCGGAGTTTGGAAGAAAGGCGGTGCTATATAGCACCATGTGGGTGACTTTGGGCGGCACTCTATAGAGGCAGAGAGCGCAAAAGCGGCGCGACAGAGGCCCGCGATGCAGTTTGGAAGCGGCCTAGTTTGAGAATTTGAAATTTTTAGGCAAGAAAGGTGATGCAGTGGAGTTTGGAGAAGGGTTGGCACAATATAGAGCCATGGTGGTGAAGGCGGTGGAGTTAGGACCTGCGAGGTGGACTTAGGAATTTTTAAAAAAACTGACAGGTGGGAATCTGTGGCAGTGTTAAGAGGATTCAATTGCGGGTGAATATGGCGCTGCGGTGCTGGAAGTGGTGACATATTGCGCCATGGAGCTGAAAGCGGTGCAATATAGCGCCGTGCGGGCTAGTTTGCCTGTATCTGTAATAAATCGTTAGAAACCATGAAATTTCAAAAATGTGATTGAATTTTTTGATTCATGCCCTCCTTCTAGTGCCAAAATGTGAACCTTTAAACCTGCAAATGCACAAAGATGACAAACATCATTAGTGTTTGATCAAAATGCATACAAGAGTGATAGATTCCCCATGAAATCCACCTATTTAAACTATTATTAGGAAATGAAGAACAAAAACTCAAATAACATAAAAGAAAATGTTAATTTAGCCAATAGATTGATGATCCCATGGAGGAATTGGTGCCAATGGAGTGTTGCAATTAGCCCTTTCCCAATTCCTAGAGTTGCAATGTGGATTGATTGAGCAAATGGTTAAATCTCCAAAGAGATTTGAGCATAACCTTGTTACAATTTATGAAAATGGTGAATTCTTGGATGAAATGGGCAAAATTAGCTCTCAATGTGAAGAGAGTAACTTTGCATATGAATTATGGATGAAGATTGAGAGGAGAGGTCTCCAATTTATAGACTTCTATTTGGAAGAAGTGAGCAAGATTGAGCAATGTGGGACAAAATATAATCCAATGGCATTGTTCCACTTGTCCACATGTGATTGGATGAGGAATGAGCACATTTTGGCCAATGTGCATGATAAATGCATAAATTTGAATTTGAAATGGTGAGTTGACTTGTTGAATGGGGAAGAGAAGTGAAGTAAATGTCACTTGGCTCAAGGACAAGGACATGTAAGAGGCATTGAATGCCTTGTTGGAAGGACCAAGTCCACTTGGCCTTTTTGAATTCAAAAGAGGGAATATTCCTTTTTGATGCCTTGTGAGGGAAAACAGAAGAATTAATAAATCAAAGTATTTGATTTATTGTGCAACTTGCATTCTCTAGAGGATTTTAGTGAGAAGGATTAACTTAATCAATGTTTTGATTAATTTAATGAAGAATTAGGTGGTGTGACAATTTTAGACTTAGATTTATGAATTGATTTAAGTCCAGAATTGAGAGGAAATGATTTATTAAATAAATGATTTGATTTATTTAATCAAGAAGGAATATGTTAGATTAAATCAAATAAGGTTTTAATTTATTTAATTTAATAGGAGGACTTTAGATATTTTAATTAAATAAAATGGTTTATTTAATTAAATAGATATGTAATGGTTAATTAAATTAATTGATTAATTTAATCATTGAAAGAGGAAGACTTAATCCAATAAATAGTGATTTATTGAATTAATAGATAGAAAGTAATTAAATGTTGAGAATGTGAGGAAGTGTTGTTAGTAATGAAGATCAGGTGTGCCAAAACGAACTTGTACATTTTCCATGTCTACAATATGTTATGATTTTTCATTTTCCTATCACATTTGTGTCACTGTGGATGTACTTTTGACATATTCTTTTTTGATGATATATATATATATATATATATATATATGAGATATACCTTCTTCTATTCAACCTCATTGTATTTTTATGTGATGGTGATATATTATGATGTATGTTTATATGTGTTCTTGTGCCTTATTGATTTATGGATATAATGTATATGAATGAATCATACTTTCTCTCATTTTACAATGTGATGGATGTTAATAGATGAACTCCCCATACATGATACATGATGTTTTTAATTTGTTTATTATCATAATTATATTTATTGATAACATTTGTGGATGTAGAATGGATATGGTATTGATGATGTGTTATGCAAGATGAATGTTAATTTAGAATAATTATGATGATAGATAGAAAAATGATTGCTAATTAGAAGAAATATGATGATAGATAGAAAAATGATGTTAATTAAAATAATTATGATGA
This sequence comes from Sequoiadendron giganteum, assembly GCA_007115665.2. Classification (NCBI taxonomy): domain Eukaryota; kingdom Viridiplantae; phylum Streptophyta; class Pinopsida; order Cupressales; family Cupressaceae; genus Sequoiadendron; species Sequoiadendron giganteum. The sequence goes on from CM021110.1 coordinate 389,027,872, forward strand.
TGTTTGTAAGTAGAAATATGATGATGGATAGAATTGGTGATGTGACTTTTCTTCACTTTAGATACTTCTTTGTTTGAACAATCCTTTTTGATGTAGCAAATAAATACAATGCACCTGGGTATGATTTACCAATGTGACTTTGTATCTATTGTGTGGAATTTGACTCTACAAACAAAGAGTATCTTTGTTCATACCAGACATACAATTTTTTTATTTAAAGTATAGGGGGGATTGCATGAAAAAAAATTCAAACCAATCACACAAAAGGTATAAAACACCTAACATGTAATTGCTTCATGAACTCTTTTAATAAAACTTCCATACTCAATAAAGAAATTATTCACCATGGTAATATTAAAAAAATATTTTACAAGCAACAAATTGAAATGATGATCAATTTCCCACATTCCTTCTTCTCTAAATCCTTATGGACATCCTTGAGAGATCCTAGGAATGATTCAATAAAATAAATCACAAAAGTAAGAACACAAAGAGATAAAAAGAAAAGTTGTAGTATCACTTGTCATATATGTTTAGGGTGGGGCTATTATCCTTTGTTGATCATGTCTATCATAGGAACAAATCCATTAACAAATATCTCAAGATGTTGTTGGGTCTTTTTAAAAAGATAGGTAGTTTATAGTTTGGTATTGTTTTGTTTGTTTATAGTCAACTCTTATGTGGTTGTTTTTGCTTGAAAATTCTAGCTGTTGATGTTTTCTTTGTTTGCTTTGTTTGTTTTGTCAAAGGGTGATTGGGACATATTTTTAATTATGGTTGAAACATTTATTATGTATGTTGATGATGGGATGGGTCTTTTTTTTATTTTCTAATTTTTATGATGTTGTTTTTGTTTTATTTTCAGGGGACTAACCTAGGGCCTCAAGGACTCATCAAAGATAAGCCTTTCCTACATTGTACATGTAGAGGCTCGTAGTTTGCTTGGTTTGAACTTTTCTATTTTAAGAATGTTTTTTGGATTTTGTATATTGTGTATGTTTATATTTTACATGTTTTGACTATGTTGAAATAAAGAATGTTGGAAACCTAAGGGGACTGACCTAGGGTCTCGGGGGCTCAAAATACTTGCCTACATTATACACACAAAGACCACGTAGTTCAAACGTTTGAATCAAAGCATGAACTATTTTTTGGTAAACAACTTTGATAGCATGGATTGATATCTTGTTTCTGTGTCTAGAGGATATGTTGTGAGAAATTCACTTGAACTAGTTGTGAGGTTCAAGAAAATTTTGATATCTTAGAGTGTTTTTAGTGAAGGAATAACACAATGATGTTTTGTTTTGATATTTTACACATGTTTTTTTTTTTTATCTTTTTTGTTTCTTAGTTTTTTATTTTTGTTGTTTTATGACATTGATTGAATTTTACTAGATTTAAGTCATGACTAGCTTTAGGAAGTTTCCCCCAATAAAATGACTTATTCTAATTAGTGACAAGCCATGGTTGGACACATGATTCATCAAATGGATGGGTGGATACTATGAAAAAGTGTTGATAGATAATAATGTATGTTTTATTCATGCATAACACATATTTACTAGGTTTTCACTATGGTACTTGTTTTAGGAGCACCACAAAATGGTTTTCACTCAAAAAACGGTTTATTTCTCATTACTATTTCTCTTTATTTTTAAAAAAATAAATGTATTTTTTCTCCTTTTTCCTTTTTTTTTTAGATTTTACCCTTTTTCCTAGGGTATTCTGACACATTTCATATATAGAAATTTTTGAGGTGGTTGTTATTCAATGGTTTGAATAGACTTTCTCCTTCAGAAGTAGCCAACTGATATGCCCCAAAGCCATAACTTATTGTTATGATGAATGGACCTAACCAGTTAGGTTCAAATTTAACCTTGCCATCTTGATTCAATTGTATCTTCTCATTCTCCTTGAGCACTAAGTCACCAAATTAAAATTTTCTATCTTTGATTCTCTTGCCATAGCTTAGTTTGAGCCAATTCTGATAAACCTATAGATGGTTTAACATGCTCAAATTGCTTTCATCTAGGAGATCTAATTCATTCAATCTGGATACCATGTATTCTTCATTGCTTACCATGCCTTTTAGTGAGACTCATAATGAGGTGATTTTAACTTTGATAGGAAACACTACTTTTGATCCGTAGACAAAGGAAAAAGGTGTGGCATGAGTAGGTATGTGGATGCCAGTTCTATAAGCCCATAAGGTTGGGCTTACCTAAAAATTCCAATCATGTTCAACATCATTGATAATAGTTTTCAATATTTTCATGATTTTTTTATTGGATGCCTCTGCTTGACTATTTTCTTGAGGATAGTAGGGCATAGCAAATCTATGTTGGATAGAGAATTTGGAACAGAGTTCTTGGGCATCCTAATTCTTGAATGGGGTTCCATTGTCTATTACAATTGTTTGTGGGATTCCATACCTACAAATGAGATAATTCAAAATGAATTTTGATATCTATTTTCCTGTGATATAGGTTAATGGAATTGCCTCTATCCATTTTGTGAAGTATTCTATTACGATTATAATGAATTTATGCCCATTGGATGAAGTGGGTGATATATTACCTACCAAGTCTAATCCCCATTGTGAAAAAGGCCATGGTGTTGTGATGGGTCTCAACTCTTATCTTGGTGTATGAACTAGATCACTATGTTGTTGAAATTTTTGACACCTTCTAGAATGTTGAATGTAGGCTTGCTCCATGTAAGGCTAATAGTAACCTAGTCTAAGTAGCTTTTGGACTAAGTTAGCTCCACTAGAGTGGGATCCAAAAATAACTTCATGGACCTTTTCTAAGGTCGTTTCTACTTATTTTGTGTTAAGGCACTAGAGTAACATACCATCTAGGCTATGATGGTAAAGGGTTTCTCCTAAGATCATAAAGTGAGAGGTTCTATGAGTGAAGGTTTTATTTTGAGTAGTCGTAAAGTCAAGTGGTATGATATCGTTCTGGATATAGTCAAAAGTATCTTGGTATCATGGGGAGTTAGGACCAACAACAACACATACTATTTTTTATTTTGGGATATCAAATGTCGGCACCAGTAGTTGTTCCATGATGAGTTCATATTTAGGCACATTCTCAAGAATATCTAGCAACAAGCATATTGTGTCCATTACATCAGCAACTTTGTTATTAACCCGAGGAACCTGTTCAAAAGTTATTTTGACTAAGTACTCCTTACAACTATCCACCATCGTTTTGTATCGTAGCAATTTGTCATCTTTTGTTTGGTACTCATCATTCACCTATCTGATTACTAGCTGGGAGTCTCCAATGACATGTAGCTCTTTTATTCTCCATTTGATCACCATTTTGAGCCCTATGATAAGAGCTTCATATTCTAATATGTTGTTTGTGCAAGGGAATGAAATCTTGTAAGAATTGAGTATACTATCTCCTTGTGGTGTGAGAAATAAAATACTTGCTTCAAAACCATGTTGAGTATGGGACCCATCAAAGTATAGAGTCCATTGGCATGTTTGTTCTGTCATCAAGACACTCTCATCTAGAAAATTCACTGTGAGAGGTTTATGATCATCTATGGGTGCTTCGCCCAATTGGTCTACTATGACTTTTCCCTTTATAGCTCTCTTTTCTATATATTTTATATCAAAATCACTTAGGATCATCACCCATTTAGCTATTTGACTTGTTAAGGCTGCTTTTGCTAGTAAATGCTTGAGTGGGTCCACCTTTGATATCAATTTCACTTTTATGTTTAAGATGTAATGTCTCAAATTTTATGTCGAAAACATGACTGTGAGACAAGATCTTTCAATGGGTGAATAGTTCATTTCATAGCCCACTAGTTTTCTACTGATATAGTATACTACCCTTTCTTTATTGTTATCATCGAAATGTGCCAAAAGAGCTCCCAATGTTGCTTGTGTGGTAGACACATAAATTATCATCTCCTTTTATGGAATTGGTGGCATGAGTACAGGAGGAGTAAGTAGGTACTCCTTGACTTGATGAAATTCTTGATCACATATTTTTTCCCATTTGAAGGTGATGTCCTTATGTAGGAGATGAGTGAAAGGATGGATTTTTTTTTTTCTAGTTGTGTGATAAATCGTCTGATTGATTGTAGCTTCCCTTATAGGATCCTCAACTATTTGAGTGTCTTGGGTGGATGCATCTCTATTATAGCTTTTACCTTAGCAGGATCCACCTTTATCCCTCTTCTTGACACTATTTACTCTAATAGATTTCTAGAAGTTACTTTGAACACACATTTCTTAGGGTTGAGTCTAAGATTGTATTGTTCCAATTGATCAAATACCTTTGCTAGGTTTGTCAAGTGATCTTCCCTTTTGATTGACTTTTCTAGGATGTCATCCACACAGTCCTCCATGATTATGTGTAGCATGTCATGGAATATGGTCATCATCTCTCTTTGATAGGTTGTTCTTGCATTATTTAGACCGAAAGGCATCACATTCCAAAAAACAGTTCCCCAAGCACAAGCGAATGTTGTTTTGTGTTGGTCATCTGGAGAGATCTTTATCTAGTTGTATCCTGAGAAACCATCCATCAAGGACGACATCTCACGCCTTTCTATTAAATCTACTATCATGTCAATGCTCGGTAATGGAAAATGATCTTTTGGACAAGCCTTGTTCAAGTCTCTAAAGTCTGTACATATCCTTATGCCCCCAGTAGGTTTGGATACTAGTACTAGGTTTGATATCCATATTGGATAGTCGATGGGTCTAATGAAACCCACATATAGTAACTTTTTTAGTTCTACCTTAACCAATAATGCTATATGGGGACACATTTTTCCGAATTTCTATTTGATAGGCTTTGCTCTAGGGATGACAACTAGATGATGCACCACTAATGTTGGATCTAGTCTAGGCATGTCAAAATAGGTCCAAGGATTTTTTTCCTTTCTCTTGTTGATGAACACTGTGAAATCTACTTTCTCCTTAGGATCAAGCGATGTTGCATGGTATGTTATCTTTGGGTCCTCTATTGTACCAACATTTATGGATTATGTTTCTTCTACAAGGAGTGTTGATATTTCTTGATATTCAGATATGGGGAGATTGAATCATCCATCCTTGGGTGCCTCTTGGAGGTTTTCACCTTCAGATGTGTCGTTTATTTTTCTCTTTTTTGGATTTGATAGAGCCACAATAAGGTTTTCTCTAGGGGATCATATATTTATGTTTTCTCTTTCATTTTTGTGATCGGAAAATTCAATCTCTTCATCAAAGTATGCCTCTTGTTCTAGTTCCATGACAAAACCTTCTTTGTGATCTCTTGTTGGTATGTCTATTCAAAGTCCCATGAACTCTATGATTGCCTCATCATTTTGGAATTGATATAAAATAGGTGCATGTTGTTGTTGATCTCAATCTATGAGTTGTGGATAAAAAAATGGGAAACTATCATCTTGGTCTACAAAGATTTAAGAATTAGGTGAAAGGGTCAATATGAATCTGGTGTCTTTTTCCCATTGGGTATCTAGGTCATCATTACTAGAGTTGGGGGAATCATAATTTGTGAGGAAGGAAGGAGAATCCCATTCGTATTTTTTATAGTCCATTTCATAATGGTAATAGATGTTGGGAATGGTTTCCATGTACTAGAGAGGGAACCTATCAATTCTAAATTTTTTGAATAAGTCTTCAATGGGTAATTCATTGTCCATGACATGGTAGATATCCAGTGCCTTAATTCTAGCCAAATTTTCTTATTTCTTCCAAGAGGTTCATCCAATTTTTTGGATGACCATGTCTTTTGGTTTATAACCTAGCCCCATATTCTTATGTCTTTGTTCCACTATCATAGGCTCTGATCAGCCTTGTTTGTGTAGCCCTAGGCCACTTGTTCCATTGTATCCCATTTGTTTGACTAATTGATACTCCTTATTGTTAGGAACAATTAAAATGGGTTGTGGCTTTTGTGGTTCTTTTTAGTCCTTGTAGATCATGGATGAAAGGTCCTCCTCGAATATTTCTTCATATTTCATGTCTCCCCATATAGTAAAAATAGTGGCTTTGACAATCATGTGTACTATCTTGGTTTCTTTTGACCTCCATATACTCTAGGTGTTGGTGGGAGCATGTCAATGTAGAATTTTTGGTTAAAATGATAGTTCCCATTGCCTTTGTCAAGTACGTGTATCTTGGCTTCTGATTTTGGTTGCTCACTCAATGTATTTTTGGTCGAGGTTGATGGAAGCATGGAAGGGTCAAGATAAGAAAAGTAATGGAAGGATATATCATTTCTAGGCACAGATTGGATTTTATTGTATTTTTCCTCGAACTTCGCACAAAAATAGAAAGGTTCAAGATCAACATATATTGTTACCTCCTTTACTTCATGTGGAAACTTTAGGAATTGATAGAAAGTGGAAGGGATTGTTTGTAATGTGTGGATCCAAGGGTGTCCTAGGAGTGGGTTATATGGTAACTCAAGATCCAGTACTTGACAGGTAGTTTTTGTTATTGTTGGTCCTATATGCATCGACAACCTAACTGTCCCTTCATAATTTCTCTCTAAGTCATCACAAGACCTTATGGTGATACTCTTTTCTTTGTAAATCATGTCATCAGAATACCCTAACTATTTTATGAATTTTAAGGTACAAATGTTTAAACCTGCAACATTATCTATCAACACTCTTTTGATCATGGTTTTATGAACACCAACCTCTATGTATAAAGCTTGATTGTGGAATGTTCTTTGTGTTAAATCTTTCTCTGAAAAGACTAAGTGATTACTTGCAGTGATTTTTCCAATTATGGCTTGGAACTAATTAGTATCAAGGTAATTAAGGACAAACATTTCCAAATATTTTTCCAATATCTCCCTATGTGCAGAGATAGTTTTAACAATTCCAAGATTGAGATGAGGGTAAGTGTCTTCTTTAATTGTACCACAATGTTTTAGTCACTTGGTGACTTGATTGTGGGTTTGGGAGGTGCTCCTTGTATTGTAACTCTTTGCATGATAGGTAGTTACATTGGATTTGATGTCTCCTCCTCGTATCATCACTATGTTTGCCTTATTGTCATAAACTTGTGATATGGTTCCTAAAACTGTGTCACCATATGTGTAATTAGAATTATGGTACTCTTGTCCCTTTCCTTTATGATTCATCTTAGTGTGGTTTGGAATTGGGTCTGATTATATTTGTAGGTCCTTGTTTCTAGGCCAATGATCAACATCTACTTCCCCTTTGTCTATCAAGTCCTAAATGATATTTTTGAGGCACATGCAATTATTAATCATATGTCCTTTGATCATATGGAAATTACACAAGCCTTTCTCATTGTACCAAGGTGTCTTAAAGCTTGGTTACTCATATTTTGGGTGGTTGTTTGTTTTTATGAGGTTTTGTTGCACTAGTTTGTGCATGACAGTCTCAATTGACTCACCTAATATAGTAAATTTCATCCTAGGTTGATCATATTTCCTTTGTTTCCCTCCTTCATTTGTCTATTGGTTTAGAACCTGATTGTTCTTGGGATAGGTAGTTTGGTTTCTTTGTTTGTGTCACCTGTGGTTTATTCTGATTTTTGTTATGTGCATTTCATACTGTTCTAGCATTTACCACTCCATCGTTTGTAACGTTCTCTTTTTTAGCCCAGATTTTGGATTTCTCATTTGAGCTAGAGGGATTGTCTTTTGAGTTGTTTGTCTTTAAATTTACTCTTTATATGAGATATCTCTCAATATGTAACCCCTTTCAATTGTTTTTTTAAAGTTTGTAGGACATAGCATAGTGAGCTGATAGTTTATTTCAGGCAGAACATTCATGATGAAAATATCTACCAACTCCTTGTTTGGAATGGGCCATTTGCATCGACTTGCTTTGTGTCTCCATATTTGCAGGTAGGAGGTGAAGGAATCTCTTGGGTCTATTTGATCATGGATAGACTGGTTTTGGTGACATATTGTTCTATGTTAAACACAAAATGGGTTACGAATTTGCTAAACAGTTCATCAAAAAATTTGATTTTGGGTTGCATCCAAGTGAACCACTCCATAGCATGACTTGTAAGGCTGCGTGGAAAGAGCCTCATGAGATAGGAATAATTCATTTGTATCCCCATACATGATACTAAGAAGTATCGTACATTCTCTATTGGATATCCTAATCCTTTGTACTTTCTTTCAAACCTAGGTATCTCAAAGTTTTTTGGAAAGGGTAGTGCTCTAATGGAACGATCAAATGGGAATAGACAAATTTACTGCATGGTGTAGGTCTTCTTCTATTTTCCTATTTTCATATCTTCTATTTTTTAGGTGACAACATCTAGCCTTAGTTTCATCTTCGTTTTGGGTATATGTATTTGCAAAGATTGCGCGTGATAAACTTGTTGTCCTATCAGGTTTTGGTTATAGATCAGGTATTGTGAAGGTATTGGACCTTGATAGCCATATTAGATGCAAGAAGGTTTAATTCCTTGTTGTGAATAAGGAGGGTTAACTCCTTGTTGTTGGGGTGGAACATACAAAAGGCTTCCTTGATGATGCATTGGCGGGATACCTTGTTGATAGGGTGAATGAAGAATTGTGCTCTGTGGCACACCTTGTTGGTTAGTACTAAAATGAGGGTTACCCTGATGATATGTTTGTAGGACACCTTGTTGTTGGGATGGCTGATCGAGGGCACTCTATGGCACACCCTACTGGGTAGGACTAAAATGAAGGTTACCTTGACGATGCATTGGCGGGAAACCTTATTGTTGGGATGACTGATTGAGGGTTCTTTGTGGCACACCCTTTTGGGTAGGACTAAAATTAAGGTTACCATTATGATGCATTGGTGAGACACCTTGTTGTTGGGATGACTGATTGAGGGTGCTCTATGGAACACCTTGTTGGGTAGGACTAAAATGAAGGTTACCTTGATAATGCATTGGTGGGACACCTTGTTGATAGTATTGTTGGTTAAAAAAGGGACCCTATATTCCACCTTGTTGAAGATATTGGTTATTCTAGGGGTCCTTGTGCTCCACCCTATTGAAGATGTCAGTTATTCTGAGGGGGGGCTTGTGTTCCACCCTATTGAAGATACTAGTTGTAACTAGGGATTTTTCCTACAAGATAAGATGTTATAAACTCACATGCAAATACATAAACCTACAATATTCAATGAAATGCAAAGGAATAAAAAAAAAAGGAGAGATCTCAGCCAAGTTATTCATCCTTCATGGCTGACTTCCATTGGACCTTCTAATTTGCTGAAATAATGAAGTGCCCTCATATTTTGATGAGAAACTCTATACTATGGACTAGCACTAAGAAAGTGTTGAAGGATTTAAGTACTTGTGCAAGAGAAAATAAATCCTACATGCAATGATCTAAGTAGCTAAATGACAAAAAAAATACTATGTTAAAACTCAAGAGAATGCAAGAGATTAAAAGAGTAAAATTAAGAGATTAAGTGATGAAAAATGAGGAGAAAATTGGCATTTTATAGAAAATGCAATTTTGGATGGATGGATGAGATCAAGGATTAAGAAATACCCTAGAATCTATGGTCAAGATTCTAAATAACAACCCCTTAATTAGAATTAGAGAAACTTTAGAGTGAAATTCAAATTGACTGGACAAGATTTAATTTAAGAAATTAAATTAAGGAATGAGAATAGTTGTGACAGTGAGATAAGAATTACTAAGTGAAAAAGTATGAGTTAGAAAATCAAGTTATTTTAGAAATAACTTAATTTGTGGAGAGAAATGCTATTTTGAAATTAATATTTTAAATTAATTCCAAAATGGTGAATACATGTGAAAGTAAATAATAATAATTTAAAATTATTTACTTGGAAAGAGGGAAATTACCAATTTAAATAAACTGTTTTTATTTAAATTTAGAAAGAAAATCAACAAGACAATTAAATAATTAAAATTATTTAATTGTGGAGGAAAATTAGAAAGTGGGTAATTTTAAATAAAAGATTTTATTTAAAATTAGAAAGAAAGTTGGAGAGCATAATAATTAAATAAATAATAGGAGTTTATTTATTTAAATAATTAGGAGGAAGTAATGGACTAATAATAATTAAATAAATTTAGAAATTTATTTAATTATAGAGTGACATAAGCAATTAGCAACATATTTACATAATAAATGTAATCTATTTATTTAAATAGCCTAGAGGAATAAAAGACGCGAATTAATTAAATAATTAAGAATTATTTAAATAATAGTTGACATTGGACTATAGGAAATAATTAAATATTTTAATTATGTTGAGACAAAGCATGATAAGATGTATAAAAATGTGGTTTGTGAGTCGAGGCCATTTTTATATGTTTACAGTTGCCCCTATTTATCATGATGCAGTTTATCGCATTGTGACAAAGAAAATTAGTCAAAAATATGCCTCAGTGCAAAATAGGATGAGGAAGAATGATGAGGAGAGTTGCGGTATGCCCCCTCGAGGGGATAGTTGGGTTCAGAGGACACAAGTGTGCTCTTGAAATGGATGAGAAGACTATAGAATGAAGGAATAGAAGAAATGTTAGGTCAAAAGATATGGATGTCAAAATGGGGAAGGAAATGCAAGTTAATGCGTAAAAAGAAATGCATGTTAGAATCCTTCAATGTTTGCCAGAATACTAATAATTGTTTCTCGAATCATCATTGGGTAGTAAAAATGACACAAATGGACAACAAACACCATGTTATGACATAGACCAAGGTGTGCAAGGTCATCCACTTGCAAAACAAGCAATCATAGACAAGGAATGTCCTAACTCATACTAAGGGTCGTGTTGCCCCAATCTTTTTGTCAAGACAATCCACATAAAATAGTCAAAGAAAAATAAAATAGGTCATGAGACGTAATCACACCTCTAAATACTTCATGGGGCATCCTCGAGGTAGCTAGTAACATGACCAAAATGTAAGTCACTAGAAAGATAAGACAAAATAGCCAAAAATTAACTAGAATTTACTTGTATTGCCAATGTTTATTTGTCGAAGATTAATTGTTTGATAGTTTGACAGTTTTGATAGTTTGACGACGCCTAAGGTTAGGAAGGACACATCTTGAAAAGGAAAATGACATTTTGACGAGATCCAAATCCAAGAAGGACACATCTTGAAGAGGACCAAAAAGCGATGAGATTGACATTTTGACTAATTTTTTGGCAAGTTGACTGATTTTGACTATATGATTGATTGGCTTATGTTGTTTGATTTTGACCAATTTTGACTTTGACATTTCAAATGACTTTCTTGTGTCAAGTGTAACTATGTATGCTTTATTTGACTAATGTGACCATGTTTGAATTATGATTTTTATTTTGATAAACCTAAAAGGATTGACCTAATGTCTCAGGGACCCATCAACTGATGGCCTTGCCTACGTAGCAAATGCACAGAGACAACGTAGTTCGACTTGGATAAAGATTGACTATTGTGACTGATTGGACTGATGGGACAAGCATTGAATTTGACTATTTTTGGGATTTTGACATTGATTTCGATGTTTTTGTGTTTTCTTCAAGACATTTTCTAATTTTTAAGTCTTTTTTTAGGACTTTTTCTATTTTTTAGGTCTTTTTTCAAGACTTTTTATGATTTTTATGACTTTTTTTGCAAGACTTTTCTGATTTTTATGACCTTTTGATGCTTTATGAAAATTGTGACAAATGCATGTGGATGATGCCAACCCACATGAATCCAAGGACAACCATGATTTTTCCGCTAGTCAAGTTGAATACCAACTGACATGTGATGATGACAATGACAAGGTTCTTTGACGTGGAAAGGACACATCCTAAAATAATGTGAAGATGACAATGATATGATAAGAGCATAAAAGTTTGTAGCAAGGCTAGGGACAAAGTCAAGGAGTGTTTTGTATGATGCGCCAGGTTTTCCATATTGTTGCATTTGGAATGACTTGGTGAGGACTAGATGGGATGACAAGGGATCATTAGACCATTGACAAGGGAAACCAAGATGGGTGATAGGTAATAGGAAGGAGAGATGGATGACTTTAATAAAAGATAAGAGACATTGATGGCTTGGACTAGGAGAACTATCATATGGTCTCCAAGGACAATGTCACATAGTGAAAAGGAGGCTATGAGGGTAATGACATGATATTCAATGAATAAGGTATGACCAAAAGATAGACATGTCAAGAGTTTTCCCAAACCATGAACCATTTTTTTATTTTAGTCCTTATCAAGATCAAATTCGGTGGTAAAATGGATGGAAAGTGATAAGGTTTAGATGGATAGATCGAAATGTCATAGGAAATGTCATGTGAAGGGCATGGGAAATGAGACAACTTGCCCACAAGTGAAATGGTCTGCATAGATGATTTTATTCTACTCATGATGCCCTTTTTCCAGGTTTTCATAATGGTACTTATTCATAGTGCCTGTTTGCTAGGTTTTCACTGTTGGAAATTTTTTTTCTCTTTAATATCTTTGTCATTTTTTTTATATTTTTGAGAAATTTTTGGATAGCCTTGATGCTTTAGATGACCACTGACTGTGCCGAATCCTTTGACAGTTTCTATGTAGAGACTGATGCCCTTACATGCCAATGGTGACCTTTCTGAAGCAGTTGCCTTATCAGGATGATAGCGCTTGCATACAGTTGATTGATATCATTGTGATCCTATTTTATACTAGAGTTGGCCTTATCAGAATACACACATCATGATAGAGTGCCATGAGAGTCCTTATGATAGAGATTTTTTGCCAAGATGTGATGGATTTGTGACATGGGATGTTTGGACTTTAAGGAGGATGTAGGATTATGATGGATGATGGTGGATGTGGATGGGTTGGTTGGATGTTTGAATGTATTGGTTTTTATTCTCCAAAATTTAGGTGTCGAGTTAGGATGTTGTTTGGAACCAAAAATTTAATATGTCTTTCTTGATGGCCATTTTGGAGGGGGTGGACATGTATTATATGTGGAATTCCTCTTGTGTTGTGGCTCCACATTTTGATTGACTTTTGGATTTGACATATTTTCTTTGCCTGATTCATTATTTTCTTGACTTGACCCATTTTGTTTTGGGATCCATTTTAGCTTCATTTGTCCACTTGTATTTTTGACTGATTTCATGGCCTTTGACATGTGATTTTGGATTTTGTATTTGTAAGACTTTTCTTGGTTCCAAATGGAAGGTTTATTCATGATGGAATGATGGTTTGGGGTGTTGGCAACAATCTTATGACAAGGACTACTCATGACACCCATTTTGATGTTTGGACCTAATAAAGTTGCCCCCAATATCGAGGAGGGACCACTAACATCATTAGAATAGCCAAGACCTTGATGTCTATAATCTGTATGAACTTGTACAGGTTCTATAACTCCTTTCTCATATAGGCCTAGTTCTTTTCCTTGATAATTCATGTTCTGAAAAAAATTGTTTACAATGGGGTACTTTTTATTTTTGAAGCAAGATGCCCACCCATCCTTATTACGGAAATTAATGCTCAGAATCTTCTCATATATAAGAAATCTTGCTCTAAAAAAAGATAGATGATCCTAATTGATAGGATGTTGTAGCTTTACTAACATGTTGGATAGATTTCTGATTGACATATTTGGTCTGATTTTCTAACATATCAGATTTAGATGATTCTACTAGTGCTTCGAAGTTGATGTTGAAACCATATTCATGGTCATTGTCATAGATCCCATTGAATTTAGTTATAGCTTGACCATTTGCAAATATTTCTAGCATAGTAGCCTATTGTTCTATAGGAGGATCATCTATGTGTCCCATGGAGGCAAGTGTCTCATTGTGGAAAGTGTCAATAGTCAGAGCCTTAATAGGATCATTAAGTTTTTGGTCTTGAATGGAATAGAGGTTGAGGAGTGGATCGTTTTGGACTTCTTGATCAAAGATAGTGTCTTGGTCAAATATGGGGTTGTCTTGAATGTCATGATTGGAAATAGGATCTTGACCAAGGATAGGATCATCTTAAATGACATGGTTGTGGATGGAATCTTGATCAAGGATAGGTGTATTTGGTATGCCATGATTGTCTATGAGGATTTCTTGAATGGACTTAAATATGGGGTCCAATGGACTACTTTTATCTAGATAAGATGGTGATGTTATGATGTCGTTCTTTGGACTTTCCTCTTGACATGTATCCTCAAGTGTAGGTAAGAAGATGGGACTTTGGAGACCTGACTAGATATTTTTTCATGACAAAATGGATTTTCTTGGAATGGATTCATGTATAATGGACTAGGATATGACATGGACGTTTGGACTTGGTTGAGTGATGATGGGCTAGGATAGGACATGAATGCATGACAAGTATATGATATGGATGGAGGACTAGGATATGATGTGAATGGAGGATTAGGATATGACGTGAATGGAGGAATAGGATATGACATGGATGGAGGATTAGGATAGGGTGAAGGACTAGGATATGATGTGGAGGCTTGGAATGGATTGTAGGATGGTTGATTTCCCTTGTCAAAGTTAGGGTGGGTATGACTAATGGAAGTTTGTTGTGACTTAGTGCCATGGATGGTGTTAGGAGACTCTTGATAGTAGATGGATAGAGGACTAGGACTCTTGGATTGTTTATAAGATGGATAGATGGATGAAGGACTAGAGATTGAGGCAAATTTTTGTTTGGATTGGGGTATAGTTTTTTGAAGTCCATGGCTAGTTGTGCTTGACCATTACTAATAAATTTGCATTCAATTTGACTAGCAAGCATGTCATAGTGACTTGGAGACATGATGGTGGATGGAATGTGATTAAGACTAAGAATATGTATGATGCAAGGTGACAATTCAAAGTGAAGAAAAATAATAAAAGGAATATCAAATGAAAAGCGGTAATGAGTGTCCTATGTCAAATGATTTTTAGGAAAGGTTTTTTAACCATTCAAATTTTGGCCAATGTCTCAATTTGGATTGTCAAAGGACTGGTTTGAAGGACAAGATGAAAAAATGACAAGGTGATATTTGCACACTAGACTTATGAGTTGGAAATATATCACAAGAGGACAATGAATTAGGATTGATTTGTTTGACTTGGTCCAATGACAACGTATTTTTGAAACAAAGGTTTGACAAAATAAGGAAATTTTTCCTATCCCAAAGTGTGCAAATTTGAGGACTTCAAGACTTTTCCTATGTTGACGATGATGGTGGATTCCAAGCTAAATGCAAAGTAAAAATGAAAAGATGGATGACTTGGACAAGTTCTTTGGTTTTAGATAGAGACTGCTGGAAAAAGATGTTAGGAAATATTTTTGCAAATGTTTGGTCTCGGGTTTCTGACAATAATAATATTTTTCCAGTTGACAGGAAAATTGGTCACAGTTTCAAATGCATCGTTCCAAGAAGAAAATGAGTCTCAAAAAGGAAAATGTGTTGCAGATTAGTTAGATGTGTCTTAGATTCTGGAAAATGCATTCCAATATGGTAGATGTGTTGCAGGATTTAGCAGGTTTTGTGCCAAATGACAAATGCGGCATTTGAGATAGCCAATGTGGTTCGAAAGATCAATTGCGCCATTTGAGCTAGAAATGCAGTGTATGATAGGAAATTGTGGTGTTTCACATGGTGATTGTGGCTCGATATAGCAGATGCATCTCAAGAATAATAAATTGTGATTCAATATGACAGGTGCATCGCATAAAGTAATTTTGGCAAAAATTTAGCAGATTGCAAGGAATTTGTTTCAATTTGTTAGTGTTGTTTCATATTTTGAGGTAGATGTTCATTTGTTCAAGTTTTTTTAATACACTTGGAAAACACATGATTTTGTATGAAAGTGAAAAATAACCACACAGAAAACATTTACAAATCCCTATGCTTGCAAAGGCAATATTATTTTGGATCCCCCACGGATTTTACTCCAACTGCATATTCTTAGTGGATGAATTCAAAATATTGGCCCCACAGACTCCCCCTTACAATGCACTCACTTCTTAGGGAAACCAAGCTTCCAACCCCCATGAATCTCCCATGGAAGGTTGATCATCTCTACTAAAAATTGTGCAGGTGTGGGTGCCTTGACAATGACCGTTGTTGCACCAAAGAATAGAAGGTTTTTGGCCTCTATACAAATATTTTAGTTTAGGCAGCCATTCGAGTGGTGATACATGGGGCACAATATTTATCTCTATTTAGGAGGCACTTCATCTTGAAGAGGTTAAGCTCAATAGGGTTTTGAGGAGTACTACTTGGTTTGTATGACATATTGGCACTCATAATCCTAGGCTTTCCCTTAGGATTTACATTTATATACAGGTTGGGAGTAGCTCAACTAAAGAGATTCATTTCCGTTTTGAGTCACTTTGGGGTGAGTAATTTTTCCCACCAAAGAAGTCCCAATTTCTAAAGTTAACAAAAGTGAGCAAACATATTTGTAGTTCAATCAATCTTCATTGAAAAACAAAGGGAGAGAACACCAATATTTTTGACTCACACTCGCATGTTTGTTCTTTTTAAACTCAAATTGAAAGGTTGAAGGTGTGATAAGGTAACTAAATCACAATACACATAAAAACACATTCATTTTAACCGTTTTTAGTGTTATCAAACAGGGAGTTCATTTTAACCATTTGTACTATGAGCTAGCTAACAGTTCATTTTAAACCCACGAAAAGTGTGATTATTCTTTTTAAGCCAATGCAAATGCATGATTGTTAAATTTACCCATGAGTGGAATGCATGATTGATTAAATTGTGGAAAAATACAAACAAATAACAATGGGTTAGATTCCAGCTTGACACACACTGTCATAATAAGATTAGTATCTCAAAATCCTTATTCTAGAGGCAGAAAAAAAGTAGAAGGAAACTAAAAAACACAAAATAGGAAAACTTTGTTACTAGCCAATTGTGTTGCAATAGAGTGAATGTGGTTCAATATGATAGATGCATCATCCTATCTAGCACATGTGGCTTGATATGTCGATTGTGGTTTGGCTTCTATCAGATGTAGCCCAGGATGACAATTGCGGCACTCAGGTAGTCAAATGCATCAGAACAAAGCGGTTGTGTCACTTGTGCAAGCAGATGTGGTGCAACAAAGCACTTGTGTTGTAGGAACTATCAAATGTGTTGTTTTCTTCACCTGTACTTGCAAAAAATGAGAAAAAGGTCATACAACAACTTGCAAAAATGTGTTTTAAAGGAGTTAGATTCACCAATGTAACTAGGGATTTTTCCTACAAGATAAGATGTTAGCAACTCACATACAAATACATAAACCCACAATATTTAATGAAATGAAAAGGAATAATTAAAGAACAAAAGGAAGTTAGCCATGGAGGATGAAGAAATTGGGTGAGATCTCTCTTTTTGTTCTTTATTTATTCCTTTGTGTTTCATTGAATATTATGGGTTTATGTATTTGCATGTGAGTTGCTAACATCTTATCTTGCAAGAAAATCCATAGTTACACTGATTATTCTAGGAAAGGTTGACATTGGATGTGTTCTAAGCTATGTATTGAGATGGCCCCCCTTGGTACATTTGTTCTACTATTGCTTGTTCAACCTGAGTTGGTTTTTTGAACAAAAGGTTCTCTTTGAGTTGATCACTATTATGTGAGAACATGGGTGGAATATTTAGCATCTCTAGAGGTTGGGTTATTTGTCTCACAACTAAGTTGTCCCCAAAGGGGATAAGATTGGGGTATTTAAGAGCTTCCACTTTGAAATCCATAGGTAATTTAGCACCACTTTGTGCCAACTTGAAGAAGTGGGAGTTTGGTTCCTTTCTTAACAACCTTTCCATTAGTTTGAGAACCTTGGGGATGTTATAATGTTCAAACAGTTCTTCCTCATTTATCTCTTCTTCATTATTTACCTCCTCTATAATCACTTGATTTGGGTCCTAGTTACCTTTTTCCATAACCTCCTTTTGTTTGCGGCTTATTTCTTCCTCATTGAAAGTTTCTTTGTATACTCAGCTCTTCTAGGGAGTTTCAAGGTCACTTGGCCTATAGTCCCATGAGCTACTTTCATCATTCGTGGTGTTTTTTTGTCTAGGATACTGGTGGTATTCGTGTTGGCTTCCATATTTTTCCTATGTTGTGATCTCATGGTTGTCATAAACAACTTGGGTCTCCTATGGGAGAGTGGTGTACTCTCTAGTTGACTCAATCTCTAAAGACCTGATGTTGTTCTAAATTAGGGTATGCAAATATGGTTCTTTCCTCTAGAGAATTTTAGTATCATGGAAAAGACCAAGATCTTGACCAAAGAAGATCATATATAACTCTAGATTTTCCTTGGAAACACATCTATAGAATTTTTCCACCAATTTTTTCTTGTTTTTATGTAGCACTAAGAGGTGTTTTTGGAGAGCCTTTGGACTAAAATGTCTAAGTATAAAATGACAACCCATGGATTTTACCTTAGAGATATTGACCTTGCATGAGATCATGAAGGGAACAACTAGTTGACTCAAATTCTAAAACCTAATGTTTCCTTATAGGTTATGTAAGATACTAGAACTATTAGAACAAACCTAGATTCTGACAATAGTAGAAGGAATACAAGTTCGGATTATTCCTGGAAGATTATTTATAGAAGTTATTTACCAACCTAGTTCAGGTTTCATGAAGTGCCCAAAGGTATTTCTTGAGAGCTTTCAGACTTAGATGCCTAAGTTTGAAATGACAACCTATGGTCTTTACCTTAGGGATCTTAACCTTACATGACATCATCAAGGGGATAATTATTTCCATATGGGTGGTGGTAATATGGGTCTCTCTATTGCTATATCAGATTTCTCTTCCTCTTCATCTAGAACAATTGATGCAGTGAGAAATTGGCAAGGTGTTTCATTCTTTTGAAAAATGAAGGTTCTTAAGTTTCTTATGATGTCTATTTGTTCACCTTCGATATATGTGAGACTAGGTTGAAGGATCGGTGCTACAAGATGTGGTTTTTTAATTGGGGTAGTTGGTCGCCAAATGGTCATAAATTTTGGTGGTGTTATGGGATGGTTTTTTGTGAGGCTCAAGACCTTAGGGTTTGAGTGGTGTTTTGGAATGATACTACTTCTTTGGGAATCAAAATGTTGAAGATATAAGGTTTATATTCCACTTCCTTATCTAAAGGATATGTTGCGGAAAAGTCTACTTGTACTATATGTGAGTCCCAAGTAACTATTAATATCATGCATGTCTGAGTAGAGGAATGACCTTAATGGTTTATTTTATTTTGATTTCAAATAGGTAGGATGAAAATAATGGATGTAGGACTATCTGACCTTTTGTCTTTCCAATTGTTTTGGTTCAAACAATGATCTTGTGAACAACTCTTTTTCAACTTTTTCTCCATATTTTGAAGTATGAAAAGTGATAAGACAACACTTGGACTAACTCAGCAAGCATGGACCTATGTGACCTTCATGTTTATAACTTAGGTTGTGAAATCATAACACCCAATCCATAGTTCCCAAATGTTTGTACTTTGATTAATGTACCTTGAAATCAAATCCAGAATGTTCAAAAACCTTTAAGGAAAGATCCTTTCAAAGGGGTGAAAACATAAGGCTTCTCTCACAAGTGTGCACTAAATCAAAGGGTTTGTGGTTTAACCATATTGTTTAGCGTTTGTTTTGAATGTGTTCATTTTCTTTAAATCAAACACATAATTTGATGTCAAATTGTTTTGAATGTAATGGGCCAAGTTTAACATAAACTAGCAATTACAACCCTAAGGGATATACATCATTCTCTTAGGTAGGCCTACCTCATGCTCTGAAGAGATGATGTTACATGCAACTTATGGTACAAGCCTGTAGTCAGACATGGAAAGTAACTTATTAGAAGTAAATTCCGATGCACCACTTTCAGAGAATGTTTTTGGATAATAGGGTGGATTCTAAAAAAATTGGTTCTTAGTGATAACTATGAACATGGAAATTTGGCACTCACCCACTGGCCACTTAAGGCTCTTTAAATATTCACGTTCCACTTAAGGTATGGGATTAGGTGTAGTTTATTGTTAGGACGACTTGAAACTACTTTCTTACAAGTTCACAACCTTTAATATAGCCCACCAGTAAATGTGCTTTGAGACCTTGCAATGAGTTCTCTAGTGTGAGATGTATCTCAAGATAAGCCCCCTCTTTAACGTAAACTTTAAAAGTAAAGTGAAATGCTCAAAAATTTCCTTTCGCTCACCCAAGATCGCCAAAAGGTATGAGGGGAGAAGATAAAAACACTTTAGCTTTGCTAATCAATGAATGCATAGTGAACAATCCATAGAAATTTAATTCATTTTAAACACCTAGAGCGATGTTATCCCCAAACATTTGTGAGTAAAAAAAACAAAGTTCTATTTAACCTGCACCAATATGAAATGTTCAAGACATCAAGCAATTGAGATAGAAATGGTGAAATCTCATAAATAAACATTTGTTCATTTTTATGAGCTCCAATAGATGTGTTTCTAATAAAGGTAGTCCTTGTCCTATCTTGGTCAAAAAATGTAAAATGTGTGTGTGCCAACAAAATGAAAATTTTTTTTTGCTCTTTTTATACACCAAATGTTTTCCTACTTATGGAAACATGAAATGTGTTCATTTTTAGAGCCCAAAATTGAAGTGTTTTTTGTTCTTTTTATGAGCACCAAACAAAAATTCCTAAGTTAGAAAAGATTAATTTTTTAAATTTTAACAACACCAAAGTCAAGTGTAAGTTTGTTGTTGTTCATTTTTAGAGCACTAAAATGAAAGTTCCTAAATTAAAAAATCTTAATTTTTATTTATTTTAACAACACCAAAATCAAAATGTGAGTTTGTTGTTCATTTTTAGAGCACTAAAATGAAAGTTCCTAAGTTAATTAAAAGTAACTCAAAAATTGGGACCGATCATCTTCCCTACAATAAACATGTAAAATTTATTGGAATCCTGCATCACATATGTCAATTCCTACTAAACACATCCAATAACAAACAACAATTAGTAAAAAAGGTTATTACAAGAGTGCAGGATGTGTGCATTTGTTTGTCAGAACAACTGCTCAGAACATAAAATACAAATGTGTAGGTTTTAGACAATTGCATAGTTTTAAAAACAAATGCTGAGAACCCTAGAAACAAAATGCTAACTCTATGAAAATACAAATGTGCAGGTTTTAGAAAAAAGTGGCATTCCCATGACAAATGCACGGTTCTTCTAAAAACTAAATAGTTTTCTTGTCAGACAAGCACTCAAAATTTTTGGATAGATGCTCAGGTCTTCTAGACTAGCATGTGAAAACTCTATTAGAAGCTTTTCCAAGACTTGTAGCTTCAAAAATGACTCAAACGAACATTAGAGGAGGGGACAAGGGTCCCACTAGGCATGCTAGAATGTGTGAGGGTGAGAAAGGATGTTAGATTCAGATCAAAGAGGGACATGAAAGAAATCTGACAAAGAAATCTAATCTATAGCCAAAATACTTAAATCTAAGATCTGAAAAACCTACACATAGGAAATTGAACTATTCTATTGCAAACATGATGAGGAACCTATTGATTACCAAACTAAAAACAAAAGCTAGCTCTTACCATCCTGTAGCGGAGTGTATTCGATTGATGTTGGATTTCTCTTATCACAGTGAAGCCTCCAAAGTTCGTGTGCAAAGTGTGGATGAATGCTTGTTGTGTTTGGTTGATCGAAGATAATGGTGAAGCTTTGTGAATGGTGTTCTCAACAACACTTTGTTGCTCAATGTATGTTGATTTTCTGATCCTTATTTGTGAGGAGAGAGGTTTGTTGTATAGAAAATGAGATTTGAAATGGATGGTCAAGATCATTTTGAGGAATACCCAAATCAACGATCAGAGTGTCTTGAGAGGATTTAGACATGGGGTAATCCCACAATATTGGCTTACAATTTTTGGGCAAACTGGACACTGAACTTATTTTTTTTAACTAAATTTTCACTTTCAGGCTCCTATAGTGGCTAAACCGCAAGGAATTTGAAGATGATGCAAACTAGTGATTTATCAAGTTTTGTCTATAGATAATAAATATATTTTGTTTCAAAAAAATTGGAATCAGATTACACTTTTTTTTATCTCCTTCTAAAACTAATTTTTATCAGTAAACAACATTTTTAAGGAGTGATGCTCACCGTATACAACATAATTTTTTTTGTATGAACCTTCAATAATTTTTTTTTTTTTTTGAGTTTAGATTTGTAACTATGATATCTAACTAGGTCATTTGGTTTCATGGTGTTTTATTAAATAGTTTTTACTCAATCAAGTTTCGAAGTTAAACCAATAACAATTTAGACATAGGCGGACTATATACAACATAATTTTTTTTGTATGTATCGAAATTCAATTTTTTTTTTTAATGGATAAAGGACATCAATACCCAACCTAAACATATATTTTTATTTATTTTTTATAATCTTCTATTTTTCCACATGTGCAAAAAAAAGAGCTTGATTTTTGGTGAAAACCCTACATTCACAAAAAATAAAAATGAGATATAAGAATAAAATTAAATTAAATTAAAATTCTACTACATTTTAAGCTTATAATAAGGACTACATACTTACAAAAAATTAAATTTAAATGAATTCATTTGATCCCCCAAAAGGTAAATCAAAAGTGGATATTTATTAGCATTTGATAGGTGTAAATGAGACTTCATTATAGGTATGGTTTAAAAATAGTAGGGTTCTATCCAAGGGGGCTTGGTCTAAGGTGTTTTGATCAAACCCTCTTCAATTGGAATCCTTTAAATGGAAATTTTCAAGGCTTAAATCATTATATTTTCTAAATATACATGATTTCAACAAAAAATCAGGATCTCCCAGAAAGTGTAAACCACTATTGTGACAACACCGCATGAGAGAATTATGCAAAGTTGATTGCACAATTTGTGTACGGTTGGAAAATAGATTGGCTAATCAGGGATGTGATTGACCAATTAATTTAATAGATTGATTAGTCAAGTTTGTGATGGCTTAGTTAATAGAATAGATTGTTTAGTTAACAAAATAGATTGATTAGTTAACAAATTACATTGCTTAGTCAACAATCATAATTTTCTCAATCAGAAAGTGGGTGAGGAATATGAATTAATTGATTTAATTAAATAATTCCTTTTTTGAGTTGAATGTGCAAAATCAAGTTTGACTTTTGTAAACAAAGTTGCATTAGTTTGATTTGATTTTTGATAATTGATTTGAATAGTTTGATTTGATTATTCAAATTTTGGAGGGAAAGTGATATAATTAAATTATTATTTAATAATTTAATCCACTTAGGGGAATAAGATGATTTAGCGACATAATTAAATAATTGGTGTTATTTAATAAATCAGGACGAAATAAGGTGGGATTAGGACTTTATTAAATAAATGAGATTTATTTAATTAGTCGAAATGATGAAATGTGAAGTAATCAAATAATGTTGCTTTATTTAATTAATAGAGGAATTAGGGTTTTTGGGAATTTATTAAATAACTAAAATTTATTTTATTTTTCTGAAATGATGAAAAAGTGAATTAATTAAATAATGTTGTATTATTCAATTACTAGAGGAATTAGGGTTTTTTATGTTGTTTTGATGTGATGTGATGTGGTGTGATGTGGGAACGTTACAGTATGATTTTGAGATGATTTGAGACATTATAGGATAATTTTGAGATGTTCTAGGGTGGTTCTGAGATGTTTTGAGACATTACGAGATGATTCAGAGTTGTTCTGAGATGGTTTGTGATGATTCTAAGTCATTTTGAGATCTTACGTATGATTCTGACTCATTCTGAAGTGTTATGAGATGATTTTGAGTCATTTTGAAGTGTTACGAGATGATTCTAAGTCATTTTGAAGTGTTACAAGATGATTATAAGTCATACTAAAGTGTTATGCAATGATTCTGATTCATTATAAAGTATTATGAGATGATTTTGAGTCATTCCTTGAAGTGTTAAGAGATTATTCCGAGTCATTTCAAAGTGTTATAGGATGATTTTGAGTCATTCTGAAGTGTTATGAGATGATTCTGAGTCATTTCAAAGCATTACGAGATGATTCTAAGTCATTCTGAAGTGTTACAAGATGATTCTGAGTCATTATGAGGTGTTACGAGATGATTCTAAGTCATTCTAAGGTGTTACGGGGTGATTGAAGATGATGTTCCATATCGTTTGATGTTGTTTGAGGATATTCAATTTTGTTTAGTATTTTTTGATGTCATTTGAGGTTGTGTGACAGGTGTCAAGTCAATTTTACATTTCTACAGATCATGTAGTGGAGTATAAAATAGGTGGAGGGATAGTGTAAAAAGTATCAACACTATGAACCTGAAATTTAATTACAATAATTAAACTAAATTAATTAATCTTGCATTTCATAAATGAAATTTAATAAATTCAATTCAATAAACATGCTAATATTTACCTGAGTATCGAGGCTGAAAGCCTCATTCAACATAGCATTTGTCATCACCAACTAGGCAGCTGCAGACGTATCCTGTGCACTAGCCTCCTGATTGTCTATGGGGTCATATGTATAGGTTGAACCAAAAAAATGACAAGAATGGGGTGGAACCCTACCTCATAAACTCTCCCCTAGTTGACATTGTACTACAAGATTTGCACACTAGATGATGTTCTGGGTCAGAGAGCTAATAGACTATAAAGTGTCAATCTCAACACTCTCCTTCATGATAGAAGGGATAGCAACATGCTCATGCATTGGAATAGTGAGTGTTCATATCCCTTGTTGCTAAGGATCTTAACATGTAGCTGGTCTATCCTGTGCCAACCCACCACCTCTCCCCTAAAAGTCCCATATATCAAAATAGTTGGGGATTTTGTTGAGGAAAAACTCGTAGTAGAGTTTCCTCAAGAAATATTGGGGGACCTCATTATTGTTGCATGGAGGATGGTCAAAAACCATCCACCACCTATTCCAAAAATTGTCCTTAATCCCTTGGTGGCTACACCAATAAATCGAAAACATCTTGCTATTAAGGCCAAGAGTTTGATTTGTATGTGGGTTAGTGAATAGTGAGCACAAGTCATATTTTGTATTTTTTTCATTTTTTACTTGTTTGTATGATAGTTTATCTATATAAAAATCTCTTCATTCCTACCTCTTATCTATCCAACCACTTAATTACTTTCTAATTGCATCCTCATGTGTTAACATGACTTGATGTCAATTTGCAAGAATGGTTCTTTCTTAGGTTGAACTTAGAGGATCGTTCAACCTTGCAATTAACTCCTCAATTTGTTTTTTGTTGTTTTCAATTTCCCTCATTAAATTTTGTTGAATTCTAGGAGGATGTTGACGAATTATTGGAGGAGTTTTTTGTTATGTTTGTTCATCAAGATTTTGTTGGTGTGTTTGTTCATGAGGAGGAGAAGAATTTTGGGGAGGAGAATTATTTTGAGGAGGAGAATTAGGTGGATTTTCAACTCCTGTTGATTAAAGAAATTAACATAAAAACCATATTAAATATACTTAATTAACAACAAATTCATAGAAAAATAAATAAAATCTTACTCCTTTGAGTTAGTTGTCGATGTGGCAAAATTATGACAAAGAAATAACAACGATTCGATGAAGAAAATGGAAAAATTTGAGGTCTCTAAAATGTGAGTGCATATTGGAAGGGTTTTTAGGCTACAAATGAAGAAATATGATAGTGAAAATTATTTATATTTTCTTTTTTTCCTTATAAAGATTCATAATGCACTCGCATTACAACGCAAGCACATTATAGGCTCTGTCTGACTGATCCTTAGGCTCAGTCACACGAACCCATAACACAAGCACATTATAATGCACTCACATTATGGCTTTTCATTTATTTTTTCAAAGTTGGCCACTTTTTGGCCCCCCAACTTTTTGCACCCACCCTACCCATAGGGAAAGATACCTATTATGGATATTTAAAGTCCTATTTAGGGAACCCTTTTTCCCACATTTCACTTTCTAAGTTCTTTCCCTCAATCTATTGAAATCTGGTCCTTATCACCTTATTATAAATCACTCTACCCTTCATTATCCCTCATGTCTCACATCACCCCAATATTTTATCTTTCCTAACATATCTCCCTAGCTATTGCATATTATATTCATCCTTATCTAGGCCCATGTATAAATCATTGATATAACCAAATATACCTACTAGGATATTTTTAGTTGTTATATCTCATTTTTTCTTGACCTTGTCTTCTTTAAATTTGTGAATAATATTTAAACAAGCCTTAGATGTCATTTAATCTAAACCTTCACTTGCAATAGTCATTTTTTTATATACTCTAAATATTGTACATTTTCTTCATATTATAGTCCAACTCACCAAAGGATCAGTTTCTCTAACAATGCTTGCAAGGCCCTTGATCTTTCTTAAGAAAGGTTTACTTACACTCCTTTAGCAAGTTACCAATCATCTAAATAGAAATTGAGGCATTATGGTTACTATATATATATATATATATATATAGAAAGTATTTCAACTTGCAGTCAACATTTTGGTAATATAAAATATATATAAATTATAATAATTTATGTAGAAAAATATGAAAATAATAATTTTAAGATGAATTTACCTCTAATTTAAAGAGAAAATAATAGACATGAGATTTTGTCATTAATAAAATGACTCAAACCATTTAAAAAGTATAACCAAACAATCCAAGGAATAACAAGGGACTATTAAAGCAACCTATAAAATATCCAAGAGATTGGTTAACTCAAGTACTTTGCCAGGTTCAAGAAATTTTTTTTTGCTTGCATTTATCAAATTTGATGTGTGAAGATTTAGTGCCATTTTATATTATGAAAAGATGTCTATAAAGGGACACTAACCATGCTTAAAGTGATTACAACCAGATATAGCTATTATGTCCATCTTTAAAGTCCTATTTAGGAAACCCTTTTCCCCACATTTCAATTCCTAAGTTGTTTCCCTCAATCTATTAAAATTTGGTCCTTATCATCTTATTGTAAATCACTCTACCCTTTATTATCCCTCATGTCACATCATCCCAATATTTTATCCTTCCTAATATATCTCCCTAGTTGTTACAAATTGTATTCATCCTTATCTAGGCCCATGCATAAATGGTTAATTATAACCAAATATACCTACCAAGATATTTTTAGTTGTTGTATCTCAATTGTTGTTAACCTTCTCTCCTTTAAATTTGTGAACGATATTTAAACAAGTCTTAGATATCATTTAATCCAAACCTTCACTTGCAATTGTCATTTTTATGTGCTCTAAATATTGTACATTTTCTTCATATTATGGTCCAACTCACTAAAAGGACAAGTTTCTCTTACAATGCTTGCAAGGTCCTTACCTACACTCCTTTAGGAAGTTACCACTCATCATATCTATGGGCTATTTCTATCATATACGCATGGTCACTTTAAGAGTCTCCATGGATCGCCATCTACCAATCATCTAAATAAAAATTGAGGCATTATAATTATTCTTTTTTTTAATATATATAGATAATTAGAAAGTATTTCAACTTGCAGTCAGCATTTTAGCAATATATATATAGAAAGAGAGAAATACAAAATAATAATTATAAAACATCTAATTTAAAGAAAATAATAGACATGAGATTTTAAAGTTAATAATTATGATTCAAACCATTTAAAAAGTTTATATTTATTTATATATGAATATATATTCAAGAATGAGAATACTTTGGATCAAGGTCTTGGATCTCACTAAACGATCCAAGGAATATCAAGGGACTATTAAAGCAAGCTGTAAAATATCCAAGAGCTCGGTTAACTCAACTACTTCGCCAACTTCAAGAGATTGATTTTGCTTACATTTATTGAATTCCTTGTGTGAAGATTTAATGCCATTTTATATTATGAAGAGACGTCTTAAAGGGACACTGATCATGTGTAAAGTGATTGGGCAATCGGCTAGAATATCAGCTTTTCAGCGATATTAGTGCTGACAACTAAAATATATTCGACAAGAAGTGTTTTTGCCTGCAATAAAGGTTGACATATATGTCAATAAACAAATGAATGATCACAGCTATTTTAATTCTTTTGAGAAAGAAAGAGGGAACAACTGCTTTAAATGAGAAAATGGGAAGCTTCCTTCTTCTTTACTCTGTACAACTCATAATACATATGCAGTGCAGATCCCCCAGACTTATGCGTCCAATCTCAAGCTTTAATTTTACATGAAAACATATATGGAAGTAAAGTCTACGGGTCTGGTGTATCGCAGAGAAGATATGAAAGAAAACAAAAGTAATAAAAAAAAGTAAGTTTTGCTTAGTTGCTATGTTGGAGGGATACAACCTGCTGACAACATTAAATAATGGCGACCAACAAGGCAAATATTCAGTTCCATGCACTTTAAGAATAAGAAGGATCCTATGCCCTTTGTTAAAGATTAAAATGGGTAGCAAGTTATTCAGAGACTTCTGGGCATAGTTTCAAGTACAGCAAGTTATGTTTGAGATTCAAGGTAAGTTTAGAAAAGTACTAAAGAAAGAATGGTTTTTTTAGTTGTGTTGCAGGGATACAGTTTGCTGACAATATTTATAATTAGCAGCAACAAACAAGGCAAATGTTAGAATTCATGCACTTGGAAGAATGAGAAGGATCCTATTCTCTGGTTAAAGATTAAAATGGGTAGCTTGAAGTAATAATCAGAGACTGCTAGGTATTGTTTCAACTGCAGGAAGGTATATTTGAGATTCACTGCAGGTTAGTCTAAAAGTATCTAAGACTAGGAGAAGGTTAGTTTGTATGATTTACTATATTTAGTAGAAACTTTTAAATAGTTAAGAAATAGATTTCTAAGATGTTGTATTATCTGTCCTTTAAAATAAAGGATAACCATTACATTATTCAAAGGAGAAAAAGATTGTTTAACTTTAAAAAATCCCAATAGAGAATAGAATAACTGCACGATATAAAGACTATTAAGGATAGGGTTCTTTGGTATAAAAAGAGGAAAACAAAATTCACTAAACAAGCTAAACCACCACTATCCTGCTTTCCCATGACTCAGCTTAATTAGCACGTTAACATGTTGCACCTTAATAGTACTATAACATAGATCGACCATCCATCTGTTGTTTTTCTTAATTTCTATTTCATTTTGTTTTACTTCATATAGCTACATTTTTAAATGCCACCAATACACTAGTGAAATGTGGGATATAGACATTTTACCTCTACTTTTCATGTGGAGTGAATGTGTTGTGTTTAAAGTACAAATTTATAATATAGAAGCAAAATCATAAATATGTTGAACAAGTGGAACAAAAATTATGAAGTCATCTCTAAACATGTTAATCTTTTTTTTTGTCCTATATTTGTCTATTGAAAACACAAGACTTACTAGTTTTGGACTTCAATCTTCTTGTTCATACCAAATTTCAAGCCAAATGTAGATTTTACTACAAATTGATATAGAAGAGAAATCATAAAATAAACCTCCAAAATTAGTTTATTTGAACAAG
The DNA here is from genome assembly GCA_007115665.2 of Sequoiadendron giganteum. Classification (NCBI taxonomy): domain Eukaryota; kingdom Viridiplantae; phylum Streptophyta; class Pinopsida; order Cupressales; family Cupressaceae; genus Sequoiadendron; species Sequoiadendron giganteum. The sequence goes on from CM021110.1 coordinate 389,057,309, forward strand.
TGGAACACAAATTATGAAACTATCTATAAAATATATTTCTCTAATATAGAAGAGAAATCGTAAAAATAGGTCTCCAAAATTAAGTTATTTGAACAAGTGGAACACAAATTATGAAGCCATGTCTAAACATGTTAACCTTCCTTCTCGCCCAATATCTGTCCATTGAAAACACAAGAATTACTTGTTTTCGACTCCAATCTTCTTGTTTGTACCAAATTTCAAGCCAAATGTGGATTTTATGACAATACACGAATTTTAAGGGTAATGTTTGTAAACTCTTTTATTCTTCACCTTCTAGTAATTCTTCTATGGAAAATCCATGAAATTTCATATAGTAAGTTAACACCTTGACGTGTTATGTTCGTCATTTGAAAGTACTTTACTCTATTATAGAAGAGAAATCATAAAATAGGTGTCCAAAATTAAGTTATTTGAACAAGTGGAACAAAAATTATGAAGCCATATCTAAACATGTTAACTTTCCTTCTCGCTTGATATTTGTCCATTGAAAACACAAGACTTACTAGTTTTGGACTCCAATCTTCTTGTTCATACCAAATTTCAAGCCAAATGTGGATTTTACTATGATCAACTATGTATTCTACTATAATTTTACACAACTTGTTGCAAGATCTTTAAAGGGATAAACATTTTCAATATCAATTTTGAGCATTTTCTATATATTATCCACAAAATTTACTCATCTTTTATCTTTGAGTTCCATTCAATAGCAATATCATGATTTTTGTTATGGTCTTGTGGTTCACTAATATTTTCAACAAGAGTATTAATAAAGACTGTCAAACAAATTGTAAGGCTATACATGTATGTTGTTCTAATCTTACAATTTATTTAGCAATATTTTTAATGTGTTGGTTAAGCTTATTTCTTTTATGTTTCCAAATAACCTTGTAGCTAAACAAGTAGCTTAAATTTATTTGAAAACTCATTTTCCCATGTGGTTTTTAAGAGATAGTAGCCTCCATTCTCATGGAAAATTTAAATTGTATTTGTCTATCAATTCATATGATAATTTCATTTGATACAAATCAAATAACATTAAATATGAGCCATATTGCTATAACGGTAGCACCTTACATGGTAGCTTAGTATTTGTGTTGTATTTTGCAAGTGTTTAGCTACTCAGAAACATTATTTAGGAGTGCCACAATAAAATCCATAGAAAATAATCTTAAATACATTTTTTTGTGTATATATTCAAGTTAATGAAGGTACCTTGGGTTAATGTGTTAGTTAAGCTCATACCTTTCCTCATGCCAAATAATTTTTTGGTTGGACAAGCGCTACAAATTTGCTTAAGAAACCCTAGAAATTCACTTGAAAAGCCTTTTCCAATATATTTTTTGAAATATGGTATCCTAATATGAACATGATCATGAACTAATCTAAACATGACTGAATTACAAGAATTAAACCAAGATTTAACTAATTAAGTCATGCTCCCAATAAAATTCTTGAAAATATTAAACTAAGAAGCCATTAAAACAACAAAGATCAAAGAAATGCTTAAAGGAAACCTAATCTAATACATAAAACCTCATCCCATTGGGGGATTGGTGTTGAATTTATGTGGAATGTCTTTCCTTTCCCAATCCCTTGATTGAAACAAGCTTGAAGATGGATGCAATTGATTAAAATTGATGGAATTGAATGCTAAGATTGCTAAAATGGATGTTAAATGATGATTTTTCTCATAAGAATGCTATAAAAATGACTATGATGTAGATGCTTTCAATGAATTTGGATGAATTGCTCAAGAAATGGAGGCTATCTATAGGAAAATTAAGTGAATCAATGGCCAAGATCATTTTTCTTAATCAATGGATGCAAATTGAGGAGAGGAATTGACATGGATCAAGAATTCAATCCATGGAGGAGATTGAAAATTGAAATGGAAAGATGAATTTAATCAATGGTTCAAATTGATTTGAAGAAACACAAATCCTAAAATTTAGGAGGAATGTGCAAGATATTTTCATTTAAGAGGGAAATTGTTTGAAATTAAAATGGAGGAATATTTCATGAGAATATTCCTTTGCAAGTAGGAGAAATTGGAGGGATGAAATAAATTAGTCAATTAAATAATTATGATATTATTTAATTGTGCATGATGGAGGAATTAGAATATTTTTTTAAACAATTGACTCATTTAATTAAAAAGGGGAACTAATGGCATTCAATTAAATAATTAAGATTATTTAATCAAATGCAAAGACTTAGGGAATTTAATTAAATAATTCACATTATTTAATTAAAGAGGATGAAAATTAATAAGAAAGGGATGATTAACCTAATAATGTTGATTATTTGGTTAATAGAAGAAATTGGCAATTTTAATTAAACAATTAGGATTATTTAATTAAATGGATGAAAAAGGTCGAATTAGGGTAGAAATGGTGTTAGTAATCAAATTCAAATGTGTAATATCAATCAGGACAATTTGAAGTGTCTACATTTCCCCCCTCTTTGAAGCAAGGGGCTTGCTACATTAGTTCAAAGACTTGACACTTTTCAGATCAGCATTGCTGCTTAGATAAAAAATTCAAATATTCATGACTTATCGGATGCCCCACTGTACCCTAGAAGAAGGAATTATGCTAGTATACTATTGCAAGTATGGATGTGTTGTCATTAATATTGTCATTGATGTCAATAGAGATCAGTATGATTGCAGATGGTACTTGTATAGTTGAGATATTCTAGAAGTTCTTAGAGTACATGGAGCTATATTTATGAAGTTGTAGTTGTGTTTTTGCCAAGTGCTTTTGAAGAAATTTGAGAAATGTTGAAGGCAGTGTTGAGCATGTGTTTTGAATGTGGTCTGGTATTGTTCTTTGCATTTATTTTGTGTTGATCCTATGCCTGTGCAGATCTGTAGTTGTGTTCATGAGCTTCAATGAATAATATTTCCTGAGTTTTAGCTTTTGGATCGATGGAGAATGAAAAATGTGTTCACTGGTGTGTGAACTGATTAGATAGAATTATTTGTTTGTGGGTTGGGAGAATTTTTTTGGCTCCGTAGTCTTTTGGTATTTTGTTTCAAATCTTGTGGATTTGGGAGATGATTCATATTGATGTTTTATGTGTTCTAAAAAATGTGCTTGTGATTTGGCACTCCAGAAGACTTTCTCTAGAGCTCTTGTGTGATGCTAGTTGGTCCAGTTGAACTGTTGAAGAATATTTTGTGTATGAAGATTGTTGCAGTTGTTGCAGATGTATTTGAAGGTTTCTTAAAGATGGTAAAATGTCTGGTGAAGTTTCTTGAATGATCCATGCATGATCATCTTGCTAGAGATGCACGTACTTCAAAGATCATTGGTGTTTTCATTAGGTTTGGCCGACCTAGTGTCTACATATTACATAAATATTTTGCATCAAATCAAGGAAGCATGTGATTGATCGAAGATATTTTTTGGGTCCTAATTAAATGTGTAATTTGCCCTCTCTCATTCTTATCCACCATGGGAATGTTGAGTAGCCGACCTAATTTTAATTTGTAAATTGAAGGATGTTTAGCCAACCTTGGAGAATGCTTCTAGGGTTGAAGATGGTATAAAAGGAAGGAAATATTTTATGAATTGTAATCAAGCAAGTGAAGTGTGCGAACAAGTGTGAAAAGTAGAGTGTGCAAGAGCGAATCGAGGTAGAAGTACTTTAATGTGCTAGACTCTTGAAAGTAGTGAGCTAATGGTGTCTACAATCTTCTAATCAAGCTGAAAATGTGTGGAACCTTTGTGGTGTATCTTTATTTATCTTTCTTTTTCTATAGGCAGTGAGCCTCCTTTTGGACAGTGTCCTATTGTAGGTAGTGAGCCTTTGTATTTGGGAACTAAGCCCTCTGGCAATGAGCCTTTGTATCCTGTATTGCATTATTACTTTATTGTGAGCTAATCCTCACTGTGTTTTTTCCCTCATTGGGTTTTCCACGTAAATTTGGTGTCTTTGGTGTTTTATTTTTGTTATTTGAATTCCATGTATACACTTAATAACATACTGAGTTAAAGTGGAATTGATTAAAGTTAGAAGTAAAGGGATTTGATACAACTGATTCACCCCCCCCATCTTAGTCATCTTGTGCATTTATAAAATTTGTATCAGAGCTTTGGTTCCTCAGTGAAAAACTTGACTACTTGAGGTAGATCAGATGGCACACAAGTTGTAGATCCCTATTTTTAATGGATTTTATTTTAGTGATTGGAAATAACAAATGAGAGGTTATCTAGATTCTCTTAGTTTCAAGACTTGGAAAGTTATGGAGACAAAGTATGTTGCATCATCTACTAGTCCCTCCTTTGTGGATGAGATTATGACTTATGAGGAGAATGAAAAGGTAAGGTATGCTATCTTCAATTCTCTATCTAAAACTAAAAGGACAAAAGTTATTTCTTTAGGCACTGCTTATGAAGTATGGGAAAAATTGAAAGAAATTTATGAAGGAAATGATAGAGTAAAATTATCAAGGAAGCTAATAGCTAAGCAGAAATTTGAGCACTTGAGAATGGAAGAGGGTGAATATATTGCAAGCTATTATCAGAGAGTTGAAATTGTAGACAATGAGATCAAAAATCAAGGTTGTTCCATGTCAAATGAAGATATAATTGAGAAGATCTTGATGACCCTACTGAAGAATTATAATGACAAGGTCTTTGCTATTGAAGAATCATATGATCCAAGGATAATTACTAAGGCACCTATTTGGTTTCTTGACTGCATTCGAGATGAGAAAATATGCAAGCGATAAGGAGAAAACTGAAACAACCTTTAAAGAATGAAGATAGGAGATGAATCGGATGATGATGATTCAAAATAATAGGAAGCAAACTTCACAAGGAAATTAAAGAAAAGGTATTGGTAAATACAAAGGTATATTTCCCTTTAAGTTTTTCAGTTGTGGGAATATTGGTCACTATGCATCAAGATTTCCCAATAGAGCTACACATAAGAAGAACAAGGATAATAATAATAATCAAAAAGACATGAAAGGAAGTTTAAGAAATTATATTATGTCAAATAAGATGTAGGAATTTCTAATGATGAGTATGATTTTGAGGAGGATAAAGATGAATGTTTATTTCTAGCCTTGGAAAGTAAAGTTGTATCTGCTAACCATGGAAGATGTGCAAAGGAATTTGGTCTGGAGGCCAAGAAGAATGAGATGGAAGGTACTTTGGTGACTTCTTTTCATGCTAGATAGGATGAATACTTTTGGGTAATTGACAGTGGGTGTTCAAATCATATGACTAGAGATAAGAGTAAGTTCACTATACTTGATAATTATGATGGAGGAATAGTTATGTTTGGAGATGATTCTGGTGCTAGGATTTTTGGTAAAGGAACAATTAATTTTGATGGAAAACATCGTACTGACGATGTCCATTATGTTAATGGTTTAAGGAATAATATTTTAAGTGCTGGAAAAATGTGTAGTATAGGATTTAAGCTTTTGTTTCAAGAAAACACATGTTAGATGAGAAAAGGGTCCAAAACTATGGTATTAGCAAGAAGAAGAACTCATGGAAACATCTTTTAGCTTAATAGTGGTGATGGTTAGTGTTTTATTTCACATATTAATGAAATTTGGTTATGGCACCAGAGGATGGGACATGTAAATTTTGACAATCTAATCATGATTAGTTCTAAGGAAGTTGTCAAAGATCTGCCTAAAATCACTAAGACTTCAAATTCAATTTGTAGAAGTTTTCAGTTGGGAAAAAAATCAAGAAGAAGTTTCAAAGGAAAGGAACAATCATCTACTCAAATGTTGGAATTCATTCATATAGACCTCTATGGTCCTGAAAGAATAGGAAGACTTAATGGTGATAGGTACTGTATGCTCTTGATTGATGATTACACTAGGATGACATGGGTTACTTTTCTTAGAGAGAAAGATCAGACTCTTGATAGATTCAAGGTATTCAAGGCAAGAGTAGAGAATGAGGAGAACTTAGGAATCAAATGTTTAAGGTCTAATAGAGGTGGAAAATTTAATTCTAGTGAGTTTAATGCATTCTATGAAGAACGTGGCATAAAGAGACATTATTTTTATCCTAGAACCCCTCAACAGAATGGAGTAGTGGAAAAGAAGAACCAGACTATTCAAAAGGTTGGTAGAACTATGATGAAAGAAGAAAATGTTCATGATGTGTAATGGAGAGAAGAAATCCACACTTTTGTTTACATTCTTAAGAGAGTTCAGATCAAAGGTAACATCACTAAGACTCCTTATGAGTTATGGACTAGTAAGAATCCTACTATTAAATACTTTAAAGTGTTTGGAAGAAGGTGTTACATTAAAAGATATGATAAGAATATTGGAAAGTTTGATGCTAGATGTGATGAAGTATTTTTTCTTAGATATTCAAATAACAACAAGGCATACAGATTCTTTGATAAGAGAATGATGAAAATAATTGAAAGTGCTAATGTAAGAGTTGATTAAGCTATGTATAGACTAGTATAAATAAATGAAGTTGAACTAGATGATCCTATCTGTGGGAAAGTGCAAGAAGAAGGAAAGGAAGAGAAAGAAGAAAGTGATGAAGAGGAGATTCTAGAACCTTCACCTAAGACTCCTAAATATGTACAGATAAATCATCTAGAGGAACAAATAGTTAGACACATAAGTGAAGGTGTAAAGACAAGAAGCAAAGTGGTTGAGGTAAACTTGTGTTTGATTTCTAAGATAGAACCTAAGACTGTGAGTGAAACATGTAATAATGAGAGTTGGGTTAGAGAAATGAAAGATGAACTGAAACATATATAGAAGAATGAGACATGGGAACTAAACCCTAGACCTATATACAAGAATGTAATTGGTTCAAAATGAGTATTCAGAAATAAGCCGAATGAAGATGGTGAAGTAGTAAGGAAAAAAGAAAGACTTGTATTCAAAGGTTATTCATAGGTTGAAGGAATATATTTTGAAGAGACATTTGCACCAGTTGTAAGAATGGAGGCCATTCAGATGTTCTTGGAATTTTCATCTCATAAAGACTTCAAAGTGTACCAAATGGATGTCAATTTTGTATTTGTGAATGGAGAATTGGAAGAAGTATATATGAAGCAACCTAAAGGTTTTTAGCTATCAGACAAATCAGACATGGTTTCCAGGTTGGAAAAGATGCTATATGGACTTAAATAGGCTCCTATAGCTTGGTATGAAAGGTTGGATAGATACTTGACATAGAAAGGATTCAACATAGGGTTTGAAGACAATAATCTTTACTTCAAAGTTGAGAAAAACAAAAATGTTGATAGTTGTGGTATATGTTGATGACATTATCTTTGGTGGAAATGAAGGTATGTGTAAGAAATTTTTAGAAGAGATGCAAAAAGAGTTTGAAATTTCTATGATTGATGAGTTGAATTTATTCTATGGACTTCAAGTAAATTAAACTGACAAGGGGATATTCATTTCGCAATCTAAGTGTTGGCCTCCTACAATGATTTAAATAACTAAGCCTTTATAGTCGTGATTCACAGATTGGACATCTAACCTAAATAACCATTTTAACCATCATGAAGGTACATTTAAATTATCAATCTAGGGACGTGAACTTGAAATGGGTTAGCACAATATGTGTAGTAGGAACTTCAAAGTAGTCATCTTCATTATACAACTAAGAAAGATTCAATATTGAAAGTAAATTGCATGGAAGGGAACAAAGTAGATGTTGAACATCACTCAAAAATTAAACTAAACTAAACATGCATGACATGAATGGAAATCTAAACAACAAACAGGGGACTACTCTGTCTATTTTGGTTGTAGGAATAGTCACAAAATGAATTCTAGTGGCAATAGGAATAGTTAGTGCCAGATTCTAAACTAAGTACTAGACATAAACTAATAACTAATATAACTAAACTAAGGGACAAATTAATCACCAAGTGGGTCCACTCGGATGAGTATCCTCTAAAACTACTATAAACTCAAATTCTCAACTCGAAACTTCATCTTATTCATTCATTAATGCAATTACAAAAGAGTAGCATGTCTGAAAAAATGCTTAGTATACGAGTAGATATCACATCAATAATTAGAAAATCGATAACCTTCCAGACTCTCAAAGAAGGAGAATTTGAACCTTATTTATCCTACCAAATAAATAGGGAAGTCAACTCCCACTAACTAGGAGGATGTCATTTAGGGAAAGCAGAGAAAAGAATGAAAGGGCAGCTACAGGGTATGTGGAGGATCATGATGGGCCAAAAAGTGGCGATATGTAGGCCATATGATGGCCCAAGTGGCTGACAACTTTTGTTTTACACAAAATTGATTAAATGAAAAGGGTTTTTAGAGGAGATCCCCAGCTTTCCACCAATATAAATTATTCTTTACGTTGAATTTAATAAATAATTATTATTCATTTTCTATTAGAATTATGAATAAAGTCATGATTGATAGGCTGATTGAAAAAAATCTATAACTTTCAAACGGTATCATATTTTTTGAATCTGAAACATGCATCACATTCTATTCTTTGCATACTATAGAATTTAAAAAAATAAAATTGAATTTCATGATTTTTTTACCAAGTTAAGGTGGTTAGACAAATGAGCTTTTATATTTTTTAAAAGTTTTAATAAAAAATTCATAATTAATTTTTTACTTGGAAAAAAATAATAAAAAAATATGCATCACATCGAGACATGGGTCCTCTACTTACATCTAAAATATTATAAAAAAATATTATCATTTTATTGTGGTTAGGGTAGTCAGACAAACACCTACTTCTTATTTTTACCCTGAAATTTAAATACTACTGCATTGAAATTTCAAATTTTCACCAAATAGAGATTTTTTTTTGAATAAGGGTCTAGTAGTTTAGAAACTAGATTCATTTTTCTACAGATTCAATTTTTACATTTTATTGAAATAATATAGATAACTTATTTAATTTTTACGTGAAGTTGTCTAACTCTGAATTTTTGTGTTTTATTGCCACTTAAGGGCCTATTTTTTCCATGATGATCCTGCACATACCCTAAACATGCAGGGAATCCGATCAGACATGCAAGTCCAAATGCAGACTCAACACTACAGTAACACCCATAAATTCTCAACATCATGCAAGATCGATATAAGGCAGTTATATGTGGCTAACATGGGGAATCTCTAGTTCTGTCCTTCGATTGACCTTCGAATGCTTCATCTGCAATGACTAGCTAGTAGTTGTATTACTCAAATTAGTATCCTCAAGTATGTTTGCATGGAAATGTTAGTACACATAATGATTGCACAACTATAACCACCTTAAATAACATTCATTAACCAAATACAAAATTAATATAGATAGTCCACATAATAGGCTAATATCATGATTAAAACTAGACAAAAATGGAATTAAACCCAATGTCTATGGTTTGAGGGAAACATTATGAAAATATCAACATTTAATATCAAATTCAATGTCATCTTCAACAAATAAACTATAGATTCTACCCAAATTTGGACCAAAAACTAGGCTCATCACCCCCCCTAACATAACATCTTGCTAGTCCTCCATTAGGGAAAGAGTTGTTCTTCTGTCTGGTCAAGGCTCTGAAATTTGCAACTGATATATCAGTGTCTGTTGAGTGTGAGTCAGGGTCCCAATAGAATCCTCCCATTTTTTCAAGTCTTTTCCATCTTTGTCTTTCTTCAAAAATGTCATAGCATTAGAATATAAAATTTGGAATAGGCCACAAGAGGATAGGTGGCTGAAAATTCAAGGGAAGCCAGTCTCAAAAGTTTTCTCTCCCAGGCTGAATGTACCATTCAATCCTCTTTATTGTTGCATGATAGTTCTAGATAAAATGAGGTTCAGCCTATTTCAGCTCATCAATTAAAGTGTTCCATATTTGTGAGAGATATCCTTTCATGGTGTCCTCTTTTGCTGCTATCTTTACCTCATACTCAGTGTAAACTATCTCAATCCAATGCATAATTTTGTTACCATAACTAGGCCTGAAAATCATTTTGTTCAAGTCTCTGTAAATATCCTTAGGGTTTCTTGATTCTTCTCTAATGGCCAAAGGGATATTGGATTCCATCTTCCTATAAGCATTATATTTCTCTCCCCAACTAATCTCATTTTGCACCCAAGACAAGAATGCTCTTAGTTGGATATCTCCAACATACAACAGTGTGTTCCAATCTTGGTCTTGAGTTATAGCAAAACTATGTAAATAAAAATCACATAACAAATTGTTCATTTCAGGGGAGACAATCCTATAAGCATTGAAAAATTCAATGGGGGTCTCGATTAAGGGATTCAAACCTAAGATGTGTCTTGATATAGCTAAAAAGAGAGATATTTTTCCTTTAGGTGTAGAGCATAAACTCTTGGAGGTGTTTTGCATTCTAAAATCTATGGCACTAGGATTGCAATTCTATCCACCCTCTCTTTTAGAGAGGCAATCTCCTCATTCTTATCTTCAATAATTTCATCCCTCTCTTGAATTTCCTTTTTCAATATTCACTTTTTCTTTTTACATTCTTCCTCTCGCCTTTGTATCTCTTTCCATAAATTTAAAATTGTTGTATAAACTAAAAAATCAGGAGGATTATAAATTCCTACCAAGGTTTTTATTGATGGTTGCACCCATATAGCACTATCTACATAGAATTAGGTTGTCCTATTGGCTCAGGCTATGGAGGAACAATTTATTCTCCCACTTCTTGCAACGTGGCCTCTTTTTCTTGTTCTTGTAGTTTTTGTAGGAACTCGTGATCTAATTCTTGGTCTTGTTGTATGAACTCTAAATTTTCCTCATGCTCTCAAATTTCAACTTCCTTTGCAATGGTAGCAAGATCCACTAGGGTCATTTTTGCTGCCTCTTTGAATACATCCTTTTCTTTGAAATTTTCCTACCCCATTGCAGCTTTTGTTTTCTTATGTGATTTCCTTCTACACTTAGGGTTTCCCCACGAAGGCATATCAACAACTAGTTTTGATTTCTTAAGAGGGCTCTCACATTTTCTTTTGGCTATAGGATGAGTAGTGTCAAAATTTCTCTTCTTAGGAATTGGCACCTCTTTTTTCACAGGCTGTGTTTTGGTTTTTCTTTTTCATACCTCTCCCTTCTTCTTCTATGCCCTAGTTCTTACTAGGGTTTCAAGTGGAACATCACCATCATAGTCCGATGAAGAAATTTCTTTTTTGGAATGCTCTATTTCTTAGGAACTAATGTCTATGACCCCTTTTGTTGCATGAGGATTCATACAAGAGCCAAAACTAGAGGTTGAAGCACTAGGGGTGGGTTCAATCATTCTTAATCTCCTACTAGACCTACGTGGTTAGGGTAAAGCCCTAGATTGCAATTTCTCAGGTCTAAATTGATTAACATTTACAAATTCCTGTTAGGTCATCTTAGGTGCTATATCATACAAAGATTTTTCAACCAACAATTTAATGAGGCAATTGTGTGAGACAAATTTGTCCCTACCTTTTTGAGTTTTATCTGCCATGATGGAGAGAAGGTTGTATAAGATGTTAGGCACATTCATCCTTCTTTTGTGCCTCATGTGACTCAAAAAATTTAAATGTACTGAATGTATGTTTGACAATCGAATTTTAAAAGTGAGGTACCCAATAATTTTTTCCTGCTTCCATGACTCGAGTAGAGAGGTTCTTTTGGCACCCTAATTTCCTATACTGATTGGAGAGTCACCATGTGTTGTGAATATGGCCCTTGCTGACCTAGTGTCTCTAGAAACATGGTAACGCTCATCGTCAGCAGGTAACCCTATAAGTTCTGCAATTCTCTTCTCAGTTGCCACAACCACTAGTACTTTTAATGTGGATTTTCCCTCTGAAATTATTTGGGTGAACGCTAGTACATTGCCTTCATCGAAATCATACATCTTTAGTAAGTAGTCCAACCAACCATAGTTTATAAATTCAGGTAGGCACTGTGCATCCTACAATAAGGTATCATGAGCTGAAGGCTCATTTTAAATTAGTCTTCCTCCCATTTTCGCAATCACTATCACTCTAGAAAATTATTTTCCTATAATTCTTGTCTAAAAACAAATTCCTTTCTACAACACTTGTTAGCTAATATTGTCCTGCATCGATGTTGAATGAATTTTCCTTCTTTGTTTTCTTACCTTTTGTAATTCAAGATTATGATGAGGTTAATAATGGTAAAGACAACGTAATAAAAGGATTTATGATGAAAAGGAATGGTAGAAAAAATTTAGTGTCACATCACAAATATGAGTCGTCCCTCATTTCAAATTTTAAGTCAGCTTAGCTAGATTTACTAACGTAGAAAAATTATGGACTGACATGTGGAAAATTTTTACTTGCATCTTTCCTTTCCTCCCTCAACCTAGATTTGGACATGTGTCCACACATGTGGGATGGCAATAGTGATTTTATAGGGGGTACAAAAATTATGTGAAAACCCATACTAATCATACAATGATTAAATGAATGCACTAAAAAGATAATTAAGAGAGCAATTAATACATACATATCTGAATTTGTGGAGGATATGCTGCAAAGATCATGGAGAAATTATCGTTCACCTTTTTAGAAAATAAATTGAGCAATCAATAATGATGAAATGGAATGATGTGAGGTGGAATGAAGTGATGGAAGAGAGAGAAAGGTGGTATAGATGGGTGAAAAAATGGACTTCTACAAAAGTAGAAGTCTTTATTATGACAAGTACGTACCTTAATTAGCTAGAACAAGGGACACTATGTCCACTAACTTCAGCAGCAAGAAGCTTGGGTGCTACAAGTTGGTTAAATTACTGCAAAATATATTCTTTGGAATTTGGCTTGTGATACAATCTAAGATGATGACCATTGACTAGCAACTTGAATCTGATAGGGTCAATCATGGTGAGTTGAACAACTCCATTGGGAAAGACCTCAACAAATTCATATGGTTCTAGCCACCTTGTCTGCAATTTTCTTGCATTGTCTTGATATTGTGAGTCATAAAGCAATTCCTAATCACCTGGATGAAATTTATTCTCTTTGATAAATTTATCATGCCATTTGATTCTTTGATTTTGCATGACTTCAGTGTGGTGCAAGGTTGTCTTCCTTTTTGGAAAATGTGTCTCAACTTACTGGCTTGAACCTCTATTGAAGACTTGGCAGATTTCCCCTTGGAGTTCATGAATTTACCTCCATACTACCAGGTTTTTGTGGAAGAGGTGTGATAACACAATTTACCTCCATATAACGGGGGTCTCTTGGTTGTCTGGCGATAGCGCGGTGTTACCACCATACCCCAGGAGACTTCATACTACTTGGCGATAGTGTGGTGATATCGCCATACCACATGAACCTTCATGGCAATGAGTAGTAGTGTGGGGCACCATCTTTCCTCGGGGGTCTCTTGGTTGTCTTGTGGTAGCACAGTGGCATCGCCATACTATGGGTGTCTACAAGATTTGACATAGTAGTGTGGTGTATACCACCATATCATGAGGGCTTCACACCTGTCGTGTGGTAGTGTGTTATACCACCTTACCTCATGGATCTTCTAGATGACAAGCGGTGGCACGGTGGAAGGATCACAAGGAACAACTGACAATTTGGTGTGATAGTCAAAGTGATGGATGAATGATGTGTCGACATGTGGCACAATGTCATTTGTTGATTTTACATTGTTGTTTTAAATCAATAATAATTGGCCTAAATATTTATCTTCTGATAGTGATATATTTGCATTAAATGCATATTCTGACTTTGAGGTTGATAGAGTGCAAATATAGCAATATTTTTTGTAACCAACAATTTAATGTTGGGTGGCTTGATGTGTGCTACAATGCGGTGTAATCTGAGATGAAGAAATCTTGTCGGTGAATAAATTAATTAAAATATACCCCAATGGTTGTTGGAGAGATTAAGATAAAATTCATTATATGCTTTACAAGCATTGTAACACTGAGTGTATGAAACAAACTAAAGTTTGTGATTGGAGGTCAACCAAGGGGATGTTGTTGTGAGCTACAATCTGAGAGTGAAGTATATAACTATGTATGTGACTGTTATACTGTAATACAAAGTGACTTTACTTAGTGTGGTGAGTTTTTCTCTTGTAAGGTTTTTCCCATGTATATCTAGTGTTATCTGTTAGAAACCAAGATCATATATGCAAACCAAAAGGCCTTCCATAGAAGAGAAAAATAATAAAAATTAAGAGCTTTGCATGAAGATGTGCAAATTGATATATTCAAAAAAATTGACATTACAAGAGATGATTTTCTTTATAAAAGAAATGTATGCAACCCTAATGTTGACCTAAAACAACTCAACTCAATAAAGCTTATTTATTAATTAAGTAATCTAATTATTATACTAAGTAAACTTAATAAAGTGTAATTAAATAATTAATTACACCAACACCCTCCCTTATGTGCAACTTAGGGACACTAAAAGAGGATGCACCTAAAACTAAGATGAATGAAAGAAAGCATGAATGGGTCCCAAAAATAGGGCCTGATCAATTACCCATGTACAAATGCAATGAAAGAGAAAGAGGAGACAACCTAGTGGGACAACCCCCCCTCAACGAGATGACCTACTGCAAAGAATAACTGGAAGAATACTAGAACCTGATTCCAACAAGAAAGGAAAGATAATTTTATTTACAAGAAACCATATCATAATCATAATAATGCAACAGTAGACCTGATGTCATGGAACACTCGAAAACTCCAAATGGGAACAACCCTAGAATCCATTAAGAAATAGAAGATGATATGATGACATAATCTGGAAGTCGTGTATCTCAATGTCAATGCCAAACTGAGACAAAAACTCTTCCATGGGAGCAAGTACCATAAATACTTTGGAATATTAACCACAAATTTAGTGTCCCTCAAACTGAGATGGATTTGGTGCAGATCATTAACCATAGGATCTCAATCTAAAGTGTGAACTGATATGAATCTGATATGTGTCAAGATAAGACAAAATATGGCCAAAATAAACTAAGAAACCAGATACAACTCATGTGAGTTTTCATCAAAAGACAAGATGAAGATCAAGGTGAATGCACACTCTAATTAGATTATTATGCAAGAAACCCCCCTGATGGAACTTTATATCAATTCATTTATTACAATAGGTTCAATGATTGAAAAAGGATGGAATGCTAAATATGAATAAATAGAAAAAAAAAAAAACCTCAAATCTGTGTAGAGGACTGAACTAGCTTTCCAATGCTGCAAGAATGGTGAAAAAAGGATCACAGAGTCAAAAGATATGCCCTCTGGAGTGAAAACAAAAATATTTGAGTTCAAAGACCTTAAAAATAAAACTGGAACATAATCAAGAAAAATAACCTACACCAACAGAATGGTCTTGGAACCAACTTTCCAATGATATCTCGTTTGTGAAAAACCAACTCTGTATGCAAAGGTTATGCCCGATTTGGTGAAAGTGCTTTGATTTGGCCAATAAGACCTGTAGGCAGCCCAAGGGGCTAAATAATTTTCAGCCCCTGGTCCTGCACGCAACTAGGGGCTGGTGGATAGGGGGCTAGGGTGGAGCCCCTAGTCACCCAAGTGACTGGAGGTGTTTGGAAGGCCGACAGGGGGCTAGGCGCACAACACCTAGTTCCCCATAGGACCATCTGCTCAGTGGTCAGTGCCCACAGGAGTTGGCGGAGAGTCGGTGGTGGCACCAGAGGGTTGCTGCTCTTGGTGGCCCTTGAGTGGCACAGTGGTGGCGCCCATAATTTGTATGGACAATACTTGATTTAAAGCATTTTTTTATTTTATTTTTCAAGAAAATGCTTTGAAATGCGTGTCGGGGAGGCCGTATGACCTCCCTTGAAAAATATTTTGCCTCAAAAACCAACTTCATATAAATCAACAAAAAAAAGGGCATTCTTAGGGTTTTTGGCCACTGCGAACACAATGGTGACCTCTGTTTGTGCAAGAAAATGCTTTGAAAAATAGGCTACCTCTAGAACTTCCAAAAAATCATCGAACTTGAAACCCTTACAGATCTAGCAAACGATGACCAAAATCTGCAAAATAAAATTCAATCTTGACTTTTTCCAGCACTTTGAATCCAATGGTGAATCTTGATCTGATCCAAGATGCTACATAAATGAACTCAAGGCATGATACCCTCGGCGAAACTCCTAATGAACTCTGCATTGATTTTCTCCAAAATCTAAGGAGGGGTTGCATATCAAGGCTCTGATACCATGTTAGAAACCAAGATCAAACATGCAAACCAAAAGGCCTTCCACATAAGAGAAAAACAATAAAAATCAAGAGCTTTGCATGAAGATGTGCAAATTGATATATTCAAAATTAAGAAATTACAAGAGATTATTTGCTTTATAAAAGTAATGTATGCAACCCTAATGTTGACCTAAAACAACTCTACTAAATAAAGCTTACTTATTAATTAAGTAAACTAGTTATTACCTAAGGAAAACCTAAGTAAACTCAATAAAGTGTAATTAAATTAATTACACCAACATTATCTATGTGTGTGTGATTTATTTTTGTCTCTCTTGTTGTTCTATGAATGTGCATCTCAAATGTATGAAATTAGTTAAGTAAGGTTTCTTTTGTACTTCTCTTCTAAGGATTTTTCATTAGGAAGGTGTTTTCCTCATTGCTTCTTTCCTTACATTCCTCATCTCATCTAAATCACTCAGTTGCATGATTCTTTCTTTTTTTTCCTCTGAAATATTCATCCCTAAGTCTACTGCAGTTCTAAGATTTTTGTGCTCAAATTCAATGGGCATCATAGTTGTCTTCCCATAGAGTAGCTCAAATGGAGTGAAGCCTATAGTAGTTTTCTAGGTGGTTCTGTAGGTCCAAATTTCTTCTGATAATCTATTTTCCCAATCCTTTCTATGAATAGCCACTATTTTGGTTAGAATGGCTTCAATTTCTCTATTGGTCACCTCAACTTGTCCATTGGCCTAAGGATGATAAGGAGTAGAATTTTTGTGCCTTATGTTATATTCATTTAATAGTGCTATAACAAGTGTTGAGGTAAACTGAGCTCCCTGATCAGATGCTATTTCTCTTGGCACTCCATATCATGTGAAAATTTCTTCATAAATAAATCATGCAACTTTGTTGTCTCTTGCATGCTTCATGGCCTTGACTTCTACCTATTTAGTTACATAATTAGTGCATACCAAGATATAATACTTACCATTTGATGGGGGATCAATGGATCCCATAAAATCCAATCCCCATTTGTCAAAGGGAGTGACTACTACTTGAGGGTAGAGTGGTATCTCATCTGATTTGGTTGGTCGGCCCATTCTTTGGCACCTATCACATTTTCTTGTATAGCTTCTTGTATCCTTTTGGAGTGTATACCAATAGTATCCTGTGGTCAAAATCTTAATTGTTGTCCTCTTGGTTGTAAAATTCCATCCACAGGGTTCATCATGACATGCATGAAAAATATCATATATCTCATCTTCCCTCACACATCTTCTCATAACATGATCGGGTCTAGTATAAAACAAGCATCCAACAATCCCTGTAAAAGGAAAATATTTTTCAATAAGCACTCTTCTCTCTTTTACAGAGAAGTGGGAAGGAACTCTCCTTGTCACGAGGTAATTAGCTATGTCATCATACCAGGGTGTCTGCACACTAATGAAAAATAGATGTTCATCAAGAAAGGCGTCATCTATGGCCTGATTGTCTTGTAATGTGGTCAGTCTTGAAAGAAAATCTGCAACAATGTTGGCCTTCCCTGGTTTGTCCACAATGGATATTTCAAATTCCTACATTAGCAATAACCATCTGGCTAACCTTCCTAAGATCAGGGTTTTATTCATGAGATATCTGATGGCTGCATGATCGGTGTGCACAAATATTTGGTAGCTTGTTATGTAGTGCTTGAATTTGTTTAGGGCGTATATTACTGCCAACATTTCTTTTTTTGTTATTGTATAATTGAATTCAGCTCCTTGCAATTTTTTGCTAACAAAATAAATGGAATTTTCAATGTCTCCTTCTTTCTATCCTAAGACTAATCTTGTAGAATATTCTAATGCATCAGTATGGATGTGAAAAGGAATTTCCCAAAATCTAGGTCCCTTAAGTATAGGAGCATGAGTCAAGGCTTTCTTCAAATCATAAAATGTTGTGGCCCAGTCTTCTGTCCACTGGAATTTAGCATCTTTGGTTAAGAGAGTATACAAGGGTGTTGATGTTTTACTAAAGTCTTTGTTGAAATTCTTGTAATATCCTACATGTCCCAATAAACTCCTAACATCCTTTTGTTTTGCAGGTGTAGGTAGATTAGTAATTACCTCATTTTTTGTAGGATTTGCCTAAATTCCTTTGTGGGAAATCTGGTGGCCAAGAACTACACCTTCTTGCATCATCATGAATCACTTCTCATTGTTTAAAGAGAGATTTTGGTCTTCAAATCTCTATAAGACTTTCTTGAGATTCTCTAATGCTTCATCAAAATCAGCACCATAAGTGGTAAATTCATCCATATAGATTTCCATGCACTCTAAAGAGATGTCTAAAAATATGCTGATGAATGCTCTCTGAATGGTTACAGGTGCATTGCATAAACCAAAGGGGAGTACTGAATAGGAATATTTTCACCATAGACATGTGAAGTTTGTCTTCTTCTATTCCTCGGGTACAATTTGAATCTAATTGTAGCCATTGATTCCATCAAGGATAGAGAAGTATTGTTTTCATGCAAGTGAGTCTAGTACTTGATCTATAAAAGGTAAAGGAAAATGGTCTTTCTTAATAGAAACATTGAGTTCCTTGTAATCAATACAAACTCGTCATTTTCCTCCCTTCTTGGGCATAATCACCAATGGAGACACCAACTAGCGGTCTGAAATAGGATAGATAAAGCCTGCATCTAACAAATTTTGTAGCTATGTTTTGACAAATTCTCTCAATGTAGGGTTGATTCTTCTTTGTGGGTGCCTAACCGGTTGACAGTCATCTTTGATATATATCCTATGGGTGTAAATCTTGGGGTCTATGCCTTTCATATCATGATAATCTAATGCAAATACATTTTGGTGGGCCTTTAGCAAAGTTTCCAATGAAAGTTGTTATTTTTCTCCCAATTTGTTGTTAATATTCAAATATTTTCCCTCGAACACCTGTACTTGTGTATTTAACTCTATCATAGCTATTTCATTAATACATGGTACCTTAAATTCATATGAAAGCATTGTGTGGAACATACTAGTTGTTGCAGGAATTTTGTCTATAGGAAGAGTGGTTGCAGGAAGAGTGGTTACAGGAAGAGTGGTTGCAAGAAGTCTTTCTGTAGAAATAGTGGCTACAAGAAGATCAAGTAGAGTAGATAGAAGTGTCTTCATGGGATCAATATAACTACACGCATGAGATAGTGGCACATCCCCTATCTCGCAATGGTTCTAAATTATATTAGATAACAGTTCATCTTCATCTTGAAGCTTCAGGAAAGTTCTTCTACCTAACATCATAAGCCGTGTCATAGAGTTAGCTTCCTCAACCTCTTCACTTGCATGTGGCCATATAGGATTAGCCTCAGCATGGAATAGCTGAGTAGGAGCATAATGAACAAGATTTTTGGTGTTCCTACCATCATAAATGGTCATGTCACTTGAGCGACATCCAATATAAGAATTTTTTGTTTCTAAGCATGGCCTCCCAAGGATGATAGGATACACACCTAGTGTACCTTTAGGAGAAAGAGTCATGAAGTCAGCTGGATACTCCCAAGAATATAGAATCACCACAAGGTCCTCCACTATGCCATTAGGCTTAAAAGTGGAACTATCAACAAGCTACAAGATAGTAGGAGTGGATCTCATACTTATAATGTTTAGTTGATGTAGGATGTCTTTAGTCATCACATTTATTGCTCAACCCAATTCAATTAAAGTAGTTTTTATTTGTGTACCATTGATAATAACTTCAACCATAGGACTACCTGGATCATTGTACTTGGGGATAGTTACTTTTACAAGCATGATGTCAGCCAGTTGTCCCACTACATAAACTGTAGCTGGGTCTTTCTTTTTCTTTCTTGGTTTCTTGAGGCATGCTTCTTTGATTGCTTTTCCATATATAGGGACATCTTTTATGGCCTGAAATAGGGGTATCTAGACACATATATGCTTCATCTAGTCTAGAATGTCAAAATTGGTGTCCTCCTTGTCTTTATTTTGTTTGGAAACTTCCAATCATTGAGGAATGCTGGTTCTTGTGTCATTTGTTTGGATAGAACTGTTTCAGGATTTGTAGGTGCGCCAGGCTAAATGGGAACATTAAGAGGTTATTATTCTTCCATAGGAAGCTCAGTGATGATGGGTGTGGACGTAGTTGGAAAATTAGTTCCTAAATGAAAACATATGTTACTTAAACTCATAACATATGAAATAAACTGATTTGGATCAATAGAGTATACAGGCTGTTGTTGTGGTTTATTATTTGTGTTAGGTGTGGGTTGAGCTGGTAACTGAGTGGTTTTAGGTGCAATTGGCCTGAGATTAGTAGGGGGAGGCATGATAGTAGTTTTTGGGTTGAGAAGGTGGTTGCATGTAACTGGTTGTCTGGTTTGGCCACTATTGTCCATCTCTCCATTGGGATGTTTGTTGCCAATTTCCTAGAGGTGGTTTCCAAGGTCCTTGAAACTACTGCCAATTCCCCTAAGGTTGTTGCCATTGAGGTGAAGCATTTTGATGATTGGGCCAAGAATTTAGAGAGTTACCCCAAGACTGTGGTGGATATCCTCCATAGTTGGATGGACATGGAGGCTACCACTGGTTACCAGATGAATAAGGATTAAAATACTACCCAACAAAAGATAGTGGATCTAGTGGCATACCTTGTCTTGGAGCCCATGGCCTTTTTTGTGCAACAAAGTAGACTTTATCTTCCCCAGTCTGAATTGGTTTGAACTCAAGTGGAATATACTTGCTTTCAATATTAGCTACCATCTTGTATCTCCAATCCTTCTTCTTTTGTCTACAATGAGGGCAATATTCTGTCAACATTGCCTCTACCTCCTAATGTTTCTTTTTGGCCTAAAGTGCATCCAGCTAAGTAGCTAGATATTTTATGATATCCTACTTGAAATCTGCAGCAAGTGAGTAATCTCCATCCTTGAAACTCCGCTAGTGGATGACTTACCCATAGAGGATTGGTAAGCTCTCCCTTTCTTTGAGGCTACCCTAGAATAGTTCTAGCATATCTTCTTGACATCCTCCCAAGGAACTTGGGTGACATCGCCTCCTGAGATTAAGTCCAAGGCATCAATGCAACTTTAATTAATTCCTCTCAAGAAAATTATCTTTTGTGAGTCTTCATTGAGAGTATGGTGTGGAGATTTTTGTAAACAAAACAAAAACCTTGAAATGAAATCCTCCAGGCTTTCATCTTCCTTTGGCTGCATTCTGAAAATGTCTCCTCCTCTCATATCACTGCCCCTGAAATATTCTTTGTATTTCTAAAGGAAATTAGTCTTCATGTCCTCCCAAGTCTCTATAGTATCTCTGCCAAGGTTCATAAACCATATCAATGCAAGTTCTTTCAAAGTGGTAGGAAATAGCTTAAGCCTATGGGCATCAGTGGTATAGTGATAACTTCTGCAGAGTATATCAAACTCAAACAAGAATTTATCAAGATATTCTATGACAAGTCCATAGAACTTAGGAAGGACTAAAGTAGGGATATTTTTGAGGTTGTCTACTTCATTTTTTTGAGCAATGGGAAAAGGAAAAGCTAGTTGGTTCTACCTGTTAGGCCTATTTCCATTTGCATCAGCCATGCCTGGTTGATGAAGTTCCAAAGTAAAGGGTTCTTCAACTGGATTTTGATCTTCAAGGGAAACTTCATAATTAAGTTAGAAAA
Organism: Sequoiadendron giganteum; assembly: GCA_007115665.2. NCBI lineage: Eukaryota > Viridiplantae > Streptophyta > Pinopsida > Cupressales > Cupressaceae > Sequoiadendron > Sequoiadendron giganteum. Next base: position 389,079,155 of record CM021110.1, read on the forward strand.
TGTATCAGCAAAGGGGTGTGGCTCTTCTTCTTCTTCATTTCTGGGAAGATTTGGAAGCTCTACTATTTGAAATGGTTCTAGATTATTAGGAAGGAATTTCCCATAAGAATATCTTCTTCTTCTATGCATGCGATATTACTCAAAATCAACCAAATTGCACAAATAATTGGTAGAAGAATAGTGGATCATAACTTCTAAACACTAAGAGAAAACTCCAGAATATACTAAAATAGAAAGAAAACTAGAAATGGCTCCAAAGAACTCCCTAGTTTGACACCATCCCCAGTAATGATGCCAAAAACATTGGCCTCATACAATGATTTTAATAACTAAGCCTTTACAACCATGATTTAGAGATTGTACATTTAACCTAAATGGCCATTTTAACCATCATGAAACTACATTTAAATTGTCAACCTAGGGATGTGAACTTGAAATGGGTCAGCACAGTATGTGCACTGGGAACTTCAAAGTATCCATGTTCATTCTACAACTAAGAAAGATTCAATACTAAAAGTAGATTGCATCAAAGGGAACAAAGTAAATTTTGAACATAACATAACAATTAAACTAAATTGAAAATGCATGACAGGAATGGAAATCTGAACAAAAAACTAGGGATTACTCTATCTGTTATGGCTACAGGAACAATCACATAATATAAATCTAGTGGTCACGAGAATAGTCAGTGCCAGATTTTGAACTAAGTACTAAAAAAAAACTAATAACTAATCTAACTAAATTAAGGGATGAATTACTCACCAAGTGGGCCCCCTTGGATGAGTATCCTCTTAAAAATCTGTAAACTCAAATTCTCAACTCAAAAATTTATCTTATTCATTCGATAATGCAATTACAAAAGAGTAGCATGTTTGGAAATGCTTAGTATATGATTAGATACAAAATTGATAATCAACAACTCGATAACCTTCCAGACTCACAAAGAAGGAGAATCTGAACCTTATTTATCCTACCAACTAAATAGGGCAGTCAACTCCCACTAACTGGGAGGATGCCATTTAGGGAAGGAAAAGAAAAGAATGAAAGGGAGGATACACATACAAGGAATCTGGTCAGACATGCAAGTCCAAACACATAATCAACACTACAATAACGCTTGTAACTACTAAACATCATGTGAGACCAATATAAGATGGTTGCATGTAGCTGACATGGGGAATCCCTTCCATCACCCTTCAATTGACCTTCGAACGCCTCCTCTGTAATGACTAGTTGGAGGTTGCATTCGTCAAATTAGTATCCTCAACTATGTTTGCATGGAAATGTTAGTACACATAATAATTGCACAACTATACCCACCTTAAAGAAAATTCATTAATCACATGAAAAATTAATATAGATAGTCCACATAATAGGCTAATATCATTAAAACTAGCATAAATGAAATTAAACCCAATGTCTATGGTTTGAGGGAAAAATGATGAAAATATCAACATTTAATATCAAATTCCATGTAAGCTTCATCAAATAAACTAGATATTCTACCCAAATTTGGACCAAAAAAGCTCATCACTAAGTATGTTAAGGAATTATTGAAATTTTTTGGAATGGATGACTCCAAACTTGTATGTACCCCTATGGTAACCAAATGTAAGCTGAGTAAGGATGATGAATCTACTAAATTTGATCAGAGCATGTACAAATCTATGATTGGTGGACTGCTGTATCTTATTGCTACTAGACCAGATATTATGCATTTGGTATGTTTAGTTGCAATATTTCAAGCAAAACCTAAGGAAGCACATGTTATAGCTGTGAAGAGGATATTTAGATATCTTAAGGGAACTCTAAATTATGGGCTATGGTATCCAAATGATAATTATTTCACATTGAATGCCTACACTGATGCAGAATGGGTTGGTTGTGTGGATGACCAAAATATTACAAGTGGCAATGCATTCTTCCTTGGAAGAAGATTGGTTTCATGGTTGAGTAAGAAACAAGATTTAGTTTCTTTATCCACTACACAAGCTAAGTATATTGCAGTAGCATCCTATTATACATAGGTACTTTGGATGAAGCAAACCTTGAAGGACATAGGTGTGATGTGTGATGAGCCTATCTCTATATTTTGTGACAATATAAGTGCTATAAACATATTGGAGAATCTAGTGATGCATTCTAGGATAAAGCACATATCTATAAAGTATCACTTCTTGAGGGAGAAGGTGTTTCAAAATGAATTTAGACTTGAATATGTACTAAAGAAGGAAAAAATTTCTGACATATTCACTAAAGTCCTTCTGAAGGATACTTTTGAGTATCTTAGGGGGAAGTTAAGGGTTATTTACCCTTCTTCCTTGAACTAGGAGCATAAGAAGGTGCATCAATCTAGTGGATTCACATATTCTTTTGATCTAGACTTATGATTGTGGTGTACTCCTCAGGGGGAGTAGAGAGGTACATTGTTGCAGTATGTGATGTGGGTGCACTCCTAAGGGAGAGTGAATAGAGCTCTATATGACAAGAGTTTTCACGCAAAAAAAAAATTTCCATTGATGTCAAAGGGGAAGAGAAAGTGATGTGAAAAAAATTTGAAAAGGGAGAGAGTTTTGTAAGGAGAAGAAAGAAGAAGAAGCATGAGATTGTGTATGTTGTCTTTCATGGTTTTTCACATTATGTGTTTTCATCAATGACAAAAGGGGAGATTGTTTAAGTATGGATGTGTTTGGTGGTGTTGTCATTAATGTTGGCATTGATGTCAAAACAGATCAATATGATTGTAGATGGTAATTGTATAGTTGAGATATTGTAGAAGTGCTTAGAATACATGGAGCTATATTTATGAAGTTGTAGTTGTTTTTTTCCAAGTGCTTTTGAGAAAATTTCAGAAACAATGAAGGTAGTGTTGAGTGTGTGTTCTGAATGTGCTCAAGTATTGTGCTCTACATTTCCTCTATGTTGATCTTATGCCTATGCAGATTTGTAGTTATGTTTATGAGCTTCAATGGATAATATGCCATGATTTTTAGCTTTTGGATTGATGGAGAATGAAATATGTGTTCACTAGTGTGTGAACTGGTTTGAAAAAAATATTTGTTTATGGGTTGGGAGAAATGTTTTTCTCCACAATATTTTGGTGTTTTGTTTCAGATCTTGCAAACCTGGGAGATGATTCATATTGATTTTTTTTGTGTTTTGAAAAACGTTCCTGTGATTTGGCACTCTGGAAGACTTGCTCCAGAGCTCCTGTGTGAAGCTGATTAGTCCGATTGAACTGTTGAAGAATATTCTATGTATGAAGATTGTTGTATTTGTTGTGGATGTACTTGAAGTTTTCTTAAAGATGTTAAAATGTCTGGTGAAGAATTTTGAATGATCCAAGTGTGATCATCTTGCTAGAGATGTACGTACTTCAAAGATCATTGGTGTTTTCATTAGGTTTGGTCGACCTGGTATCTACATGTTACATAAAGGTTTTGCATCAAATTAAGGAAGTGTGTGATTGATCCAAGATGTTATTTGGGTCCTAATTAAATGTGTAATTGGTCCTCTCTCATTATTATCCATCATGAGAATGTTGAGTATCTGACCTAATTTGAATTTGTAAATTGAAGGATTTTTATCTGGCCTTGGAGAATTCTTCTAGGGTTGAATATGGTATAAAAGCAAGGCAAGATGATGTGAATTGTAATCAAGAAAGTGAATTGTGCGAACAAATGAAAAAATTAGAGTGTGCAAGAGAGAATCAAGGTAGTAGTACTTTAATGTGCTAGAATCTTGAAAGCAGTGCATTGATGGTGTCTGCGATATTTTGATCAAGCTACTAATGTGTGGAACCTTTGTGTTGGATCTTTATTTATATTTATTTTTCTATAGGACGTGAGCCTCCTTCTGGATAGTGAGTCCTATTATAGGTAGTGAGCCATTCTATCTAGGTAGTGATCCCTTTGGAAGTGATCCTTTGTATTCAGTATTGCATTATTTTTATATTGTGAGCTAATTATCATAGTGGTTTTTCCCTCATTGGGTTTTCCACGTTGATCTGGTGTCTCTAGTGTTTTGTTTCTGTTATTTGCAGTTCATATTTACACTTAATAATAGACTAAGTTAAAGTTGAATTGATTAAGGTTAGAAGTAAAGGGATTTGATACAATTGATTCACCTCCGCTCTCAACCGGCTTGTTCATTTCAACATATACTAACCCCTCGAGAGATCGAGAGGAAACTTTAATTTTTAGGTCAAGACCGCAATAAATATTCAGCATCAGTTTAGCTTAGAGAGGATGTAAAGACACTTCTTTAGAAAGATAAAATCATATTTGATGTAGACATATTTTATGATGTATAGATAGTCATCAACCATGGGTAGCCTCATGCATATTTTGATATATATTGCACAGACTCAATACCTCAATAGAAATTTTAGTAAAGATATAAGAAGAAGCAAAACAAGATGGATAGAATGAGATAAACATGTATTAACCATTGTTTTGAGATTGATTCATAAGTCCAACAAGCCTATGATTATTTGAGACTTTATTGGATATGGTGATGAGAGATGATTTTATTTCTGTAGGGATTGGGACAACTTCATCATATCATTCCTTATTTTTGATATAGAGAATAGACACAATGCATCAAGGTATCGATAACCAAGATGGTGTTGTATCTAATGTGATGGAATTTTACTTTGCAAACAAATAGGAGTATCCTTTTTCATACTTGACATATGGAAACCTTGTTTAACCATGTGAAAAAATAAGCCATCAAAGTAATGAGACTAACACACAAAAATTATGAATAACCTAATATGTCCTATCCTTTGTTTCACTTGAGACTACCCTACACATGCAAGATAAGTATTAATCAAGGTTTTACTACAAGAATGTCCAAAAAGCACAACAACCAAAAGATAAAGATCAATGCCCCATTCCTTTATCTCTAAATCATTTTTATAGACATCACTGAGAGCTCATTTGAATGGATCAATAAAATAAACCATAATAAAAGATCAAAATGAACAAGCAATTAGTGTCATTCATATCCCTTACCAAAAGGTGTGATGATTTTTAAGGATAAGTATCCAAAATGATTGCCAATGATGATGCCCATTGTAGGAAAGATGTATCCTAAGACATGTTAGTGGATGTTGGCTATTAAATGATAGGTTTTTTGAAATTCCACTGATATATGGTTCAATTGACATGTTTGATAATGATCCAGAGTTCAATGTTTTACATTTAAGTAAATATATTTTAAGAATTGCCAGTTGTTTCTACTTGTTTTACCAAAGGTTGATGATGATGATTTATTTATTATGGATGAAATTTTATTATAGGTAAACATGAAATGGGATGAGTGGTTTTTGACTTTTGTCGAAATATTTCAATTTTTTTTAATACGTTTTGCAATGTTTTGAAGTTGTTTTTGATCTTTTCGGTGTATGTGAATGTTTAGGTTTTCAAGTTATTTGAGGTTGTTTAGGACTTTTTGAACATTTTACAATGTTTTTTTTTTTTCAAGTTTTCAATTTTTTTTGTGGTTTCTGAGATTAGACCAAGACCTAAGGGGAAATTGATCTAGCGCCTTGGGGGCTCATCAATGATGGCCTTGCCTATGTTATACACATAGATACAACATAGTTCAATTGACCTTGACCAATAACCATTTATTGATGAAAAATGAACATTGATGGATTGTTAGTTTACTATGACAAACTCCTAAGGACTGATCTAATTCCTTGAGGGCTCATCGATGATGGCCTTTCCTACATTCAAGCTCAGAGACAATGTAGTTCGACAAGGTGTATTTGACTTTTTTGACATTTTAGACCTGTTTAGGAATTTTAATGTGATTTGGATGTTTTTGGATTTTGACTTTACAAGCTTTGGATGTTTCTTGGTTTTGGGATGATTTGGATGTTTTTAGGTTTTGAACTTTATAATATTTTGAATGTTTTTGGGAACTTTGAAAATGTTTTGAATGTGTTTAGATTTTGATGATGTTTTGAATGTTTTTGGCTTTTAATGATAAATGATACCTAGATCATGATGTAAACATCACACTTATGAGATATAAGACATGGATCAAGAGTTATTTGAAAACAAGAGTGCAATAAAACACCCCCAGTCTCTAATAATGTTTCATTTTTCATGAGAAAATCAAAGATAGGTAAATGGATAGGCTTGTGAACATTTTTAACAAAATTTGTATCATGCAATAGGATCATTGGGACAATGCTAGAAATAGGAAATGATACCTCATGGGCTAAACTAGAATCGAAAAATACCATGTCAATATTTTTGCATGAGTAGAGTTGCAATATATGTAAAACCTTTGTTAAGATCAAGATAAACTAGAAGATCTATATAAAGATAGATTGGATAAATGAAGATAATATTGGATTTATCATGAAGGAGATGAGATGATTCCATTTGAAAAAGGATCATATAGATGCTTGATTCTATTCATGATGCCAATTTTCTAGATTTTCATCATAGTACCTGCCCAAAGCACCACTGTAGTGGTTTTCACTATAGGATGAATTTTATTTTTACTATTTTCTTAATTTTTTTGTTTTTTTTTTTTTGAAAATTTTATGCTTAAGTTGAACCACCTAGTGGTACTAATGCAACTATCATAATGTTCCAATGATATCCTACTTGAATAAGCTACTATTCTAAGCTACAAGCACTTGAATGCAACTTTTGAGAATTTTGATTTCCCTTGTTGATACCAAAATTAACCTCATCTATGTGTGCACATTGTGATAGAGTGCCTTTAGAATACTTATGATGAAGATTAGTTTAAAACACATGGTCAATGTGAGAATTGGATTTCATGAATGATGGAGTAGATGGTGAAATGCATGAAGGGACATGAGATGGATCGGTCAAAATTTTGGAACCTTTGACTCTCCAAACTTGGGCAAATGAGCAATGATTGGTGTATACAAAGTTTTATGTGAGATTGGGACCAACTACCTGATATACTTTATATGTTGCTTGAGAAGCTTTCTTTTGTATTTGCAGAAATCTGTGATGGATACATTTCCCTTCTCAAATTTTGCCCATAGTTTCTTTGACATATGGAGTATGATAGGGATGGTTTTCTTTTGTATTTGATTTGTCCCTTTGGATTAGCTGCTTCTTTTTCTTTGGGTACATTCTTGTTTATTTTATGGGGATATTTTTTCTTTTTGTCCCACTTTGTGGATGGAATGATGGGCGGATAAATATTCGTGATGCATATAGTTGTAGCATTGGCAACATTTTCATCATAAGAACTTTTCATGCCCCTTATGTTTGTTGGGAAGTTTTTGCACACATGCCCCACTGAAAGTGGGGACCCTCTTTTTTTGCTTTCTGGTGTCTTGGCCCTTATTTTCTAGGGGTTTTTCTTGCTTTTGGCTTGTGCTTTAATGTCCATCTTTCCAGTTCAAGTGGCGCACTTATGAATTTTATCAAACATCTTGGGTTCTGATGGCATTCCAGAGTTTTCACTGTTCTCGGGAAAATCCGCCTAGGTCGGATTCTCCCAGCTCTCTTTCGATGTATGGAAGTGATTGCCTTTTGACCCTCTTCTCAGGAAAGTTCATCTGGTCTAGATTTCTTCGAGTTCCGTAGCCTTTTTGAATCCTCGGGTTTTTTTTGTGGTCGTGGTTGTCTTGTCAATTACATTAATGGCGTTTGTGTGGATGTTTTGGGGCTCTGATATATTGGATTTTGGGAAGTAATTGATCATTTGAGTTTCTTCATTTGCTTATCATTTGAGTTTGAGTCTTGGAGCTTTCGATATTCTTCTGAATTTTGGATTTCAAACCCATTTTGACTATGCATTTGAGTTTTGTGTGCGTGGATTGCATCCTGCTTGCGTTTGACAGTTATTTGTTGGTGTCACCAGTTCCAATCCTTTCACTCTCATGGTATGTAGATATGCTCCTTTTCTCTATTTATTTTTAATTGCCTCACTTCATTTGCATTCTGGTCCTTCATGCTTTCCTAACTTCCTTGGGTGTGCGCATCGTCACTGGGCATTTTTGGGTTTTTCGTTGTTGTACCAGTCTACTTGGGTGGTCATTGAATGTTTATTCTTGGTCTGGTATTATTTCTGTTGGGAATTTTTTTACATTGGTCTTAAACTTTCCAATTTAGTGTGTGAGCAAGTTATGCCTAGTTCCGTGTGCTTTCATGGTGGGTACTTTAGGGTTCTTCACCTAGGGCATGGCCAATCCTCCTCGAATTGTTGTGAGGAGTATTCTAAATTCATATTTGATCTGTTGGAGGTCTAGATTAAGTCGTTGTCAAAGTACATGCCTTAGATCCGGAGTTATTTATATCATTTTGGTGAAAGTAAGAAAGATGTAGATAGGTTCGAGTTTTTGACATCTTTGCAGAATTTAGCTTCCCCCGGATTTCCCCGGCTTATCCTGTTCCTTCTCTTTTACCACTTTTTCTCGGATTTCATCTATCTCACCAAAATCCGCTGCCTCCGGATTTTCCTAGTGTTCGTAGTCAGGTCATTTTCCCAATTTCGGGCTTTAATGATGATATATCCGGTTCTCACCAAAATTCGTTCCCTCCAGATTTTCTTGGATGTTCCGTGTCCCCTCCATTTTCCTGTGTTAGTTATAGCTATTGTTGTTTTTGCCAAAATTCATCTCTGGCGGATTCTTTTGGGTTTTCTAGGAAAATGTTGAATTTGATGATTAGGAGCAGTCCATTTATTGATGATGTCTTTAATTGATTAAATAAACTTATGCTAAGTGTTTATAATGTTACTCCTTTCTTAAATTGGTAAATTAAAATGATGTTATGGGATTTTTCATGCTTGGTTCACTGGAATCCGCTTGGTCCGGATTTTCCCGAAAGTTCTCACCAATGTGGAATCTTCGAGGGGGGGTAAATCTCAAACTTTAGGATTTTGATTTCTTGCACTTCTTGTTTCTCATTGATTTGATTGTGGTCATATTTATTTGTTTGCAAGCAGGATCAAAACAAAATGTTGTTGGTCGAGGCAAAGGGAAGGCAACGGATCCAAGTGCAGAGACTTCTGCCATCTCAAATAAAGAGAAAGTAAAATTGGACATAAAGAGTCGTATTCCTAAAAGCAAAGTGACCTCAATTTGGTCAGGAATCATTGATACTAATGTAGGTATGTGGACTATGAGGAGTTTAAGGCAGAGATGTCAACACTAAGCCCTCCTTTGTTGGCTAGGAGAATTGTGGACTCCGGATTGGCTCATGTAGCAGGTTTCCCTTCCACGGTGAAATTTTATGAATTGGTACTTGAATGTGCTAGGAATTATGATAAAGGGACACAAAGGATAATTGGTCCCGAGGGAAGGATTATGGCAAGCTTCAGTCCTGTATCCATTTTTGCAACCTTTTATATGCCTGACAAGTCACATGTGGTGGCTTTTGACATAGATGGTGCAAGGAAGTACTATGAAGAAAATGTAGTTAAGTCTCAACAAGTGATTAACTCTTGGTTGGAGAAGCCTAAGTCCCATTTCTCCAAGTTGCCAAAGCAACTATTTAGGCTCAAATTCAAGAGAGAATACTACGATGTCATCACTCTTCTCAACAAGCTAGTGAGGTTGAAGAGTGCAGGTGTGTTTGAGACTTGGATGTTCAATTTGATTGCTAGAATGGAGCAGGGAGTGTATTATCACTAGGCAGGTGTCATTAGTGCAGTGATCTATGAGCAATTATGCAATGTCTTGAAAACCAATACTTTTACTATGACCTCCTACCTAGTGTATTCATTGGCGAGACTTCACCCATATAAGGGGTTAAGCACTAGGGGTACCTTTGGGAAAGATTCTATACATGAAGTATATCCACATTTGCACCTAAATGGAGGAAGCTATAGGAGATCCAATGATGCTTTCACAATGTACATTACTAGATTGCTCGAAGGTGCAGAGCATATGAGAATTTTTGATAGGGCTAAAGAATTGATAAGGAGATATGGGGCATGGTTTATCCAGTTCCCCACTTTCTCCTACATTAGAATTGATGGTTTTGAAAGGGCTCCCTACCGACTCCCTAGGTACCCTACTAATCATGCCATATTATTGGAATTCACTAGATAGATTTGTGACTTTGAAAATGTTGTGAAGGGAGAAATGGACAAGGCAGGTTTTGGGAATGACTTTCCCTTAAAGATAGGAATGGGAGAGGTTTGTCCTTGTATTCATTTTTATCATACTTCTAAGGAGGAGATGAGTAATTTTTGTCTCTCTTTCCATTCCAAGAGAGTGAGGTTTGACATCACTGGTGAAGCACAAAAGAAGGCTAGCAAGGAATATAGCCATAAGGTTAGTATTGAAGATTACTGGATTAACCTTGCTGATGAGTTTGAGGTAAGAAAGAAGAAGTTCTCTAGATTTCCAGTGAGTCTAGTAAGTCTATACAATGTGAAGGCCATCCTTGACCAAGTGGCAGAGGATGGGAATGTAATCCAGGGTCATGTCTATGAGGTAGTGAAGGATAGGCCAGTTGGAGAAATTGACTGGTTAGAGGAAGAAAAGACCGAGTTGGATCAAGTCATGGCCCTAGTGATTAAGTACACCAAAATGTGGTTGAAACACAAAATGCTAGAGTTCGAAGGTGAAGGTGTTCCATGCACCTATGATCTGATTGGAGACTTAGAGTCTCACTCAGCTTCTGAGGAGTCACTTGAACCAGATCCTAAGGGTAAGGAAAAGGTGGATTCTCCTTTCACAATCTAGGTAAGGGATGTTCAATTTGAGAAGGCTGCAGAGGTAAGTAAACAAAGGAAATTTGTTGCTAAGAAGAGGATACATGCCTCGAAGAAAGAAGCTGAAAAGGATAAGGAAGAGGAAGCAGAGGAAAAAATTGCTCCTCCATTGATAAAAAGAAGAAGGATTGCAAAGCTTTCACAGAAGGTGGAGGAGGCTCCTAAAACTGATAGGGATATTGAGCCACCAGTGGTAGAGGTGGAAAGATCGGGGGAAAAAGAAAAAGTATACATGAAGAGGTCAAGGACTCCTTCCCCAAGGGATACTCCAGCATAGGAGAATGTTTCAATGAGTGTTCTTTTTGTTTAATAGGTAGGTGTCTCTATTCCTTGGGATACTGGTAGCACACAAGAGGAACCAAAGAAGGAGGAAGACCCTAAAGATTTGGGTGAGGAATGATTTCAAGAGGGAGACCTCTATAATATAGAGGCAAAAATTAAAAAGGTGATTCAGTCTCCCTTGGTAGCACATGCAGATTCACCTATGAAAGAGAAATCAAACAAGTCTCCACAAAATGAGGAAATACAAGCTAGGACCCCTTCACCGATATAAGTTGCCATGGAAGAATAGTTGTAGGATAAGGAGAGTCCAGTCATGGATATCCCTAAAGTATCAAATGTTGAAAAGGATGCAATTGATGACCAGCAGGAATAGGAGCAAGATGGAAAAAATACAATGCCTATCAGGTCTACTATTCTAGATTGGTTAGAGAAAGAGTTGAAGAGTAAAATGGTGATAGTGGAGGATGCTCCTCCTAATTTGGGATGTCCTTATGGCTAATGTGGAAAAGGAAAAAACTAAGAAGAAAGCTAGGGTTCTATCTCAAATGGAAAGAGATGGATTAGACAACAGGGTAGCCCATATTGCTACCCCTGCTCCAAATAAAGATAGAGACAATGTGAATACCCAGGATTATTATGTGCAAACTGTTGACTTGGGGCATGCTTCTATGGCTTGGGATATTGAGGAATATGAAGGCTCTAGTGTTGTGATTGTGGGAAGATTGAAGAAGGCTATGCAAAATAGGCATGAGCTAGAGAGGGAGAATGAGAAACTGAAGAAGTACTTGCAAGAATTAATGAAACCCTTGCACGCTATTAGCTCTTCCTCCTTTGCTATGAGTTTCTTGCCTCAAGAGACAATCTTTGAGCTTGAGAAGATGAAGGGCACCACAAATGCTGCAGTTTCCTGGTTGCAAGGTGTCCAAACCAAAGGAGATGATGTTATTAAGGACATTTTTTCAACTGGAGGAGATGCTATGACATCGATTGATTGGTTGAAGGCTGTACTGGCTCAAGATAAGGAGGATACTGATCTCCTACTGTAGAAAATCACAACAATCACAGGGTTCACTGAAGATAAACTGGTAAAATGTAGGATTATTCCTATTCCAAGAGTTTCTCAACCTTGGGAATGGTTTGAAATCCTAAAAATGAGGTATAAGGCCTTAAGAAAGGTCTATAAACAAGCAAGGAATATTGAGGACACTTTGACTAGTATCCATGATAAGTGTATCTCATTCTTTGAGGTCATGACTGGAAGGAAGAAGTTTTCTTTGAAACATCTTAACCTGGAGTAGCTTAGGAAATGGTGGAGAGATGTTTATTCTCTAGTCAGTGAATGACCAGTTACTGGGCATCAACTAGATGATGCTGCAACTTATATTGCAGTCATGGAAAGATACTTGAATAATAAGGCTATCTGGGATGGTATAGTTAGGTAGGCAAGGGATGACATCAAGTCTCTTGAGAGAAGGATTAGGGTTTTGCTTGTGCCACCTATTATTGAGTTGGATAGGGTCCTATTGGTCATACATGGTGAAGAAGATTGAGCTAAATACAAGGATGGGGAGTAGCTATATAGGGTTACATCAATATTTTTGCTTCCCATTATTCACATGTATTGGGCCGACCATTTGGGTATAGTGGCCTTATGGATGAAATTGGTGCCAATGGCACATTTCATATTTTGTTTGGATATCTTTGAGGCCAACCTCTTGTAGGTTATGTTTTATTGTAAATTATCTTTTGGGCCAACCTATCTTAGGGATTCCTTATAAAACAGACATGTTGCCTCATTTGAAGATATAGATAGGCATGTAGGAGAATAGATAGATTGAAAAGGATAGAGATAGAGAGAAAATAGATAAGTGATATTAGAGGGACTTAGGATTTATTCTCAAGCAAGTGTTGTAACAGAAAATTGGAATGGTTCTTGTTTTTCTATCTTTGAAATTGCTTATAAGTTTATAGTTAAATGGTTTGGTAATGCTTAGGGTTTCATGTTTGGAGTGTTTGCAGTGATCTCTAGTCTATACTTTTTGTAGTTAGCTCATTTGCAAAGTTAGTCTGGACTTAAAATTGTGCTTAGTTCACTTATAAGGGTTTGTTCATCTCAATTGCAATAAAATTGGTTGAATGAATGTTTGTGATTTGAAAATATTTAAATACCTTAGAAGATTGCACTATTTCTATGAAATTGTGGATTTTTCTGGGTTAAACAAAGTGTAGTTTATGAGAGATCAGTCCATTTTGAGCATTTTATCTTTTGGCATTTTCAATCTTAGGGTTAAAATTAGTATTAAAATCATTTATGAAACCTTTATCTTTTGTTGTTTCTTTATTATCTAGGTTCAAATCTAGATTCCAAGTATCAATTCATTATTTAGATCTGATAAATTCTAAGTCCAATGTTTGCTTGTAGTAAGGTCCCATTGTGATTGCCAGCATTTTCACATTTATCATTGAGTTGTTTTGTTGCATTGTCAAGACCTGAAATTAGAGATCTTGGGGTTATCTCTTTTCCCATAGAGATTTACCTTTCAAAAGAGATAGGATATCATATTTTGTCTGAGTTGTTGCTATATAGAAAACACCATCAACAGATTAGCGCTAGAAGGAGGGCCTTTGAAAAAGTAAACTGGAGTGTTTCTTAAATGCCATCTCTCCTAAGAGGCTTAGAAGAAGAGCTAGATCTACCTGAGGAGGAGAATAATTTTAAGAGTTACAAGCCCCTACTAGGTGAAGAAGGGCCAGAGGAGGGGAAGAATCATCATCTGCTCATGCACTTCCATCATCTGCATCTTTATCCGAGTTTGAGGGAATTCCTATTCCATAGCCACAACTAGTCATAAACTAGCCATTACCACCCCCACCTTCACCAATGGTTTTTATTTCTAATAATCCATTCCCATTAATCTTTAATAACTACAATGTCATGCCCAAGAACACTAAGCACTTCTGCTCTAAGTTTCATACTCATGACCCCAACAGGATAGTAGAAGAGCATATTAGGATTTTCCAGACTTGCCTGAGGGATAGAGGAATTAACCACGAGGATGTTGCATGCAAGATTTTCCCTTATTCTCTAGGAGAAGAGGCCTTTTATTGGTACAATCACTTACCTACCACTTCCATTCATAATTGGACTAAATTAGAAACTACATTTCTGCAAAAGTTCAAGATTCCCATTAGTGTCAACGAGTTGTACTTACAATTTACTGGAGTAAAAAGAGAGATTAATGAGCCCATAGGATCATTCAATGATAGGTTCCATCAAGCATATACCAGACTCCAGGCACCTTATGCTGGAAATGAAAATACTGCTTTAGAGGTTTACCTTGAAGCATTGGATAGCCTTACAACCACCTTCCTGAAACAAAGGACTACTCCTTTGAATACTGTTCTCACTACATATGTAGAAGAACTAAAGGTCAGTAAAAACTTGACGCAACATTTATTAGGACCTTTGCCTTCTTTGGGACCTGCAACTCACCTTGGACAAATTCAAGCTCTTAACCAAGTTTTGACCAGTCATACTCCAATCATGAATCCAGTACCTTTGTTACCTTTACTTCCTCATCCAGGTCTTCCTTTGAATCAAACTCAACCTATGACTTCATATCCATAAAAAAGAGCTAATCATCCCCTTCATCAGCAACAAGCTGGTTTTCCTACATACTTGCAGAATTCAGAAGTCTTGAATCAGACTGGAAGTCTAGCACCACCTAATAATCTGGATAAGGAGAGGTTTGATGAATTATCTGAACACGTGAAGAGGTTGAATACAAAGGAAAATTATTTGAGAAATCAGAATAGCCAACTTCAGGCTTCTCAGAGGAATATACAATCTAATTATGGCAGGGAAAATAGGAACTTTGAAAGAGGTCAATAGTTTGATAGAAATCAAAATTATAATAGGGGGCAAGGTTTTGGTCAGAATTTCGATAGGAGACAAGGTTCTGGTCAGAATTTTGATAGAAATCAGCAAGGTGGACAAGGGTTTGATAGAGGGCAATAGCCTAGGAAGAATAGGTCTTGGAATACTAGACCAAACAATGGAGGGATTCCTACTCTCTTGGATCAACCCACTACTCAAGAGAAGCCTCTGAATGGTGTATACTTAGCAGAAGCAGCTTTGTCTAGCTGGTGTAGACTCCATAAGACAAGTCAACACTCTGAGTTGGATTGCATCAAATTTCAGACTGCAGCTTCTATCTTTCAGTATGAAGTGGAGAATAATTCTACTAGACAAGAAATTGTACCTTCTAAAACTAGAATTGGATTGCACTTCTTTTTCCATCTCCCACGTAAACTAGTTTTTTTCAAAAAACAACATTTTTAAAAAGTGATGCTCACCGTATACAACATAATTTTTTTTTATGAAGGATAAAATTCTAATTTTTTCGAATTTATATTTTTTACAATGATATCTAGCACTTTCATCTTGTCTCATAGTTTTTTATTTAATATTTTTTCCTTAATAGAGTTTCAAAGTCAAACCAATTGCAATTCAGACATAGGTGGACTGTATACAACATAACTTATTTTGTATGTATCGAAATTCAATTTTTTTTTTAATGGATCAAGGACATCAATACCTAGCATAACATATTTAAAAAAATATATATTTTCATAATTTTCTATTTTTCCACATGTGCAAAACAAAGAGCTTGATTTTCGGTGAAAAACCTATGTTTAATAAAACTAAAAAAATACATACATAATAAAACCGAAACATATTAAAATTATATTTGTGGGATATCTCATTTTGAGGACTACCATAATAATTAAAAATAAATTTTAAATGAATTCATTTGATCCCCCAAAAGTTAAATCAAAAGTGATTTTTTATCAGCATTTTGATAGCTGTAAAGGAGACTCATTTATAGGTATGGTTTAAAACTAGCGAGGTTTTATCCAAGGGGGTTTGATCTAAGGTGGTTTGATCAAACCATCTTCAATTGGAATCCTTAAAATGGAACTTTTAAAGGCTTAAATCATTATCTTTTCTAAAAATATGTGATTTCAGCAAAAATCAGTTCCTCTCAAAAATTGTAAACCAGATTTGTGGGATCACCCAGGCCTAATAGAGGTCCATAGGCTGGAGGTTCTTTCACTACTTTGATCCCTCCTAAAAAATTTAACACTCCACCAGATCCACAAGCGAGTAATAA
This sequence comes from Sequoiadendron giganteum, assembly GCA_007115665.2. NCBI lineage: Eukaryota > Viridiplantae > Streptophyta > Pinopsida > Cupressales > Cupressaceae > Sequoiadendron > Sequoiadendron giganteum. Next base: position 389,095,339 of record CM021110.1, read on the forward strand.
TCCACCCTATCCTCATGTACCCACATAGTACCTGTCGAAGGGAAACAATGTTGAAGTATCTAAACATAAGCAGGCCAATGGCTGCAAGGAAGCCCATTCTGATTTGAATGTGGAGAAATTGGGTGAATATCTGACTGAAGAGTTCATGAAAGTAAAGCAAAGTCTTTCTTTTTTTGAGTTCTTAAGAATTCCTGCTGTTAGGAATGCAATTTTTGGATCATTTAGTTCAAATATAACACCACAAGGGGTAGCTACCAATGATGTTGCTACTAGGTATTCTAATCCTCAAGCACCTAGAAGTCAAGTCCCACCTGTAGAAAAGAGGGGAGATAAGGATAAGGGTCAAGTTGGACAAGCTGATACTCATCTGAATTTGTTTCAAGGTAAGATAGAAGCTCCTCCTTTCTTAATTTTTTTTCGTATCTTTCGAAAGAATTTGCATAATTGTCTTCTATGTTTAGGAGCCTCTACAAATGTTATGTCTTTCATTGTTTTCAAAGCCTTAGGTATTACCCCTATAGCCTCTCAAAATAAATTTACTCAATTGGATAAAACAAAAGTGAGTGTAGTTGGAGAATTGAACATGATCCCTACGCAACTTGCGTCCGACCCTAGGGTACAACAAGTGATGAATATCCAAGTTGTTAACATTCCTAATACTTATGGTTTGATCCTAGGCAGAGACTTCACTAAGGCACTAAATGGATATACATCTACAAACCATTCTCATATGTGGTTACCATGGAAAAAGTCCCAAACCAAATCAAAATTGAAAGAGAACCCCAAATGAAGTATATAATCATGGAATATCATAATGTTTCGAATGAAGTATTGGTGTCTGAGGTTGGTATGGGACACCATGTGTTGGCTACATCAGTTACAAAAGATGAAGAAGTTTTCATGCTACAGGGTTCTTCAGATAAATACATCCTTGGGACATTAATTGAACAAGAAGATGAAATAAGTGATCAAGATGACAAGCAGCTCGGTTTGTTGGATAATTTTCAATATTTTATCTAGAAGTGTATGGAAGATCAAATACAACTGAAAGGAAGCATGACATTTGAAGAAGTATTCCTTCCAAATTGGTGCAGAGTCCATGATGCTCCTCATTCTGAGCTAGAATGTGACTTGTGTTAGACTATTGTCCTAAACATACAAAAATGCATTAATCCAGTTCCACCTATTGGACCTAATGTGCAAGAAGGATTAAACAGTGATAAAAGGAAAAACCCACTGCTTCCTGAAAGGCCTCCTATCCTTAGCAAAGAACAAGATAAATTGAAACCAAGAGAACCTGATGGTTGTTGGACATTAAGATTTAGAGTTAGTAATCAAACAAGCAAGAGAACAATATTCATGCCATGATAGAAGAATGACCAATTATAGGCATAGAGTGTGGGATCTCATTGAGGAATTGAATTCTTTTAATATCTAGTTGATCCCTTGAAACAAAAATCAAGTTGTTGATTCTCTAGCACAAGCTGCTAGCACCTTGCAGCCTCTATCACTTTTAGGATTGAAGAAATTTATAGTCGAGCTCACTCTGGTGCCTTCAATGCTTGAAAAAATTACTAATTTCCAGGTCTTTAAAGATGATAAGCATATTTTAGAGTCTATTACAAGTTTTGATGTGTTTTCTTCCCAAGTTATTGATGAGGTAGAGCCTTAGGAAGTAGAAATTGACTTTGGAGGAATCATCAATCTAAAGACTAATACCATTCTAAGGGATATGGTGCAACTTGAAGGAATTTTTGATTTAGATAAGATAAGAGATCAAGGGAAACAAACTAAAAGGGAGTCTCTTAGTAGCCAGTATGAAACATATAATATGGGGACACCAGATGACTTAAATAATGTTTTCATTGGAAAGGTATGTACTCCAGAAGAAAGAAAGGGAATTATTGATACCTTACATACATATCATAATGTGATAGCTTGGAGTTAAGAAGATTTGAAAGCATATAATACTTCAATTATTACACACACCATCCCATTAAAGTTAGATGTCAAACCATTCATATAGAGACATAGGCCAATCAATGCTTTGTTAGAGCCCATTATTCAGAAGGAGGTGCACAAATTGCTTTCAGCACACATTATATTTCTAATAAGACACTCTACTTGGGTGGTGAATTTGGTTCCAATAAGGAAAAAGAATGGGGAAATTAGATTATGTGTAGACTTTAGAAATTTGAATAGAGCATCAGAAAAGGATAATTATCCAGTTCCTTCACTGGATGAGGTACTTCAGATTGTAAATGGATCTCAAATGATGTCCTTTTTGGACGAGTATTCTGGATACAACCAATTCATGGTGTAGTATGAAGATAGGTACAAGACTGGCTTCACCACTAAATGGGGAGCCTTTGCTTACGGAAAGATGCATTTGGGTTGATCAATGTTGGAGCTACATTACAAAGGGATATGGACATTTCTTTTAAGGATACAATTGGTAAGTGCATCATTATTTATATGGATGATTTGACTATTTTTTCCAAGAAACGAGGCGATCACATAACAGATTTATGCAAGGTGTTTCAAAGATGTCGAGAGTTTGGAATTTAACTTAATCCAAGGAAGTGCATTTTTGGAGTCACATAAGGGAAGTTTTTAGGACATTATCTCAGAACAGGGTATTGCTATTGATCCCGAGAGAATACATGCTATCTTGAAGATTCAGCCTCTTGCAAGTAAGAAAGAGATGAAGTCATTCTTTGGTAAGATTAACTTTGTTAGGAAATATATCACTAGATTTACATAAATAGTCAAGTCATTGGATGTTATGTTGAAACAAGAAGCAAAAATAGAGTGGAATACATAAGCTAAAGAAGCATTTACAGAAATCAAGAAAGATATTGTTGAGGCGCCTGTACTAGTGAGTCTCGACTATACTAAGCCTTTTTACATATATTCATTCGCTTCTGATCACTCCTGTGCCATAATGTTAACTCAAAAGTCTGATCAAAGTGATGAAAACCCTATAGCCTTCATGAGTACTCCCTTAAAAGATGCATAACTAAGATATCATAATGTAGAAAAATAGGCCTATGCTTTGGTCAGAGTAGTGAAGAAGTTTAGACATTATATCTTGAGGAATAAAATTTTTGCCATAGTGCCTGATCCTGCAGTAAAGTTGTTGTTGATGCAGAATGAGTTAGGTGAATGAAGGGCCAAATGGGTGACCATGCTGCAGGAATATGATATGGAAATCCAGCCCATGAAATTAGTAGGAGGACAAGGACATACAAAGACAATGGTTGAGATCATTCTTGATCTCATAGCCCAACATTATTACCTTCAAAAGGTATCTTCGTGAGATTGGTATGATGAAATCATTTTCTACATGTTGAATCAGTAGAGTCTTGATCACCTTAATACGCTTTAGAGGCGGGCCTTTCAATTGAAGAGTGGAATTTTTATGATGAAAGGAGCTATTTTGTATAAAATAAATCATGAGGGTGTATACTTAAGATGTCTGGGAAAAAAAGAAGCTTCTAGAGTGATGATTGAATTTCATAAAAAATATGGCATAGGCCATGGTTCTACATCATCCACTGCACATCAGATCTTGAGGGTAGGCTATTACTAGCCCACTTTATTCAAATATGCACACCAACATGTGAGAACTTATCACATATGTCAGAATACAACAAGGAAAAATATGTCGCTCTTCCACTCCAACCTGCCATAGAGGTAAAACCATTTACCTAATAGGCTATGGACTTCATAGGTCCAATTAATCCTCCATCTTCTATGAGCCACACATATATTCTTACCATAACTGATTATTTTATTAGATGGACAGAGGCTCTTTCTTGTAAGCAATGTACTTTGGATGTGGCAATCAATTTTCTTGAATCGGGAATTATCAATCATTTTGGTTGTCCACTGTCTTTGGTTTGTGATAATGGTCTTGCATTTGCATCACTGAAATTCTCTAATTGGGCATATAATCATGGGATTGTTATTAAGTTTTCATCTAATTATTACCCTTAGGGTAATGGTTTAGCTGAGTCTTCCAATAACAACCTACTGATAATTATTTGTAAGTTGTTAGAACAAAATCCAAAGGACTGGCACACCCAGCTCAGATTTTCTCTGTGGACTGACCGTACTAGACAGAAAGCATCCATAGGAACTTCTCCTTATCACTTGGTGTATGGTTTGGAACCTGTGTTTCCTATCTAGTTGAAAATACCTACCCTGCAATTTATTAACGAATACTATAATGAAGTAGATAAACATGAAGTCTATTTGGCTGAATTGTTGCACTTGGAAGAGAAAAGGGATGAAGCCCTAGAGAACTTTTCTAAACATCAGGGTGTAGTAAAAAGATGGTTTGATAGGAGATCTAAGGTGAAGGCCTTCATAATTTCTAACTTAGTTCTTTACTCAGATAAATCCCATGATCATAAGGGAGAACATGGTAAATTCAAAAAACTTTGGCTTGGTCCTTACCAGATTTTAGAAAGTCTAGGAGATAATGCTTTTCGTTTGAAAACCCTCACTGGTGAGGATATCCCATTGCTTGTTAATGGGCAGTATCTGAAGCACTATTTTCAACCTTGAACTGCTTGTAGTTCATCCTATACATATTTAGAGTAGGTTTTCTTTTTGCTTTGGTAGTTTAGGTTTGCTTTGGTTTGTTCTGATTTTCGATTTTGTTCTTGCTTTGGATTCCTTGTTTTCTTGGGGCTGTTGCATTTGTACAACAGTCTATTTCACTTGGAATTGTTCTGGAAATTTCTTTTATAAACTCTAATCAATTTTTCAGAGTTAGGTGGTGGACTTCTTTTATCAGATGTCCCTTGTACTTGGAATTAGAATCACTTATTTTTTGATACACTTTGGAATATATTTCGGTCCCACATTTTCACACTAAAGTTAAAGATTTTGGAGTTGCATAGGGTCCTTGAGTGATTTGGCCTGGTGAAAAATCTTATATTCTGCTTTAGTGCCACTATGTTCCTCATCCCTAAGTGTGAGTTTCACTACTTAAAAAGGTGAAGAAGAAAGTTCTATAAAATAGAAAAGAGAAATGGAAGATTTTGAAATTTAAGTAAACTTCACCTTATCAGGAGTATTCTAGTATCTCTACCGGGGCTATAGATGCCTCACTGATCATAGATCTATACTTGGGAGGGTCACAATGATAACCTCTTCAGGGCTATGGATGCTTGACTGGTAGTGACGCTCTATCCAGGTTGCTTTTGAAGCTTGAAATTTTGTGTATCTTGGTTAGATTTTCTCTAGTTCCCATTACACTTACTAGATATGAATGACTGCATAAAACACACACTTGGACTTTGGTATAGGAAAAAGTTTTCTTTCTTGTGGTTTCTGAAACTTTGTCCATAGGTGTCCTGATGAGAGGATTGAAACCAAAGATTTTAGGTTCCTGATTCTAGTTTATTCTTGAAATGCTTTGGAGAATTTCCCCAATGGATTTGCCATTTGTTGGGCAGTTTTTGCACACACACCCCCCTGAAAGTGGGGACCCTCTTTTTTCTATTTTTGGTGTCTTGGCCCTTCTTTTCTGGGGGTTTTTCTTGATTTTGGCTCTTGCTTTAATGTCCATCTTTCCAATTGAAGTGGCACACTTATGAATTTTATCAAACATCCTGGGTTCTGATGACATTTCAGAATTTTCACTATTCTCAGGAAAATCTGCCTAGGCCGGATTCTCCCGGCTTTCTTTCAATGTTCAAAAGTTATTTCCTTTTGACCCTATTCTCAGAAAAGTTCATCTGGTCCAGATTTCTCCGAAGTTCGTAGCCTTGTCGAATCCCCGGGTTTTTTTTTGTGGTCGTGAATGTCTTGTCAATCGCACTAATGGTGTTTGTGTGGATGTTTTGGGGCTTTGATATATTGGATTTTGGGAAGTAATTGATCATTTGAGTTTTTTCATTTTCTTATCATTTGAGCTTGAGTCTTGGAAGATTTGATGTTTTGCTGAATTGTGGATTTCGAACCCATTTTGACTGTGCGTTTGAGTTTCGTGTGTGTGGATTGCATCCTTCTTGCATTTGACAATTATTTGTTGGTGTTGCCAATTCTAGTCCTTTTACTCTCATGGTATGTTGATATGCTCCTTTTATTTATTGATTTTGAATTGCCTCACTTTATTTGCGTTCTAGTCCTTCGTGGTTTCCTGACTTCCTTGGGTGTTCAAGTCATCACTGGGCATTTTTGGATTTTTCGTTGTTGTAGTAATCCACTTGGGTGGTTATTGAATGTTTATTCTTGGTCTGGTATTGTTTTTGTTAGGCATTTGCTTACATTGGTCTTAAAATTTCCATTTTATTATGTGAGCAAGTTGTGCATGGTTCCCTATGCTTTCATGGTGGGTACTTTAGGGTTCTTAATCTAGGGCATGACCAATCCTCCTCGAATTGTTGTGAGGAGTGTTTTAAATTCGTATTTTATCTATTGGAGGTCTAGGTTAAGTCATTGTCAAAGTATAGGTTGTAGATCCGGAGTTATTTGAATAATTTTGGTGAAAGTAAGAAAGATGTAGACAGTTTCAGGTTTTTGACATCTTCACAGAATTCTGCTTCCCTTGGATTTCCCTGGCTTATCATGTTCCTTCTCTTTTACCACTTTTTCCCAGATTTCATCTATCTTGCAAAATCCACTACCTCCAAATTTTCCCGGTGTCTATAGTCAGTTCATTTTACTGATTTCGGGCTTTAATGATGATATATCTGGTTCTCTCCAAAATCTATTCCCTCTGTATTTTCCCATATGTTTCGTGTCCCCTCCATTTTCTCGAGTTAGTTATAACTATTTCTATTTTCACCAAAATCCGCCTCTGGTGGATTCTTCGAGTTTGGGAAAATGTTGAATTTGATGATTAGGAGGAGTCCATTTATTGATGATGTCTTTGATTGATTAAATGAACTTATGCTAAGCATTTCTAATGTTACTCCTTTGTTAAATTAGTGAATTAAAATGATTTTATGGGAATTTGCGTGCTTGATTCACTAGAATCTGCTTGGTCTGGATTTTCCCGAAAGTTCTCACCAGTGTGGAATCCGTGAGGGGGGCTAAATCCCGAACTTTAGGATTTTGATTTCCTACACTTCTTGTTTCTCGTGGATTTGATTGTGGTCATATTTATTTGTTTGCAAGCAGGATCAGGACAAGATGTTGTTGGTCGAGGCAAAGGGAAGGCAACGGATCCAGGTGTAGAGACTTCTGCCATCTCAAATGTAGAGAGAGTAAAATTGGACATAAAGAGTCAAATTCCTAAAAGCAAAGTGACCTCAATTTGGTTATGAATCACTCATACTAATGTATATATGTGGGGCTATGAGGAATTTAAGGCTGAGATGTCAGCACTGAGCCCTCCTTTGTTGGCTAGGAGAATTGTTGACTTTGGATTGGCTCATGTAACAGGTTTCCCTTCCACAGTGCAATGTTATGAATTGGTGCTTGAATGTGCCAAAAATTATGATAGAGGGACACAAAGGATAATTGGTCCAAAGGGAAGGATTCTGGTAGGCTTCAGTCTTATATCCATTGCTGCAACCTTTGATATGCCTGACAAGTCACATGTGGTGGCTTTTGACATAGATGGTGCCAGGAAGTACTATGAAGAAAATGTAATTAAGTCTCGACAGGTGATTAACTCTTGGTTGGAGAAGCCTAAGTCCTATTTCTCCAAGTTTCCAAAGCAACTATTCACGCTCAAATTCAAGAGAGAATACTGCAATTTCATCACTCTTCTCAGCAAGCTGGTGGGGTTGAAGAGTGCAGGTGTGTTCGAGACTTGGATGTTCAATGTGATTGCTAGAATGGAGCATGGAGTTGATTATCACTGGGTAGGTGTCATTATTGTAGTGATCCATGAGAAGTTATGCAATGTCTTGCAAACCAAGACTTTTACTATGACCTCCTACCTAGTTTATTCATTGGCGAGACTTCACCCATATAAGGGGTTAAGCACTAGGGGTACTTTTGGGCAAGATGCTATATATGAATTATATCCATAATTGAACCTAACTGGAGGAAGCTATAGGAGATCCAATGACGCTTTCACAATCTACATCACCAGATTGCTCCAAGGTGCAGAGCATATGAGAATTTATGATAGGGCTAAAGAATTGATAAGGAGATATGGGGCATGGTTTATCCAGCTCCCCACTTTCTCTTACATTAAAATTGATGGTTTTCAAAGGGCTCCCTACCGAATCCCTAGGTACCCTACCGATCATGTCATATTGTTGGAATTCACTAGATAGATTTGTGACTTTAACAATGTTGTGAAGGGAGAAATGCACAAGACAAGTTTTGGGAATGACTTTCCCTTAAAGATAGGAATGGGCGAGGTCTGTCCTTCTATTCAGTCTACTCAAGTCATGGCCCCAGTGATTAATTACACCAAAATGTGGTTGAAACACAAAATGATAGAGTTGGAGGTGAAGGTGTTCCATGCATCTATGATCTAATGGGAGACTTAGAGTCTAACTCTGCTTTCGAGGAGTCACTTGAACCGGATCCTAAGGGAAAGGAAAAGGTGGATTCTCCTTTCAGAATCTAGGTAAGGGATGTTCAAGTTGAGAAGGCTGCAGAGGTAAGTAAACAAAGGAAACCTATTGCTAAGAAGAGGAGACATGCCTCAAAGAAAGAAGCTGAAAAGGATAAGGAAGAGGAAGCAGTGGCAAAATTTTCTCCTCCATTGATAAAAAGAAGAAGGATTAAAAAGCTATCATAGAAGGTGGAGGAGGCTCCTAAAATTGATAGGTAGATTGAGCCACCAGTGGTAGAGGTGGAAAGATCAGCGGAAAAAACACAAGTATATATGAAGAGGTCAAAGAATCCTTCCCCAAGGGATACTATAGCAAAGGAGAGTGTTTCAGTGAGTGTCCCTGTTGTTGAACAGGCAAGTGTCTCCATTCCTCAGGATGTTGGTAGGACACAGGAGGAACCAAAGAAGGATGGAGACCCTAAAGATTTGGGTGAGGAATAATTTCAAGAGGGAGACCTCTATAATGCAAAGGCATAAATTGACAAGGTGATTCAGTCTCCCTTGGTAGCGCATGCAGATTCACCTATGAAAGAGCAATCGAACAAGTCTCCACAAAAGGAGGAAATACCAACTAGGACACCTTCACCAATATAGGTTGCTATGGAGGAAGAGTTGCAGGACAAGGAGAGTCCAGTCATGGATATCCCTAAAGTATCAAATGTTGAAAAGGATGTAGCTAGTGATCAGCAAGAACATGAGCAAGATGGGAAAAATACAATGCCTATCGGGTCTACTATTCCAGATTGGTTAGAGAAAGAGTTGAAGAGTAAAATGGTGATAGTGGAGGATGCTCCTCCTAATTGGGATGTCCTTATGGCTAATGTGGAAAAGGAAAAAAACTTAGAAGAAAGCTAGGGTTGTGTCTCAAATTGAAAGAGATGGATTAGGCAATAGGGTAGCCCATATTGCTACCTCTGCTCCAAATAAAGATAGAGAAAATGTGATTGCCCAGGATTATCATGTGCAAACTGTTGACTTGGGGCATGCTTTTGTGGAGTAGGATATTGAGGAATATGAGGGCTCCAATGCTGTGATTGTGGGAAAATTGAATAAGGTTGTGCAAAATAGGCATGAGCTAGAGAGGGAGATTGAGAAACTAAAGAAGTACTTGCAAGAATTAATGAAACCCTTGCAAGCTATTAGCTCTTGCTCCTTTGTTGTGAGTTTCTTGCCTCAGGAGACAATCTTTGAGATTGACAAGATAAAGGAGACCACACATGTTGTAGTTGCTTGGTTGGAGGGTGTCCAAACCAAAGGAGATGATGCTATTAAGGATATTTTTTCAATTGGAGGAGATGTTATGAGGTTGATTGATTGGTTGAAGTCTACATTGGCTCAAGATAAAGAGGATAGTGATCTCGTACTACAAAAAGCCACAACAATCATGGGGTTCATAGAAGATAAACTGGTAAAGTGTGGGATTCTTCCTTTTCCAAGAGTTTTTGAACCTTGGGAATGGTTTGGAATCCTACAAATGAGGGAGAAGGCCTCAAGAAAGATCCATAAACAAGCAAGGTAGGTTGAGGACACTTAGACTTGTATCCATGATAAGTGTATCTCATTCTTTGAGGTCATGGCTGGAAGGAAGAAGTTTGCTTCGAAACATCTTAACCTAGAGTAGCTTAGGAAATGGTGGAGAGATGTTTATTCTCCAGTCAGTGAAGGACTAGTTATTGGGCATTTGCTAGATGATGCTATAACTTATATTGCAGTCATGGAAAAATACCTGACTAATAAGGTTGTTTGGGATTGTATAGTTAGGTAGGCAAGGGATGACATCAAGTCTCTTGAGAGAAGGATTAAGGTTTTTCCTGTGCCACCCGTTGCTGAGTTCGATAGGGTCCTATTGGCCATACATGGTGAAGAAGATTGAGCTAAAGACAAGGATGGGGAGTAGCTATATAGGGTTACATCAATATTTTTGCTTCCCATTATTCACATGTATTGGGCCGACCTTTTGGGTATAGTGGCCTTATGGATGAAATTGGTGCCAATGGCACATTTCATATTGTGTTTGGATATATTTGAGGCCAACCTCTTGTAGGCTATATTTTATTGTAAATTATCTTTTGGGCTGACCTATCTTAGGAATTCCCTATAAAATAGGCATGTTGCCTCATTTGAAGATATAGATAGGCATGTAGGAGAATAGATAGATTGAAAAGGATAGAGATAGAGAGAAAATAGATAATTGATATTAGAGTGACTTAGGGTCTATTCTCAAGAAAGTTTTGTAACAGAAAATTGGAATTTTTGCTATTTTCGATGATTTAATATTAGGGAGATATTGTGGTTTGGTATATATCTTGTGGAGTTTCATCTTGCATGGTTCTTTTTTTTCTATCTTTGAAATTTCTTATAAGTTTATAGTTAAATTGTTTGGTAATGCTTAGGGTTTCATGTTTGGAATTTTTGCAGCGATCTCTAGTCCAGACTTTTTACAGTTATTTGATTGTCAGCTGCTTTACAAAGTTTTCCTAGACTTAAAATTGTGCTTAGTTCAGTTATAAGGGTTTGTTCATCTCAATTACAATAGAATTGACTAAATGAATTTTTGTGATTTTAAAATCTTTAAATACCTTAGAAGATTGTACTATTTCTGTGAAATTGCAGATTTGTCAGGGTTAAATAGAGAGTAGTTTATGAGAGATCGGTCCATTTTGAGCATTTTATCTTTTGGCATTTTCAATCTTAAGGTTAAAAGTAGTCTTAAAATCATTTCTGAAAATTTTATCTTTTGTTGTTTCTTTATTATCAAGGTTCAAATCAAGATTCCAAGTATCAATTCATTATTTAGATCTGATAAATTCTAAGTCTAGTGTTTGCTCATAGTAAGGTCCCATTGTGATTACCAGCATTTTCACATTTATCACTAAGATGTTTAGTTGCATTGTCAAGACCTAACATTAGAGACCTTGGGGTTATCTCTTTTCCCATAGAGATTTACCTTTGAAGAGAGATAGGATATCATATTCTATCTGAGTTGTTGCTATGCAGAAAAAACCATCAACAATGTAGATGGTTGGATAAGAAAAAATTTCCCCCAACATTGTGGAGGTATTATTGACATGCTTTAATCTATTGGTTCCAAGATATCATAAATTTAATAAGACCTAATTTTTTTCCCTAGTAATGTATCTTCTGATCAATGGCCATTGAGTATGACTTGTTATGGAAACATTGTATTTCCTTTGGTTCCCACTATTCAGGAGTATTATTTTTTGATGTTGATTCAAAAGATGTTGATGATGCATAATCATTGTAAGAATAAAAAATCTCTACCATTTTTTTCTCTTGTGTAGTAATGTCAAAAATGGGAGACCCTTATTTTGGATGAAGAACATCTATATGTCCATTAGAAGGAAACATCTCATGGGTAATATGTTTGATGTTTTGAATGGATTGAAATATCATAAACTCATGATAATACTTTGGGGAAGTGATCTCCTCATATTGAGTTAAGGTAGAGAAACCATCACTTACGGATTGGAATATAGTATGCAAATCATGATAATATATTGGGGATATGAGATCTTGATCATGACTCAATTCAGAGCTACTTTCATTATACTCAAGATCCTCATCTTGACATGATCCTTGGGTAGGAAGTATAACATTAGTGAAAGAATCTTCACAACCTTTAGTAGGTATGGGTGAAATAAGGGATATCTCTTATTTCTTTGGAACTTCTTCAATATGCCCAATCATGAACTCATGTGAGGGAGGGATATTACAATATGATACATACTTGACACCATTATGATATAAAATATTTTTAGACACTATCGATTGATATAGATTTTTTAACAACATGAATGTGTCCCACCGTCTTATTATATGTATGGTTTACACTGTTTGAAGTTGATGCCTTTCTAGAATCTTTTTATTTTCCATGATCAAGCATATGAGTTTTATAGATCTCTAAATTTTGGTTCCTTGATTTTTTATCTTTGATTTCTCATTTTTCAATAAGATCTTGGATTAGGTGTTTGGTTTTGAAATAATTTTGTGTGTTACATGGACTTTGTATCAGTGAAATTCATAGTAATGGTCATCTCTATACCAATGGGTTTTACTTGTGGTTCTTGGTATGTTCTAAATCCTAGTAGTGTGATGAGGTTTGATTGTATCAACTTCTTCAATATGTTTTCCATAGGTTCCCCTAAGGGAGTGCATTTTCATTTAGGAGCATTATTTTGAGGGACTGGTCCTCTTTGAGTGCTAGCATTGCTGATTTTTTTGTGATTGTGTGTTTGGATGTTGCATGTTTTTTTGTGTATTTTTGTTGTGTTTGTCTATTTTGGAGCACTTAGTATGAATTTTGAATTGGTGACACCATCATTAGTAACGTTCTTATTTTTAGCCCAAAATTGGGGGAGATAGTATACCTAAGGCTTATAGTATTTCTTTACTGTGTACCAATAACATATCTAAATATGAAGTGATAATCATAGGACTAGAGATGGCAGAAATGGAGGATAAAGGAACTACAAGTTTATGTAAATTCCTAGCTAGTCATCAGTAAAATAAATGATGAATATCAGACAAAGGATGACAAGCTAATGCCATATAAATTAATGGTGGAAATTTTCAAATAGTACTTTTTCATCATCACCTGTAAACAGGTTCCTAAGGTCAACACTAGAGTATTCTATGATATGGTGACAATAGGTTCACTCCTTGACATTCCACAAAATATTCCAAAATATGAATTCCTTGTGGAGAAATTCCTTATCTTGACATTTGATATCTTAGAATCAAAACTAGTTTTTGATGTTGTTGGTCCTAACTCACCATTGTACCATGATACATTTGACTATATACAACATGGAATCATACCTCCTGACTTAACAACAAACCAAAATAAAAGCTTTATTCATAGAAGATCCCAATTTACCATCTTAGGGGATACCCTATATAGATGAATTCTAGATGGAACATTACTTCAATATCTCAATGTGGAAGAATCCCAAACAACTTTACAATAATTGCATGAAGGTATTTGTGTGTCTCATGCTAGTGGACCTAATCTAGTACAAAAATTGTTAAGAAGAGGGTATTATTGTCCCTCAATAGAACAATAATTCATCCATTTCTCAAGAATATGTTGCCAATTCCAATAGCATAGTGATCTTGTTTGCACATTGACATAGGAACTAAGACCTATAGCAACACCATGGCATTTCTCATAGTGGGGACTAGACTTGATAGGTAATATATCTCAAACTTCATCTAATGGTCACAATTTCATTATCACTTCAACTAAATGCTTCACAAAGTGGATAGAAGCCATTCCATTAACTTACATCATAAAGAAACAGATATCCAAGTTCATCTTGAATTATCTAATTTGTCGATATTGAATTCCCCAAACTATCATAATGGACAATGGAACCCCATTCAAGAAACAATATATCCATGAGCTTTGTTCCAAGTTTTCTATCCAACACTGATTCTCCATGCCCTACTATCCCCAAGGTAATGGTCAAGCTAAAGCATCCAATAAAACCATTCTAAAATACTAAAACATATTGTTAATGATTTCAACCATGATTGGAATTTAAAACTAAACCCATCCCTATGGGCTTATTGAGCTAGCATTTGTACACCTACAAGTGCCACACTTTCTCCTTGGTCTACAGATCTGAAGAAGTTTTACCTATTGAAGTTGGAATCCCCTCACTATGAGTGTCCATGAAAGGCATGTTCAAAAATGAGAAATATTAGGTGTCCATATTGCATGAGTTGAAACTCTTAGATGAAAGATGTTTGAGTGTGTTGAACCATCTTTAGGTTTATCAAAATTGGCTCAAACGAAGCTAAAACAAAAGGATCAAAGAAAGAAGCTTTCAAGTTGGTGACCTAGTACTAAAATAGTGTTGGCTTATGGCTTGTATGTGTTGTCATTTATAGAAACCTAAGTCATGCATATGATCTTTAGTATAGTTCTGGTTTACACCGGAAAAATAGAGTGAAGAACAGGGCATCCAGTTAAACAAATAAATGTTCATATGAATACCACACCAGACTATTATTTTGGGTTGTGGATCTCCGAGGAAGGTTTTTTTATGTTCTTATTTCCTTATTCAAGAATTATACTAATGCACATTCACTGGTATGTGATCTAGGAGATCCGGTGCACTAATTTGTTGGTTATCTATGCTTGAAGGACGACCTGTCAAATATAGTAATCACGGATGTATAAGGAGAAATTAATTAAATGTTTACATACTTGATTATGTTTGTTTAGATCCTATTTATGTCTTAACTGACTTTGGAGGATACACATAAAGAATTAGTGGTGGATTTGGCTGATATTTGAAAATAACTTAATGTTTTATGAACCCGACATGTGAATGTTCAAATCCTTAATAGCAGATATATATGGGATCAGTTTTATCATTTTATGCGAAGAAGTGTGTGTGATAGCGGGGATAGAGAAAATAAAAAATGTGGTGAAAATTTGAGCAAAGTAATAGTGAAAAATTGTCTATGTGTGATGTGAAGAGCAAAAAAGAGCAGAGCATAATAGAGCGAAGTGCAGAGTCAAGGAGAAGATCCAAAATCTAATCTATGAGCTTCAATGGAAATGTAACCTAGCATGAATAGATGTTACTATCTCAGTTCATCCTTTAGATGGTTTTAATCTTTTTTTTTTTTAAGGCAGTGAGCCTTCCCTTTTGAGCAATGAGCTCTAGGTAGTGTGCCTTAATGCAAGTGCATTCTCTTTGTAAGAAATTGATTTGAGTACTCAAATTATGGACTAACCTCCACCATGGATTTTCCCCTAATAGGGTTTTCACACAAAAAATTTTGTGTTATGGTGTCATGAATGTTTCCCTTGAATGCTTGCATCTTTCTTTTAATGTAACGACATAATTGTTTAAGTTTTAGAATAATAAAGTTAAGATTTTTTGAACACTGATTCACCCCTCCCTCTTAGTGTTCCCTTGAGTCCAACAACTAGTATTAGAGCTTCTAGTTCCTCAGAAGAAGTTTAGTAGCTTGAGGTGGACCTTGGAATGTGATGGAATCTATTAGTCTTCAACAATAGCTTTTGGTGGCACTTGATGAGCTTGATTAGTCGAAAGAAGAAGTCCAAGAATTGAAATAAAATCTTAGGGATGCTAAGAAATTCATTCAGTCATTGAAGGATTATATTGTTAAATCTAGGGATAAAAGGAAGGATCTATGTGATCAAATCAAGCAATAAGAGAGTGAAAACATGGATGATTCTCACCTGAATTAGACCTTGAAGGAAATAACTAAAGAATGTGAAAATCTTGCCAAAGAAAATGCTACCCTAAAGCATGAGATAGAATATATGGTGATGAAGCTGACTAAAGAGATTGAAGAAAGGAAGAAGAACTAACAGAACCTTGCTTAGTCCTTAATATAAAAATTTGATGAACACAAAAGAATAAATGAAGAACTCACTTAGTTGGAAAGTGAATTGCAATGATCGAAAAAAGAAAAGAAAAAGAACATGGTAAGAATATTCTTATTCTCAAGAATGAACTTACTACTTAAAATTAATACAAGGAGAAGTTTAAGATCAGTTTAGTGAAGCTTAATGGGATAAATCAAGGATAGAAGAGTGAAAACGATAAGAGAGGTCTTGGATATGGAAAAGGAGAAATTTTCGGACTTGAACCGAAGAAATTAAGACAAGGAAACCTGATGAACAAAGATGGAAGGTATCCGGTAAGACAACCTAATGCTAAAACATTTAATGGATACTATTTTTCTTGCAATAAATTTTTCCATATGACTATTCAGTGTAGAAGTAATATGAAATCAAGAGATTCATCACTTTCTTGTTAGTGTTTCAAATGCAAAAAGTTTGGTCATAAATCAATTGAATGCAAAAAATTGTCAAACTACTCTGTCAATAGAAATAATGTTGAATGTTAAACATTTGAAATATTTGGACATATTACTAATCAATACAGATCAAGAAGAAATCAAATGGAATGATTGGTCTTGATAAGGAAGTATTATGTACTACAATTGCAATATTTTGCAAAAGCAAAAATGTGGATAGAAGAGGTCTAGTATACAAAACCAAAAACATACAAGAAGATGACAAAGGAAAAGGAAAAGTGAATAAAAATGAGATAAGAGATGAAATGAAGAATACATAGTTAAGGAAGAAAGATTATGATGCTAGAAATGGTTTTGCACCGGAACCTAGTTCCCGTAATTCTTTTGGTAATTGATTTCAAGCCACTGGCCTAGGGGGATTTTTTTAAGACAATATTTCCTCCCCTATCCGTAGATGGTACCAGAATGAAAAGAATGGTAAAAAAGGTGTACTTATGATGTGCAGAGGTTTTGGAGAACTTGTACAAGAAAATTCAAAGAATTCATAGGTCCGTAGAATTTTTTTTTTTCACTATCTAAAACTCTTAGATGAAAGATGTTTGAGTGTGTTAAACAATCTTTAGGTTTTTCAAAAATGAACCAAACGAAGCTACAACAAAAGGATCAAAGAAATAAGCTTTCAATTTGGTGACCTAGTTCTAAAATAGTGTTGGATTATGGCTTGTATGTTTTGTCATTGATGGCAACCTAAGTCATGCATCTGATCTTCAGTATAGTTTTGGTTTACACAAGCAGAACAAAGTGAAGAATAGGGCATTCAGTTAAAGACACAAATGTTCATTTGAATACCACATCAGACTATTATTTTGGGTTGTGGATCTTTGAGGAATTTTTTTAATTTTTTCATTTCATTATTCGAGAAGTATACTGATGCACATTCATTGGTATGCAATCTAAAATATCTGATGGACTAATATGTTGGCTATTTTTGCTTGAAGGATGACCCATCAAATATAGTAATCATGAATGTATAAGGATAAATTAATTAAATATTTTCATACTCAATTTTATTTTTTTGGGTCCTCTCTATGTCTTAATCAACTTTGGAGGAAACACATAAAGAATTAGTGGTGGATCTTGCTGACATTTGAAAAGAACTTAATGTTTTATGAAGCCAACATGTGAATGTTCAAATCCTTGATAGATGATATATATATGGGATTTATTTTATCATTTTAGGTGAAGAAGTGTGTATGATAGTTAGGATAGAGAACATAGCAAATATGTGGTGTGAAATTCAAAAGATTAATAGTGCAATTTTTTCTATGTGTGATGCGAAGAGAAAAAAAGAGTAGAGGAAAACAAAGCAAAGTGCAGAGTCAAGAAGAAGATCCAGAATCTAATCTATGAGCTTCACCGAAACTATAACATGGCATGAATAGATTCTACTATCTCAATTCATCCTTCAAATGGTTTTAATCTAAACTTTTGTAATACAGTGAGCCTTCCCTTTTGAGTAGTGAGCTCTAGGTAGTGTGCCTGAATGCAAGTGCATTCTATTTGTTAAAAAATTATTTGAGTACTCAAATTATCGACTAACCTCCACCATGGTTTTTCCCCTAACAAGGTTTCCATGCAAAAATCTTTGTGTTATGGTGTTATGAATGTTACTTTGAATGCTTGCATCTTTATTTTAATGTAATGACAAAATGGTTTAAGTTTTAGAGTAATAAAGTTAAGATTTGTTGAACACTGATTCAACCCCCCATCATAGTGTTCCCTTGAGTCCAACAAATAGAATTAGAAGATCCAATTGAATTAGGATGGGAAGGGGGAGTTTGAACCAAATTGGTTAGGTCCTTTCATCAGCATAACAATGTATGGCTTTGGAGATTATCAGTTTGCTACTCTTGAAGGAAATCCTTTAGCCGAACCTCTGAATAGTATCCATATCAAAAGGTTTTTTACTTGAGTGCATCAATGTATCCCAAGAAAAAACAAGCTAAAAAGGAAAAAAAAATTCAGAAAAATAGTAAAGAGAAATAAAACATTCTTTGAGTGAAAACCACTTTGTGACACTTCTAGAATAGGTACCATAGTGAAAACCTGGAAAAAAGCACTATATTTGAATAAGACCTGCATCTTTGTCTATAAACACTATCTAAAGCTTCCACCCCATTCGTCCCATAATAAAACATGCAAACCAACTGTGGATCAATGATTGATCAAGTGTTGAAACTTGTTATACAATCAAAATATGTTTCCCCTAATGAAGCTAATCTTGTCTCAAACTAGGGGAAACTTCCTGAAACTGGTAGTAGATTGGATCCTTGTAAATCCCATCATTATCAAAAACTATCAAAATAAAAAACATCCAAAAAACAAACAAAATCAAAACAAAGTTAAAAACATTTACATGTCCAAAAAATGTTATTCTTCGAGTCAACACCAGTTGAACTATGTGGTCTGCATTTATAATGTAGGCAAGGCTAATGTTTAATCAGCCCCTGAGTCCCTAGGTCAGTCCCCTTAGGTCTTGATGTCATGGTATTTAAACTTGATAAAAAAATCCAAACAAAACCATCTAGAAAAAAAAAAAAAAAAAAAAAACATCAAAATAAAAAATAAAAAACATTTAATAACTTCAAAAAAGCACAAAACATTCAAAATAAATCAAAATTCCTTTCTCCATTATCACCTACTCACAATAAACTCTTCATCCATAATAAAAAAATCTTCATCCTCCCCCTTTGAAAAAATAGACCACAAACAAAGCAACATCACAAGTGAGATCTTTCAAGCAAACAATCGTAAGGACTTGATTACAAAATATTTAAAAAAACAAAGCCAAAGTGTTAACTACCTATCTATTGACAATTCTCCATCAGCATCATGAGATATGTCTTAAGGGATAGGTTTTTCCTACAGTAGACATCATAAATACAGGATAACAACTTGGAAACTCAAAACAGATATGAAAAGTGATACAACAACATTGTTTATCTTTTTGTGATCTTATCTTTCTAATTTATTTTACTGACTCATTCCTAGGATATCTTGAGGATGTCCATTAAGGATTTAGAGAGGAAGGAATGGAGGAAATTGATCATCATTTATTTTTTCTCTATTTGGTGGATATTTTTGTGATACTACCACAATGAATACTTGCTTTGTTTTGTGTATGGAATTTTTTTGAGGTATTTCATGTAGTGGTTTCATGTTAGGTACTCCAAACCTCTCATGTATTTGGTCCAAAATATTTTAAAGCTTCTCACCCATACACTCTAATAGGGTTTCTATATGTCTGGTATTATCAAAAATGCTCCTTGATTGTAGAGTCAAAGTCCACGCAATAGATAAAAACCCACCTTGGTCATTAATACCCTAGTGCATCATGTATATTTACTACATCAATAAGGATTGCTAAAAATATGAAGTCTATATGAAGAAAAATAAAAAATCATCTTGTTGTACATATCATCAATCATTCAATTTATTCTATCTTCTAAATCTTACTAAAAATTTCTTCGTCAACATTTCTTCTGTTAGTCCTTGCACTGAAAACACATCACATTTGCTTGTCAAAAATTTGGCTCATTATCCAAACTTTTCACCAAATTTCTCAAGGAGGAACCATGCTATCTTGTCATCACTAGGGCATGACGAGGAATTTTGGGGAAACTCTTGAGTAGGAAGTTTTGAATTTTCTTTGACACAACGCTCAAAACCACATTGTATCAAAGAGGGGAAAAATGTAGATATCTACCCTAAATTTTCCTGACTAGCGAACAACACTATTTAAATAACTTTCACCCTTCTTCCCTAAATGATTAAATAATACATTATTATTTAATTATTATCAAGTTTTATATTCATCTATTAATTAAGTGATTTAACATTATTTAGTTAATTCATCCTCAATTATTATTTCTGACTAATTAAATAAATTCTCATTTATTTAATAAATATCGTAATTTAACTTTATTCCTCTTGATTAATTAAATAAACACCAATTATTTAAATATGTCACTAATATAACCTATTCATCTAAATCAATTAAATTATTATCATTAATAATTTAAATCACATCACTTTACCTTCTCTAAACTTGAATAATTAAATTAAATTATTCAACATCCTTCAACATAATCAACAAACAATTACAACTTTGTTTGTCAAAGTCAAACATGACCTGCATATTTATCTCCAAATATTAATTAATTAACTATTTAATTAATTAATTA
Organism: Sequoiadendron giganteum; assembly: GCA_007115665.2. Taxonomy (NCBI): domain Eukaryota; kingdom Viridiplantae; phylum Streptophyta; class Pinopsida; order Cupressales; family Cupressaceae; genus Sequoiadendron; species Sequoiadendron giganteum. The sequence goes on from CM021110.1 coordinate 389,115,940, forward strand.
TCCTCACCCCTTTTTTGATTGAACAAATCATTACCACTGATTTCTCACTCTAATGGGTTAACTAACTCATCTATTCTTCAATCTCACAAACCACTCAACCCAATTCTTCAGTCTCACTAACCACTCAACTTGATTCTTCAATCCCACTAACCACTCAAATTGATTTCCTCAATCTCATAGATTATGAAATCTAAGTCCTTTGATTGTGTAATTAACATCCTTAATTGGATCAATCACAAAAGCTAACTGGCCAATCTATTTCCTCTCAACGGTTCTCAACCGTCGATCATGATCTTTTTCAACTGAATCTTGATTGTTCATCTTGAAATGTGAAATCTATAAAAAAATCTTCTATCTTCTCAATAATAATATATAATTTACATATCGAAGCACTTCACAATTATCTCTTGAGCATTTTATGAGTTATTATCACATTCTAGTTCACCATTTACACATGTTCTTGAAGCTTTTGCAACATCAACAATGGATGCATTGTATTGAATCTAGCAATAAAAAATCCAAATGTTAACACAAACACAACTCCAACATGGGATGTTATATACTTTTAAGTTTTGAATTCATTGTATTTTTTCTTAGGATTTACATTATTTTATTTCATTAGTTTAGAGCTTCATTTCATGAGTAATGGGTTTAGGGATCTTAATCTTGTTTGAATTAGATTAATTTTGATTCATATTTTCTTTTCTTTCCATATGATTTATTCTCCTCTTATGAAAATGACAAGGGGGGATATTTTTGGAAGAATATTGGTGTTTTCATTGACATCAACCCTTAGTATTGGAGTTATTGGATATTTCTAGTAGTGTCGATTATAGATGTGTTGTGGTTTGATGTCACATTGATGTCAACCACCTGGGTAGAGATTGTTGGATTTTTTGAGAGTGTTGCACTATGTTTTCATTTGTATTATGGTTTGATGTAACCCTCTAGTGTATCCATGATGATAATGTGTTTGTGGTGTTAGTGATGCAATTGTTTCACTTGGTTTCTAAGTGATATTGAGAAAATTTGAAAAAGAGTCTGCAGTATGACAAAAGTGTGTTCAGTGTTGTGATCCACACATATTCATGGTTGAATATATCCTTGTGTGGTTAAAATTTTATGATAAAAGGTGTTCAAAGATTTTATATCCAAATTTTCAAGTTTTGGATTGTTTTGTAGTGGAAGATGCATTTGACAGTGTGTTTGTCTATGAAGAAGGATTATCTAGGAGAAATGAGATTGCTCCACATTTCTTCGCATTGTGGTTTCTTGTCTTGTAGATCTGGGAACATGCTCATATTGTCTAGAACTTCCTTCCCTTCAATTTTCTAGTGTTCATCTAATCTTCAAGTCTAGATTCATAAGCATAAGTTGTGTTCTATGGACGTATGTATAGTTGCACAAAATGATGGTGTTATCAGTTGCAAGTGGTTGTGGTAGTGTTGTTGAATATTTATATGTTTTTGGGATATTGTAGGATATTTTTTTGATGCTATGAAGTGTTGCTTTGTGGTTTTAATTTTTTCTTCAGACCTAGAGAGGTGTGTATGTGGTTGATTGTTAGTGTTAGTGTAGGTTTGATTGACCTCGCATGCTATCACTAATTGTAGAGTTTTTTTTTTTTATTGGAAGAATGGAAAAACATTTTGGTGTGGATTTGGGTCCTAGTTAACCATTTTAATTATCTTCCTTCACTTCTTTCCATCATGGAAGTGTTTGACTAGTGCCGACCTATTTAATGGAGACACATTTGAGGTGCATATGTTTTATTGTGGCTGATATGGAGAACCTTTTTGAGGTTGAGTTTGGTATAAATTTAACTTGAATTGCTGGATATGTGTGTGGAATGTGTAAGAAGTGTGTGAGATGTGAATGTGATCAATTGTGGTGATCTGAGTGTGAGCTTAAATGCCTATGAATCTTGATGCAATGAGTAGGTGTCTACATTTTCAAGGTGCTTGAAGTTGCCAAAGGTAGTGAGATGAAGGTTGTGGATGGTGCAAGATTGTAGAAGAAGATAGGAAAATAGGTGTAAACCCTCTAAAATAGGATGAGAGTGATGGTGATGAATTTGGAGCTTAAGCTACAAATGTGAGTGAAGAAACTATAGAAGAATAATGATTAGATAAAATCAAGATGTTGAAAGTCATTTCCAATATTGGTATGATATATAGAACTAGGTTTTCTAACTATCCAAGAGATTTGAATCCGAGGCAACTAATTAAATAGATAAATGATATAGAAGAATACTTCGAGTATGAAGATTTTTAAGGTCTAGAAAGGGTGAGGTTCACAAAATCCAAGTTGAAAAAAATGGAAATATTTGATGAAAGGAATTTTAGTTAGATGAAATAGGAGAAGGAAAGAGAGGATAAAAAAATGGCATAGAATGGTGACAAAGTGTAAGAATCAATTCATACATGTGGATTATGTGTCAGAATTGCTAAAGAGATTGTAAAACCTATGGAAAAAAGAAAAGAAAGTGAAGGAGTACACTAAATAAGTTCATAAGATGACCATTGCAATTAAATATAGTGAATCTAGTAAGGATAAGGTTGTTTGGTACATAAAAGGCCTATAAAAAAACATCCAAGAACTCAATTTAGTAAGAATTCCAATAATTGAAGAGGCATATCAATTTCCTCTAAAATTTAAGGAAAAATTGAACAATATATTTGAATAGAGGTAAAAGGGAAGAATATGTAGATTCTAGAGAGGTAAACCACAATGCACCAAAGGAAAGATTTATATTGTGGACAATAAGGACAAAATCACATACCACAATGAGGGAACAAGTAGAAATTTTTGAGAGAGGAATGGAATAAGCCTCTACCACATTGAAAGATATTAGAGGAGTGAGGGGATTAGCAAGAGATCATCTAGAGTAACCTTGGAAGGATATGAAAATGGACTTCATATTGTAATTTTTGGGAATTGTGGGGCATAATATCAACTCCAACAATTAGGGTAAAACAAATCATGACATGTGTCCTCATACTATGAATTTAGACATAAAAAATCACATAATCTTGGTAATATTAAGTAGCTAAAGTGAAAATTAACCTAAGTAATTAAACAATTAACTAGGTAAATACAATTTGACTCTAAAATTATGAACCTTATATCTTTGTATAAAAATATGTTCCATGATAATCCATGTAGTCTCACAATTTTGTTGAATAATAGGCTAGCAATATGTACAACTTCATGTGTCTTTTTAGAAGGAATGAAATTCCCCATCTTAAAAAATTGATCCACTATTACAAATATGGAATCATGTCCCTTTGTATTCTTAGAAATTCCAATATGAATTCTATGTTCATATTCTTCCAAGGTTACTCTAGATGATCTCTTGCTAAATCCCCTCACTCGTCTAATATCTTTCAATGTGATAGAGGCTCATGCCATTCCTCCCTCAAAAATTATTACCTATTCCCTCATTGTGATATGTGATTTCATCCTTAGTATCCACTATATACATCTTTCCTTTGGTGCATTATGGTTTACATCTCTAGAATCTACATTTTCTTCCCTTCTACCACTATTCAAATCTATTGTCCAATTTTTCCTCATATTTTAGAGGAAATTGGTATGCTTCTTCAATTATTGGAATTCTTACTAAATTGAGTTCTTGGATGTTTTTTTGAGGCCTTTTATGTACCACACAAACTTATCGTTACTAGATTCAGTATATTCAATTGTAACAGTCATCTTATGAACTTATTTAGTGTACTCCTTCACTTTCTTTTCTTTTTTCCTTAAGTTTTACAATCTCTTCAACAATTCCAACACGTAATCCACATGTATGAATTGATTCTTACACTTTATCACCATTCTATCCCATCTGTTGATCCTCTCTTTCCCTCTCCTATTTCATCTAACTAAAATTCCTTTCATCAAATATTTGCATTTTCTTCAACTTGGATTTTGTGAACCTCACCCTTTCTAGACCTTAAATTTCTTCATACTCAAAGTATTCTTCTATATCATTTATCTATTCAATTAGTTGCCTAGGATTCAAATCTCTTAGATAGTTAGAAAGATTAGTTTTATATATCATACCAATATTGGAAATTACTTTCAACATCTTGATTTAATCTAATTATTATTATTATATAGTTTCTTAATTCACATTTGTAGCTTAAGCTCCTAATTCATCACCATCACTCTCATCCTCTTGTCTAGGGTTTATACCTATTTTCCTATCTTCTTCTACAAAATCCAATTGAATATTCATTTTCCTTATCATTATTAATATTTATTTGACTATTATAGTAATATTGGTCATACAAATCATTCTTCTTGTTGACATATTTCTTCACATTTGATGCAACTACCTCAAGATACCAATCTAGCTACAAGGTTGCAACTACCTCATAGTTGATACTTTGTTGACCAAAACTTGCAAGATGCCTCAAGTTTGTGATCTATTAACCCTTGGATATTCAAGAATGTATTTCCTCTCAAAGGATTAAAAAAAAATCTTTGATACTAGAACATTTGAAAAATGTGGAAGAACATGGTTAAGTGCTATCAAACGGTCCACTTTCAAAATGATTCCAATTAAGGGATAATCCTAAAGACCTCAATGTAAAAGAGAAAAAAATATTATAGTAGGATTGTTCTAGGGGCTGATTATGATATAATGAGGGGTTCACCACAAATTTTAGACTTGGAAAAGATAATAAAATGCAAGATGTAATGAAAAACCCTAATTGAATGCAAACTAGCACTAAGTGACAGAAAAATGTGAAATGTAATAGGAAATTATAAAACAGAAAGTGTGCACCTCAAAAAATAAAGAAGGTAGAATGGAGGTCTGAATCATTGGAAACCTTACTTTCAAGGCTGATTGGGACTCATTCACCAAGCTAGGGGAATCAATCTTGTTTCTAGGAAATTGGGCAGGAATGGTTTCTGCCAAAAGGGTATCCACATCTACAAAATCTTGAAAATATACTAGAATTGGGACTCAATTAGAAGAAGTGGTGAATTAGTCTAGTTGGGATTTTCTACAACTTCAAAATTTGATTATGCTCTTCCTGATTGGTTTCTAGATCTAAATCTTCAATATGCAATCTATAGCTGGTGATCTCCAATGTTCTCCAAAGCTTGGTGACAACTTTGACAACTTTGGATGTTTGACAACTTTTCTCCAATCTTTCTCCTTAGGAAATCTACAACCTAGCCCTACAAATAACACAAAAAGGAGAGAGAACAATGTTGGGTGGTGGGTGATCTCATAATACTAGTTTACAATTTTTGGCCAAACTAGACACTGAAATATTTTTTTCTAACAAAATATTCACTTTTGGACACCTATAGGGGCTAAACTATGAGAAATTTGAAGATTATGCAAACTAGTGATTTTTGATATTTTGTCTATAGATTCTAAATATTTAAAAAAAAAAAAATTGGAATCATAATACACTTCCTTTTACATCTCCTTCAAAAACTAGGTTTTTTCAATAAACAACATTTTTAAGGAGTGATGCTCACCATATACAACATAAAAAAAATTCCATGAAGGATAAAATTCTATTTTTTTCAAATTTAGATTTGTAACTATGATATCTAGTGCTTCAAATTTGTCTCATAGTGTTCTATTGAATATTTTTTCTTTAATCAAGTTTTAAAGCCAAACCAATTACAATTCAAACATAGGCGGACTGTTTACAATGTAAATTTTTTATGTATCGATTTTATTTTTTTTGTTGGATCAAGGACTTCAATATCTAGTTCAATCATATTTTTCTTTTTTTTTTCGATAATCTACTATTTTTCCACATGTGCAGAACAAAGAGCTTGATTTTTAGTGAAAAATGTATGTTTAATAAAAATATAAAAATAAATACATAATAGAACCAAAAAATATTAAAATTATATTCATTGGATATTTTATTCCAAGGACTACTATTATCTAGTTGGTTCTGTGAATTTTGCTCCATTTTCATCCTCAACCTGAGCTTCGAAGCATAAAATTCGAGACTTTTTTGGTGCTTTTGGGGGAGAAGGGGGGAAAAGGGGGGTTTGCTCACAAGCCTTCACTTTTGGCTTATTTTTCTGGGAATGGTGTGTTGGATGTTGCTAGTATGTGGTTTTTATTGATTTCAACACTAATGGCATTAATGCATTAGAGGTTGTATATGTCGAGGATATTGAGAAAATTGTAATAAAATAAGTTGTAGGTTGTTAGTGGTGAAATGAAGTTCAGTATGTTGGCTAGCTCAGCATGTTGATGATCAGAGGTTATGGATTAAAGGGATTTTTGTCGAGTATATCTAGCTTCTTCACATTAAGTTTCAAAGATCCGCATGAAGATTTGATCAAGTTATGAGTATCTGTGTTTTAATAGTTTTTTTGTTGCTTCAATTGGTGTCCCTGAAAGAGGGTGACATAATTCTAGTAAGTTTAGTTGTCACAGATACTTCTCTGGTGCTACATGATGCTTGTGGATGTTTCTAGATCATTCTCTATCTATTTTGTACATTCACATTGGTTATTGTGCTTGTGATTGGTGATTTTATTTTGTGTGTTCATGTTTTTCATGTTCATGACCGATAGGGTGATTGTAGCATGTTGTGGATCTTTGAAGAATAATTATTGAAGATGTTTCATGTTTGAGGATGTTTTTTTGGGTCCTCACTATGTTGTGACCAATATTGGTTGATTTTTATTGATAATCATGTATGTTTTGGGCTGACAATTTGTATTTTTATATTTTATTAAAGAACATGTAGATGATGTTATTCTTTCTTACAAATATATATGAGCGATTGTTTACATCATTTGTGACATGTGTGAAGTGAGTGCTATGAGTGAATAAATTTTAGACCTTTTGAAGGAAGAAGTAAAGTGTGAAGAAGAGTGAGCAGAAGAAAGAGTGTTCATGTGCTTAATCGGAACTATAATTAGGCATTAGAAGATGCTATCTTCTCAGTTCAAAATCTCTTGGATTGATTTAATCCGAATGTGACTATAAGATAGTGTGTCTTCCTTTGGGTAGTAACCCTTTTCTTTTTTTTTTGAGAAATGAGCTCTAGGCAGTGTGCCTGAATGCATGTGCATTCCCTATTTACTATAATTTTCATAGAGTATAAACTTGTGGATTAACCTCCATCATGGTTTTTCCCCTAGCAGGGTTTCCATGCAAGAATCTTGGTGTTATGTGTGTTTCTGATGTGGTGATGGTTTTTTATTTCATGTTTAATTATGAGATCTGAGAATAAGTTTAATAAGTATAATTTTTGAGACAACTAATTCACCCCCCCTCTTAGTTCTTTGTCCTTGTGTTTCCAAGAATTGGTATTAGAGCAGGTTACTTAGAAGAAGTTTAATAGCTTGAGGTGATCCGAGATGGTGACATATAAGAAGCGTAGTCTAAGATTGGATGGAAAAAATTATTTTGTGTGGAAGACTCGAACGGAGTGTCATTTGAGATGCATTGGCGAACCTTATTGGAACATTACAAAGAATAGATACATCATCCCACAAAATTTTCCTTCTACTACAAGTGAGATTAAAGATTTTGAGTACAATATTAGGGCTAAGGAAGCCTTTTTAAGTGCTCTAATTGATTCTAAGATGAAAAATGTAATGAATCTGAAGACTACTTATGAGATCTGGAAAAACTTGGAAACTTTGTATGGAGGTGATACTCATGTGAAGATGGCTAAGGTGCAGAGCCTAAAAGGGAAATGCGAAACATTGAAAATGGGTGAAGATGAGAATATTAATTATTTTATGCAAAGAGTGAATTAACCTGTGTATAATATTAGATGTGTTGGTGGAGCATTGGAAGAATCAGATATTGTTGCTAAAGTGCTAAGATCCTTGCCTACTGCATACAAAAAACAAAGTTTCTGCTATTAAGGAGATCCAAACTATGCCAAATGTAGCCAAAGACATGTTGATTGGTAAGATTTATTATTTTGAGTTAAGTGAGTTTGGTGATGCTCTTCCTAAGATATAATTTGCATTCAAAGCTACTACCTCTAAAAAATATAAGCAGAGATATGATATGGGAGAAAATTCCTCTAGAAACTTGTCCAAGTATGAGCAAGAAATGAGAAAGATTGAAGAAGAAGAGAGAAAACTAGATGAGATTGAAGCACTTATTGTCAAGATGGCATCGAAAGGAGAAGGTAAGTATAAAGGGAAATTTCCTCTTAAATTTTTTTCATGCAATAAGATAGGTCATTTTCTCTAAAGGTGTCCAAAAAGAGTTCCTAAGTCAAAACCTAACAAGCCTAGACTCTAAAGAAAGTGTTACTTTTCTACTGATGAAGGTGTGATAGATGATGAATCTGATAAAGGAAATGTAAGTGAGGATGAGTTTTTATTTATTTTTATTAAGAAAATTAATCCTATACCTACTGAATCTACTAGTTGCACGAATGTGGATGAAGCTCTACTTTCTAGAATTGAAGAAAAGGATGAATGGGTGATTGAAAGTGGATACTCTCATCACATGACATGTGATAAAATTAAATTTTTGAGTCTTGAAAAGTATGATGGTGGTATTGTAAGATTTGGTGATGATAAATCTGGTGTAATTTGTGGTAGAAGTTCCATTTCTTTTGATGGTAAGCATAATATTGATGATGTTTTATATGTCGAAGGTTTGAAGAATAATCTTTTAAGTGTTGGATAGATGGTTAACAAGGGATAAAATATTGAATTCAAGGATGGAAACTCTAGAATATTGGGGAGTTCTGGAAATATGATTGCATTGGGTACAAAAACAAAAGGTAATATCTTTCACCTGAGTGATGCTAGTAAAAGTTATCTGATTGCTGAAGTTGATGAAAGTTGGTTGTGGCATAGGATATTGTGCTATGTAAACTTTGACAATATTATTAAGGGTATGTGCAAGATCATCATGGAAAAAATAGGCCCTTAAGTGGCAATAAAATTCAGAAAATCAGTGTTAGGCAACTTGACATAAAAAATTGAATAATTTATCTACATTATTTCAAAAATATGTAAGAATAGAATCTATCTCAAATTGAATGTAGTTTCTAAACTACTTGGTTTATTTTATTTATTTTTAAATCTATTTGGTGAAATTTTTTAATTTCAATGCAATAGTACTTAAATTTCAGGGAAAAATAAGATGTAGGTGTCTATCTGACCACCCTAACCACAATAAAATGATAGTATTTTTTTATAATATTTTAGATATAAGTAGGGGACTCATGTCCCGATGTGATGCATATTTTTTTGTAATTTTTTTCCAAGTAAATAATTAATTATGATTTTTTTATTAAATTTTTTTAAAAATATAAAAAATCATATGTCTAACCAATTTAACTTGGTCAAAAATTCATGAAATTAATTTTTTTTTTAATCCTATAGTATGTGAAGAATGGAATGTGACGCATGTTTCAGATTCAAAAAATGTGATACCATTTGAAAGTTATAGATGTTTTTCAATCGGCCTATTAATCAGGACTTTAGTCATAATTCAAATAGAAAATGAATAATAATTATCTATTAAATTCAAAGTAAAACATAATTTATATTGGTGGAAAGCTGAGAATCTCCTTTAAAAACCCTTTTCGTTTCATCAATTTTGGGTAAAAAAAGGATCGTCAACCACATGGGTCATCATATCACTTAGATATCGCCACTTTTTGGCCCATCATGATCATGCATATACCCTTAAGATAAGATCTACTCAAGTTGTGAGAGATCTTCCTAAGTTGGTAAAGCGTACTAAAACCATATGCAAGGAATTTCAGTAAGGGAAGCAAACTAGAGTTTCATTTTGGAGAAATTTTTTTGTTCAAATGAAGTATTGGAGCTTGTGAATAATGATTTGTGTGGTCCCTCTAGAGCCATAAGTTTATAAGGAGACAAGTATTTCATGTTACCCATTGATGATTATTCTAGATTGATGTGGGTTGCCTTCTTAAGGGAAAAATATGAAGCTCTAGACAAATTCAAGAGTTGTAAGGGAAAGGTTAAGGAAGGAAAGGTCTAAAGATTAAATGTTTGAGATTAGATAGAGGTGGTGAATTCATTTCTTGTGAAGAACATGGGATAAAGAGACAATTATCTACCTCGTGGACCCCTCAACAAAATGGAGTTGTGGAAAGGAAGAACATGACAATTCTAAATGTTGCTAGGACTATGATGATGGTGTTGATCTCACCCCTTAGTTGTTTGTCCTTGATGAAAAAGTCACAAATGATGCTATAGTATCTATAGGTCATTATATACTTATATTGAATAATTGATGCACTTTATTGATGGAATTCATGATATGTTGGTCATGATTCAGAGGTTACAGAATCTTGAGGCTACTTCACTTTCAGATATTCATTTACAGATGGTTATGACTATATTGGACTAACAACGTTGATAAGGCATGGTACAGGTTATTTAGGTGGTGTTAATTGTGACAGAGAATTCAGTAGCTTCAGATTTATGACACTATCACCTTGATAGGTTCAGTTTTTTCATGTTAATCATTTCATATTGATCTTTGTGATCATTGGATTCTAGGCATGATTCTTGGTTGCAAGTTTCTATGCGATGATACTAATGTGGACAGTGTTTTTAAGTTTGAAAAGGTATATGGTTTCAGTTGATGTTTATTAGATTGATCTTGGTTTGGAATCTATATCATCTTGGCATATTCATTGGTTCAGTTATGGAACTTTGGTATTATGACTCATGGTATTTTTGCATTGACAAGATTCATTTGATTATGTCTACATGGCATATTGGGTTGGAATTATACTAATGTTCTCTTTGGCATTCGAGTCTAATAATTCATTCGGAATCATTTGTATATGAGGTTTCTATTCACTCTTCAGCTAGTTATGCCATTTCATGGCTCTCTCATATTATCTTGGTGTCACTAGTAAGGACATAGTGAGTGACATCTATGGAGTCTTCATTGGTTTTTCATGGTTCAGTTTGGCTTGAGTTCATAATCATTTTATAAAGGTGATCTTTGGCTATGATAGTGTTAATTGTATGAGTCTTGGTAAAGTTTTCCTCTATGGCTCGAAGGTAATTTCATGGCAATATTATAAGGTTTATTTGAGGCATTATTTTGGCTTACTTAAATTTTTAAATGACTTAGAATGAATTCATATTTGATTCGGGTCCTATAATTGTTGATTTATTAGACCTTAAGGTCGATAGGAAGTTTGTGGATATAATTAAAAGTCACTTTGAAGTGACAAGGCATTGTTATATTTGAAAAGAGTTGAAATTTCTATGGTAATAATGTTAATTATTTTGTCAGCCTCCTTGGTAGATACCTTTGAAAACAGACTTACTACATGGTATTAAGTTTATTTGGTCTAAATGTTTGAAGCCGCAGACTTGAAAGAGAAATGATTATGTGATAATTAATATAGTTTTCTTTCTGACTTCAAATGACATTATGATTTTTCAAACTCATCGATTGCTAATGGCTCGAAGGAGTTTAGGAAAATCATATTTTTTTCATTCTTTTTGAGAAGGGGTTGAAACCCTAGCCTCACCACCACCATGGGTATTGAGTTTTTGTCATTACTCTCCTTTATACAACTAAATGAACAGGTGTTGAAGCTCTTTGTAAGAGCTATGAAGCTGTTTTTAAAATTAGTTCACCGTTTCAATGAGGGTATGGACTCAAGCATGGAAGGATTATGTTGATTCATCAAACAATTGTGTTGGTAATGTTCGCAGAACAAATTTATCAGGTTCATATTCAGTTACTTTGAATATCTTGAGGTATTATTTTCTCTCATTGGTGAATGTTTTTAAGAGTTCTCACTCTTTGGTCTAAAATAGTGTTTTGTCTAGAATATTTTCCATCATATTTGGTGATTATTTGTATCAGAATCTACAATTATTCTTTTTGCTCGAATTAGATAATGTGAAAATGATTAATTTATCAGAAAATAGTGCAATATTTCGGTTACATTTCTATATTATTGATGGGTATTTTGAAAAGAACTCGTTACTTTTTGGTTTTATATTCATAATAATTGGGGTTTGGTTACAAATCAAATACAGGCTCTAGCAGTGATTTATTCCTTGTTTTCTCTCAACTTGGAAAATTTTTTTTGAGGGATAAAATAATCATTCTCCACTTGTCATTAAATCTTTGGAGGTTCTTTTACAAAAAATGAATAAGGCTTTTCGAGATATCAGTTGGAATGAATTTCTTGTTGCACATGTTTTATGTAACCTTGTAATAGCTGATTCTATTGGTGCAAATTCCACCCTTCTCGGCCTAAGAGGGGTTTTGAGTTCTTTTTTCTGAAAATACAGTTCTATCATATCTCTTCTACTATCAGAAGAAATATTTTTTCATGTATACTTCTTTGGATCTCTATCACACCTAACACATACCCAACATAAAGTTTTTCCTATCTATTATAACTCTTTTGAAGGTTAAAGAGAGAATATATACATACATTATTTTAATGTGAAAGAGAAGTGTCATTTTCTTTGAAAATAGTTTTGTACTTAACTGTTCTTGAAAGAGAGAAGTGATAACTTTTGTAAATGAAAATCTGGAAAAGAGATAGTGAAAAAGCTCTGCAATAAAATTTTGAAAACATGATGCAGAGTATGATCATAAGAACCTTATTTATTTAATATTTTAAGGATTCATGTTGAATCTTTAGGGGATTAGATAGAGAGGTATGAGTGAGCTAAAATGAAACAAAGAGATCCTTTGTGTTATTGTAATTCTATAAAATGAAAAGGGGTTGGTGCTCCTTGAGATTGGTGTCTCTAAATGAGGGGTTGGTGCTCCTTGAGTTGGTGCTTATAAATTAGCCTATAAGGCATTGTATAGAGTGATTTGAAAATACAAGCCATTATGGCAGCAATTTAGGAGTGGTTTTTCTACCCCGAGATTTTTTTCCACTCGGCAAATCTTGTGTCTCATTGTTCATTTGTGGTTTCACTATTTTACTGTGAGAATTCTTTATTATACATTGTTTTACTGTCATACTTCTCATTTCAGTTCTAAATGGTTGCATTCAATTTATGTATGATTTAATAATTGAAATAGTGAGAGCATAATTCAATTTTGTTTCATTTTCTAAAAAATGTTAAATTGATTCATGACACTAATTCACCCCCCCCCCCTCTCAGTGTCCTTTTCACTCCAACAATTGGTATAAGAGTGTAGGGTCCTTTGATAGGTCTAATCAACATTGGATTGATTATGGTTTTTGAGTTTATCAATGATGTCACAAGTTCAAGAAATTACTTCCGTTTGAATGATTCAGATTGTGTTTTGTGAAGACATAGATGGTCTCAATTAATATTTGTGTATAGAGCCCTAACCATACATATGTCTAACCTCTTAGGGTTTCCTGGTCGTGGAGTATTTGTCATGGGTAAGTGCAAGAGAAACAAAGGTCAAAATAAATCCCCTAGTGTCAAGCAAAAATTTGATAAACCAACCTTCGTCAAATCCTTGCCAGTTGACACTAAAAATGATCTTGTAGTTGGTGATGAAGAAGATCACTTAGTAAGTGACTTTGAACAAGAATTTGATGAAAAATAATATGAAGATGATGAGTATGAGGTTGATCTGGAAGGAGAACTACTTGCTGCCTTAGATGAACTTAAATGGCTTAAACAAGAAAATCAGGATCTCAAGGTACATTTACAAGAAAGTGTTGATGTCAATAAATCTGTAATACAAAATCATAGTGAGGATAAAAATATTATTTATTTTTTGAAAGCTCAAATGGCTAATAGAAAAAGAATTGAAGAGGAATTGGAATTCAAGTTAAATGACAAGGATGAAGTGTGCAATAAACTAGAATATGAGATTGATTCTTTAAGGAAATGTTTAGATAATGATTCCTTGTTAAAGGAACTAACTCTTAGAGATGATATGATTATAAGTAAGAAAATTGAAACTGAAGAATGTAAGAGGATAGTTGATTTTGTGAGTTCTGATTTGGAGATCAAAAAGATTGTTTTTCTAAAACTTGAAGAATAAGTAGTTGCATTAAGAAAAGAGCTTGAAAGTGTCAAGATTATTGTAGGTAAAACTCAAAAATTTAACCATAGTACTAATTTATTGAATGAGATATTGGATAGGAAAAATCATTCTAAGGATCCTATAGGAGTGGGATATGAGGTTGGACAAAATTTTGGTGTCAAAGATGAATCTAACTGATGAGGGTGCAACCCGAGACACAGAAAATCACACAAAAAACTAAGATCCTTATTATTTTCAAAAATGAAAAATCTTGCATGCAGAGGATCTCAAATCCTCGAGTTCTGCAATACATGTAAATTATAGAAAGAAACTACAGAAATTCCCCTATTCGCAGCATGCGATCTTCTTTTCCAAAAAACTACCACAAAAATCAGAAACTACCCCATAAATAGCCCCATTTCCTCTGTTTGGAGCCAAAAACAACATTCTAATTATGCACAAACTTTTGGAAGCCCTAACTCAAGATCTAACCGTCGGATCTTCAATGATAATACCTTTTCAGAAAGGTCTTGTGAAAATGAAGTGCCAGAAAGTGGGGCCTAAAGGCTAACCACTTTTTTTTGCACCAATTTTCGGGCCCATCCGGAGCCTTTAAGTCCCTCAAAATTAGCTCCGAAGATTTTGTAGGGCAAAAAGTAGAAATTGAAACTTGAATAACTTTTGAACCGGGAATGATCTTCGTCTGATTCTTTCACCAAAGTGTTTCTTATTCTGTCCTGAAGCTTCCCTTAAATTTCCGTCTCCTCACGCCTTCAAAATCATACCTGCTAAAAATAGCAGTCGAGCAGAAAAAACAGAAAAGCAATTCTAAAAGTTGGGAATTCTTTTTCGACGAAAAGGGTATCCATAAATAAAAAAACATATACAAAACTCTAAATGAAAGTAAATATATTTTTGGGTGATGTAGGATTGCCCTTACACCACTGGATGCTCCTGCATCAAACACCCAGGGTAATTTGAAAAGTGACCCCGTCACTTCTTAGATGGTTGAGGAAAACCCAAATGGTCAACCTCTGACTTAAACAACCAGGATGAATCTTCCACAGGCCTTCCTCTCCACTTCACCAAATATTCTTCATACTGCATATTTTCTGGTACTCCTTCCCACATGGCTATCCAAGAATTCTTTGATCTCCTCCTTTTTTGAAGTAGGTGTTGGAATACCACACTGTTCCATTGTTGGTACTTTCTCTGTGCCACTCTCATGATATTCTATCAAATCTGCAGTGTTGAACACAAGGGAAATATTGAATCCATCCGGCAACTCTACCTCATATGCATTCCCTGAATCATGCCTCTTCAAAATTTTATAGGGACCGAACTTCTTCATCTTCAATTTGTGATAGGTTCCTACTGGAAACCTTTCTTTCCTCAAGTGGACCATCACTTCATCACCAATCTGAAATTCCTTATACCTCCTCTTTTGATCTACCTTAGCCTTATACTGCATATTCATCTTGTTAATGTGTTCTTTTACCTTCTCATGCATATTCTTGATGTGTTCTGCAAAGTCTTCAGCTTCAGCACTTGTCTTCTTCTCTTGGTCCATCTTTCTCAATTCTGGAGCAGTCCTAGGACTACTTCCATACACAATCTGGAATGGTGATCTACCAGTGCTTCTATTGACAGAATTGTTGTAAGCAAATTCTGCCTGGGGTAAGATCAAGTCCCATCCCTTTGGTTTATCTTCTACCAAGCATCTCAGTAGGTTACCTAGACTTCTGTTCACAACCTCAGTCTACCCATCAGTCTACGGATGGTGTGCAGAACTAAACTTCAACTCTATTTTCAACTTCTTCCACAAGGTCCTCCAAAAGTGTCCAACAAATTTGGTGTCACGATCTGAGACTATACTCTTTGGCAGACCATGTAGCCTCACCACCTCTTTGAAGAACAAGTCAGCAATGTGTACTGCATCATGGGTCTTCTGGCATGGGATGAAATGTGCCATCTTCGAAAACCTGTTAACTACCACAAATACTGAATCATTCCCTCTCTATGTCCTTGGCAAACCAAGAACAAAGTCCATACTTACATCCTTCCACGGCCTCTCCGGTACAGGTAAGGGTTGATACAACCTGGTATTCTAACTCACTCCTTTAGCCATTTGACATACCCTGCAACTCTGCACAAACTTCTTCACATCTTGTGACAACTGAGGCCAATAATAATGCTCACTGATAATTGAAATGGTCTTATCTTGACCGAAATGTCCTGCCATTCCTCCACTGTGTTTCTCTTTTATCAGGTTCTCCCTCATGGAACTCCTTAGAATACACAGTTGACTTCCCTTAAACAACATGCCTTCTTGAATTATAAAATCCAACCACTTTGTCCTATCAACTGTAACAGGTTCCTTGCAAGCTTTCCAAGCCTCTGCAAAATCAGGATCTTTCGGATACAATGTCTTGAGTTCACTAAACCCAACCACCTCAATCTGCATTTCTATCAACAATGTATGCCTCCTACTTAAGGCATCTGCAACCCTATTTGACTTCCCACTCCTATGTTTTAAAACAAATGTATAACTTTGCAAAAATTCTACCCATTTCATATGCCTTTGATTTAATTTTCCCTTACTACTCAGGTACTGCAATGCTTGATGATCAGTATACATAAAAAATTCCTTCGGCAACAAATAATGCCCCCATTTCTTTAATGCTTGAACTATTGCATAAAATTCCTGATCATATACAGAGTACTTTCTCTTTGCATCATTTAACTTTTCACTGAAATAGGCAATGGGCTTACCTTCCTGGCTTAACACTGCTCCAATGGCACAACCACTGGCATCACAATCCACCTGAAACACCTTATTGAAATTCGGGAGAGCCAAAATAGGTTGTTCTATCACCTTCTGCTTCAATAGATCAAAACTCATTGCTGCTCCAGTGCTCCACTTGAACTCTTTTCTATCCCCTCTCATTGTTTCACTTAGGGGTGCACAAATACTACTGAAGTTTCTAATAAACTTTCTATAAAAACTTGCCAAACCATGGAAAGATCTCACCTTAGTAGCAGTTCTTGGGGTAGGCCATTCCAGAATAGCCTTCACCTTCTCTGGGTCCATCTTGAGACCTTCTGTCGAGACAACAAACCCCAAGTACACTAACTCCTTCACAAAACTACACTTCTTCAGATTAATCAACAATTTCTCTTCTCTTAACTTCTCAAAGACTCTACCAATATGCATTATATGCTCATCTAGTGACTTACTGAATATCAAAATATCATCTAAATACACAATAACAAAGCTTCTTAGGAACTCTTTCAGTACCTCATTCATAAGCCGCATGAATGTGCTTGGTGCATTGGTTAGCCCAAAAGGCATGACTAACCACTCGTACAGGCCCTCTTTGGTCTTGAAGGCAGTCTTCCATTCATCTCCCTCTCGAATCCGGATCTGGTGATATCCACTCTTTAGATCAATCTTTGTGAAGTACTGAGCTCCACTCAAATAGTCCATCAGGTCATCCATCCTTGGCAGGGGAAATCTATATTTGATTGTTATCTTGTTTATGGCCCGAGAGTCTATACACATCCTCCACTCCCCATCCTTCTTTGGTGCTAGTACTGCAGGTAATGCACATGGACTCAGACTCTCTCAAATCAAACCCTTTCTCAACAACTCCTCAACTTGTCTGTTCAACTCCTCATTTTCTCCAGGAGTCATTCTATGAGTTGCCTTATTCGACAAACTGGCTCTTGGGATCAAGTCAATCTGATGACTGATCTTCCTCATTGGTGGTAAACCCTTAGGTACATTATCAGAAACAATATCCTGAAACTCATTCAATAACCCAGAAACTTCTACTGGAACCTTCTCACTACCCTCTTTATCCATTTTAGGAATCAATGCATAACAAACACGCTCATGTTTCATGCCTTCTAAAAATTTCCTTCCATCAACATAACAAATTCTAGCACTACTGCATACCTTTTCTTTGGCCTTCTTCAGGGGTTTCAACTTATAGCGGACTCCATCCTTCATCAAGGAATAAGTATTTGCATGGCCATCATGTACAGCTCGCCTGTCAAACTGCCACGACCTCCCCAGCAACACGTGACATGCATCCATAGGGATGATATCACAGAGTACCTCATCATGATAGCTTCCAATCTTGAACTTCACCAGGCCCTGCTCATTGACTAGAACTTTGTGGTCTTTCTGCAACCAGGCAATCCGATATGGATGTGGATGCCTTTCCCTCTTCAGCTTCAACTTTGTAACCATTTCTTCTGACACTAGATTATCAGTGCTCCCACCATCAATAATGACATCACAACATTTTTCTTCACACTTGCACCTTGTGCGAAACATATTCTTCCTCTGTTCTGGCTCCTTCTCTTTAGTCACTAGGGCTCTTCTAACCACTAGGGCTTCTCCCCTTTCAGGATTATCTGAATGCTCAGATTGAGCCTCCTCATCTACATGTGCAACCCTTGCATGACCTTCTGGCCTTTTGTCTGTCCTTCCTTGGTAATTTGGACATTCATAGGCTCGATGCCCTTCTTCACCACATTGGAAACAAGTTCCTCTGAAACCACCCCTTCCGGGTCCTTTCCCAAATCTTCCTCATCCTCTACCTCTTTGATCACCACCATTCTGAACACGTGGGCAGTAGAAGTTATCATTCCTCTGGCTTCGACTGGTACCCACATCTTCACTTTTCTTCTCATCCTCATTTCGGCCTCCAAAAGATCTTCCGCTACCCCTTCCTCTTTGACCTCCTCGTCCTTTTCACTTACTGTAAAATCTTTTGTTCAGCTTCTCTTCAACTCTTATTGAAAATTGGTAAGCATCCTCAATGGTGGCCATTCTGACCATGCTTAGCTCTTCTTGAATGCTCGGTCATAACCCATTAAGATAATGGGCTACCTTCTCCTTGTTGGCCTCCGCATGTCCCGTTCTGATGATTATCTTGTGAAAATATTCTATGTATTCTTTCATAGATCTACTTCCTTGCTTCAACCCTTGCAATTTCTTCAATAGATCCAACTCATAGTCCATTGGCATGAACTGCTTCTTCAGTTTCTCCACCATGCGATTCCATCTGGTGATCTTTCCCTTTTCTCTCTTATTTATTTCTAGTTGGACCTCTTTCCACCAGATACTGGCGTGGCTTTTCAGCTTCGTTTTTGCAAACTTAACCCGATTTGGGTCCTCTACTTCTTCATACTCGAAATACTCTTCCAACTCGTTGATCCAATCATCAACTCTTCCGGGTTCAAACTACCAGAAAAACTGGGAACTTCTACTCTAGGTCTTTTTTCGATCTTCGAAATGACCCTTATCAACTGCATTTGATCTTGATCAATAGCTTCTTCTTCCTCTTCTTCATCCTCATTTTCTTCTCCCCTTCTCAGGTTTACCCCTCTTCTTAACTCTCTTTGTAATACATTAATTTGTCTCTGGAGGGCTCTGAAACCCTTGGCCGCTAATGGATCTCTTCCACCAGCATTTTTGGCACCACCTCGCCTACCACGCGCCAATCTTGGAGGCATCTTGAATATCTTGAACCCACAACCACAGTCCTAGTGCGAACTGCCTCACAATCGGCGATCTGTCCACACGCTCAAGAAAACCCGCTTTGATACCACTTGATGAGGGTGCAACCCGAGACACAGAAAATCACACAGAAAACTAAAATCCTTATTATTTTCAAAAATGAAAAATCTTGCATGCAGAGGATCTCAAATCCTCGAGTTCTGCAATACATGCAAATTACAGAAAGAAACTACAGAAATTCCCCTATTCGCAGCATGTGATTTTATTTTTCCAAAAACTACCACAAAAATTAGAAACTACCCCATAAATAGCCCCATTTCCTCCATTTGGAGCCAAAAACAACATTCTAATTATGCACAAACTTCCGGAAGCCCTAACTCAAGATCTAACCGTCGGATCTTCAATGATAATACCTTTTCGGAAAGGTCTTGTGAAAATGAAGTGCCGCAAAGTGGGGCCTAAAGGCTAACCACTTTCTTTTCCACCAATTTTCGGGTCCATCCGGAGCCTTTAAGTCCCTCAAAATTAGCTCTGAAGATTTTGTAGGGCAAAAAGCAGAAATTGAAACTTGAATAACTTTTGAACCAGGAATGATCTTCGCCTGATTCTTTCACCAAAGTGTTTCTTATTCTATCCCGAAGCTTCCCATAAATTTCTGTCTCCTCACGCCTTCAAAATCATACCTGCTAAAAATAGCAGTCGAGCAGAAAAAGCAGAAAAGCAGTTTTGAAAGTTAGGAATTCTTCTTCGACGAAAAGGGTATCCAGAAATGAAAAAACATATACAAAACTTTAAATGAAAGTAAATATATTTTTGGGTGATGTAGGATTGCCCTTACACCACTGGATGCTCCTGCATCACTAACAAGGAAATTATGTTTGAAACAACTTATGGGAAAAGTTTCAAGGCTAGGCAGATTCCTAAGAAGAAAATAGATTTAAACTATCATGCTCTAGAGACTGATATCAAGGCTATTAATAGATTTACAGGTCTCTCATCTACCGATAAGTTTCAATCAATAAGGTACAATTATTATCAATTCCATGGTTACTGCTATTCATGTCATGTTTATGGAAATAGGGCTAGAGATTGTGAAAGTTATGCCAAAAATAATTATAAATAGAATAAAGGAAATAGTACTTATAGTTTTTCAAAACATATCATGGCACTATATGTTATACCTGCCACAAAGTTGGTCATGTAGAAATTAAATATTGGTGGAATGATAAGATTGGAAATAGAAGAAGTTATCGTTCTTTTGGTTTAGATCAAAATGTCATGTATTATAGATGTAACGGTTTTAGACATAGAGCTCATTCTTGTAGAAATAATGTGTTGATGTCATCTAGACATAGCAAAAGGACTAATAACTTGACCAAGCAACAATAGGAAGACACCTTCGAAAAGAAGAATATAGGTGTTAAGAAGGTTTGGAGAAGAAAAGAAAAATAGGAGAAGGATGGATTAAGTCTTGTGCATATTGCACAAGTGACCTCTACTAGTGCATAAAGAGAAGCATCAAGTTAGGGGGAAGCTGTCAAATGTTTTATCTCTTACCCCTAGAAGTTTTTAAGTTATGGTGTTTGTTGAAAACATTTAATTCAATAAATATGATACTTCTTTTTGTGGTATAAATCTTGGATTCACATATTCACACAACTTGGAGGTTTGAGAATTGTTAAAAGTGTTCAAACCTAGATTTGAGTTGGGTTATCATTTGCATAAATATAAGGTTAAATGATGAATATTTATAGTAAAATGCATTTTCATGTTGACATAGATCTATGGTGTTGTGTTTCTCCTTTGAAAGTACATTCCTAGTTCATATTTTTGAATGTTATGACTGTCGGGTTTACTAATAGTGGATTGTGGACAGAAAAATTGTTTCCACCATGACAAGTTTATACAGTTGAAATGTGATACATGTTAAGGGTCATCAAAAAATGTAGTAGATATGCATTATGAACATTTGACATCACAATCCAAGTGGAGAAAATATGTATGATGCAATAATAGTGGTTGGAGAGAAATGATATAATACTTTGTTTTCTTTGTTTGTTGCTTCATTTGTTGTTGATAAGTTGCTACAAAAGTGATGTGATCTTATTTTTTCTTATGATATCCATGCCATGTAAGTGATAATAGGGGAGAAAGGATATGATTTAGGAGCATCCAGTGGTGTAAGGGAAGCCCTACATCACCCAAAAATATATTTACTTTCATTTAGCATTTTGTAGATGTTGTTACATTTCTGGATACCCTTTTCATCAAAGAAGTCCCAACTTTCAAAACTATTTTTTTTCTTTTTCTGCTCAACTGCTATTTTTAGCAGATATGAATTTGAAGGCGTGAGGAGACAAAAAATTATGGGAAGCTTCATGACAGAAAAATAAACACTTTGGTGAAATAATCAGGCTAAGATCATTCCTGGTTCAAAAGTTATTCAAGTTTCAGTTTTTGCTTTTTGCCTTATAAAATCTTCAAAGCTAATTTTGAGGTACTTAAAGGCTCCGGATGGGCCCGATAATTCGTAGAGAATAAAAGTGGTTAGCCTTTAGGCCCCACTTTCTGCCACTTCATTTTTGCAAGAGCTTTCCGAAAAGGTATTATAATTGAAGATTTGACTGTCAGATCTTATGCTAGGGCTTTCGGAAGTTAGTGCATAGTTAGAATATTGTTTTTGGCTCCAAATGGAGAATTGGGTTATTTATGGGGTAGTTTCTGATTTTTGTGAGTAGTTTTTAGGGAAAGAAGATCGCATGTTGCGAAAAGGGGAATTCCTGTAGTTTCTTTCTGTAATTTGCATGTATTGCAGAACTCGAGGATTTGAGATCCTCTGCATGTAAGATTTTCATTTTCAGAATAATAATATTATTCTCTGGTTGTGTGTCTGATTTTCTATGTCTCGGGTTGCACCCTCATCGGGATATTTGGTAAGAGTATATTGAGATTTTATTTTCACAAAGTGTGCTTTAAGTGTAGATTCTTGTGATATTATGATAGATGGGGATAATATCATGTTTTATGACAATCTTGTTCTTGGAAGAGATTTGCAGTGAGATTCTTGATAATCCTATTTGTTTTGTTATCTCACTTTGGGGGAGAAGCTCATAATTTCTTTGATGCTATCATAGTTGATTCCTCGGTACATGGTTATTCTTGATGGTAGCATTATTTTTATAGTTGGTAAAGCGATCCAATGGGCATTGGTGATGCATTGTTATGATCCTTTGGCTTGCTTTGGTAGCTTGTTATGTCCATTTTTTGGTGCTCTAGATATTTATATGTTTTTGGTTCTTGTTGCTTTCTAGACAGTGATATATATTTTTGGGGAGTGATATACTTTTTTTCTCTATTATTTTTCCAATTCTTTTCACAACGGATACTTATCTTGCTTGAAATATTGGTTGAATGGATTAAGAAGTTTGTGACATGACAGTGCACTTTGATTTAAATGAGCTTATTGTGGATGCTTGGGTTTTTTGTTGTAATGGTTTGTCTTGGATGCATCTTGGTGCAAAGCCTTTAAAATGTCTTGGTGGTGTTTGAATTGGATACTTATGTTTCTATTCCTTTCAAAATGTTAGTTTGTGATGGTTGCTAACCATTTACAAGGATTGCTACTTTGAAACAATGACTCAATGTATTAGTGCTAATCAAAGCATTTTTTTTGTGAGGTGACAATGGAAGATCGAATTTAACATGAAAAAGAAGGTGGTATGTTCAAGTAACTGGTCTTCAATCCTTGATGACAAAGAAAAGTGCCAAGGTAACGGGTTTTTAGTCTTCAGGTATCTTTTGACAATTAGGTTTGTTGCATTATAATAGTATGTCTTCCTTTTCATTGATGATATGGACTAAGTTATTATTACTATAATATCTAGATATATATATCTACTTGAGGCATTACAAAAAAATTCTACCCTTTGTCTTTGATGCAAAAAGGGGGAGAGATATTTGGGTTTTCCATCAAGGACAAAGGGGGGGTTTGTTGATCTCACCCCTTAGTTGTTTTTCCTTGATGACAAAGTCACAAATGATAATATGGTATTTACAGGTCCTCATATACTTACATTGAATAATTTATGCACTTTATTGATGGAATTCATGATATTTTGGTCATCATTTAGAGGCTACATAATCTTGATGCTACTTCACTTTCAGATATTCATTTGCAAATGGTTATGACTATATTGGACTAACAGTGTTGATAAGGCATGGTATAGGTTATTCAGGTGGTATTCATTGTGATAGAGCATTCATTAGCTTCAAATTTATGACACTATCACCTTGACTGGTTTAGGCTTTTTCATGTTAATCATTTCATATTTATCTTAGTGATCATTGGTTTCCAGGCATGATTCTTGGTTTCAGGTTTCTATGTGATGATACTAATGTGGACAGTGTTTTTAAGTTTGAACAGGTACATAGTTTCAGTTGATGTTTATCAGAATGATCTTGGTTTGGCATCTATATCATCTTGGCATATTCATTGGTTCAATTATGGCACTTTAACATTGACAAGATTCATTTGATTATGTCTACATGGCATATTGGGTTGGAAGTATACTAATGTTCTCTTTGGCATTTGAGTTTGATAATTAGTTTGGCATCATTGGTATATAAGGTTTCTATTCACTCTTCAAGTGGTTCAGTCATTTCATGGCTCTCTCACATTATCTTGGTGTCACTAGTAAGGACATAGTGAGTGACATCTATGGAGTCTTCATCTGATTTTCATGGTTCAGTTTCGCTTGAGTTCATTATCAGTTTCTAAAGGTGATCTTTGGTTATTATAGTGTTAATTGTATGAGTCTTGGTAAAAGTCACCTCTATGGCTCAAAGTTAATATCATGGAAATATTATAATGTTGATTTGAGGCATTATTTTGGCTTACTTACATTTGTAAATGACCGAGAATGAAGTCATATTTGATTCCGGTCCTATAATTGTCGATTTATTAGGCCTTAAGGCCAACAAGAAGTTTGTGGATATAATTAAAAGTCACTTCAAAGTGACAAGGAATCGAAATATTTGAGAAGAGTTGAAATTGCAATGTTAATAATGTTAATTATTTTGTCGGCCTCCTTGGTAGATTGTGTAACATCCCTCTATGCAACCCCGAAGGTTAAGAGCCAAAAGAGGGCAAGATATATATATATATATATATTTTAAAACAAGAATAAAATACATAAAGTAATTACAAATTCAATAAAATGACAACAAACATGGCCAATTAAGACCCCAAGGAGAGGACTAATCCACCCTCCAGAGAAAATCCAAACAAGAGCAAATAGGATAGCTACAAAATTTTGCTTTGAAACTTGTAGTTCCGGAGCTCACTACTCTAGAACCTATTCCTCCCATTGGTCAGAAAATAGAGGTGCCAGTGCTCCAAAACTAGCAGTTCCAAAGCTCATTTCCCCAGAACCTTTGCAACCTGGCAAAAGAAGAATGTAGAACCATGGATCTCATTTAAACATGAAAATTAATAAAAAGAAAGGACTTAAGGATTATCATAGAACAATCGAGTCTGATACTAACATCGAAACCCGTAAACCAAATAAAACATCACATATCTTCTCATTTAATTTATGATTACTTTCTCTCTCAAGAGAATACAACGTGCATAAAGGAACAAGTATGAATATAATAGCATTTCCATGAACAAGATACAACATCTGATAAGATATATACACAAAGGCATGTACATGAGTAAATATGATAACCAAATACAAGAGAGAGAGACCAATTCCAACCGGTACTCCAAACCTGTACACTGGTCCCCAATGGCAGTGGTCACCCCTCCCTACCATGTGGACTCTAGAGAGACCACCCCATCGTGCTCAAAGGTAGTCACTAGGCCCAAACAGAAACATCAAGGCAAGGGTGGCATGTGGTCAACACACACACTAGACACAAAGAAAAACAAGGTACAATGCATAAGGCTAATGCCACAACATGGATATGCTCATACCATACATGTTGGGAACTACTCACGACTACAAAATACAAGATTGAAAGAAAAAAATAGATGGAGAGACTCAACCATGCCCAAATCAACGCCTCATAGACGGATAACTCAATGCCCTACAAGTGGATAGGTCTTCTCGAGTGCATCCTTATCCTTTTCAAGTGCTAAAGGCCATACATGAGGAGTCATAAAATTATAATAATTTCACACCATTGTTTAATTCAATCATCACATGCTTATTATAACTCAACTACTAGTTTCCTTGGCAGCCACTTACGGGCCACTCTATAAGGCCACACTAATGAACTAGAATTAATCCCATGTCGTTTAACCAAATGAGGGGTTGAGACAAACATGAAACTTAGGAAAAACCAAAAAATCCATCATGGCAACCATTTAAACAGTCAAGACAATACTGTTGTAAAAGAAGCCATTAAATAGTTGAAAACCATAAAGGAATGGAGACATAAAACTTTCATGAAAATAAAAGTGCTCGGATTGAAATTCCAAGCTAGACCCAATTCATATTTTGATGTTTCAAGCCAAAAACCACCTTTGAATTTTGAGTCTAGCCCAGAAAAGAGGTGGTGCTCAAAAAAGACACCATTTTGGCCAATTGGGCAAGAAAATGCAAGGAAATTGAAAGTGCCCAGAATTTTAATCCATGAAAACCCAATTGAGATAAGGGCATGTCAATATGGAATCCACCTTCATTTAACATTTTTAGTAGGTGGTTTATGAACAATAAGAAAATTTTTTTTAATAATGGTAGGAAAATTATCAAAAAATAAAAGTGCCCAGATTAAAATTATGCCAAAGACCCAGTTGAGATCTTGGAATTTCAAGTTGAAATCCACCTTCAATTTTTGAATTTAGGACAAAAAATGAAGTTTTATTCTAAAAAAATTCATTTGCCTAACTAGGCTAGATAAATCATCAAAAAATAAAAAGTGTCTAGATTAAAAATCTATCAAAGACCTAGTTGAGATCTTGGCATTACTACATAATATCCACCCTTAAATTTTTTTTTTCTCAAGAGGGTGATGAGCAGAAAATTAAATTTCAAAACAGCCATCATTCAAACCCCAAACAATACAAAAATGACATAGAGGGGTTCTTCCAATTTTCATGAAATGAAAACAACCCAGATTAGAAAATTACCAACCAAACAAGAAGCTTGAGTGTATGCTCAAATTACTAGCCACATAAGATTGAAGAACAACAAAAAATACCTCAATATGCTCCAAGATGTAAATGGTGGAATGCCAAAAGAAGAAGACACAATCAAGCTCCAAATCTGGACAACAAGTAAGATATGGCATGTTGATTTCAACAATCTACCACCCACAAATTTCTTCTTAGAAAACCTTCACAATCTTCCCAACCTCAGTTTCTCAAATCATGGGGTTTACTTCTCCATGCCAAAATAAAAAATTAGCTTCTCTCCAAAAGATAATGATCCCCAAAACAAAACTTTCTTTTCCCTTTTATGTTTTCCAAAACCTTAGCAAAAATGAGAAATAAAGCATTAGATAAAACTAGCTATTAAAGCTCCCCCAAAAGAAACAATTAATTAAGGTCACAACTCAAGAAAAATTAAAATTGCACAAGGCTGCCCCAAAAGATTTAAATAAAATTATGAGGGCTCAGAAAATAGATTAATAAAATCATTTAAAATTTCCAAACAAAATGTATCATTCTTTTGAATGATCAATAAAAATCATTTAAAATAATATATTTAAAATATCATGGATAAAACTATTGTGAATCTCCCATCAATAGTACACTATAAAATACCATATATGAAATCATGAAGAGATGTCAAAGAAACCACATCAGGACACTGATAACCAATTAATTACATATATGACCACATAAAACATTAACAAAACACCATGAAAAATTACCTCAATAAGGGATACTGGCAACCACATACAATCAAAAGGTGCTTCGAACATACGGTTGAAAGGTGCTTCGGACATTACTATGGTAACCGAATGGTATGACATTGATTCAGAAACACTGCACTAATAAGATATAGTGCACTAGGATAGGGGACATTTGGCCTATATGACTACCTCTAGTTACCACCATTGGGGAATAAGATTATGCTCAAGCCTGTGAATCTAGGCAGAGTCAATACTCTCTACCTGCATCACTCCAATTGCATATCAAAGTACATGTACATATAACATATATCATATAGTTGAAACACATCAATCATCAAGAAGAGGATCATGATATTGTAAGCCTCTTAGATATGAGTGTTATGACATCATCCCTTCCTATCCATAATCACACAAAAGCAATGGTAACTAAGCATGTGATCCATAATAATTATTCGTGGTAGCCTATTGCATAATCATCAATGTCTAATCTCATTATAATAACATTTATAATGTTAAATCAAAATTAAAATACCATCTTACCCAGGCTAGATTTAGAGAGGTGTTACATCCTCCCCCCCTAAGATTTGACTTACTCTTGGAAGTCATGTAAGCTCAATATGCAGCCATGTCATACACTAGTACTCAATATCTAAAAATCAACATTAAAAGATTGTAGTTCACCCCAATGATCAGAAATATAATATACATCATTCATCATTGAACGGAATAGAAAGGACAACCATTTAGCATTCACATTTCTAAACATCATTATCCATTTAATGATATATGCCTTACTCACATGGTCTCAACATGAAACAATATAACATGGTTAATCTTGCTAACATAACATGTGTCACAATTCCCAAAATAAGAATTTATTTTAACATCCACATTCATTCAAGGATAATTAAGATACACATTAATTTCCATTAAGAATAGGGTAAAGAAGATGCATAAGCACTCAATTCTTTCTAAAACACCATTTTTTCGCAACAATATTTGTTTTCTACACACTTCCAATCTCACACATTAGAACACATTTGGCATCATTTTCAACCAAATATAACAATTTGCACTTTCTAAAGAAAAATAAGCCAACTTTTGAACTTTTCATATGTAACCATATCCAAGATGAAACATGAATTTACACATACATACATACTTACATCATTGAGAATCACATCACAAGGCTACACAAGGGTCCATCTGGACACGAGAAAGCATCATACTAATCCATGATGCAAAATCCATGAGCCAAGAGCCAATATCCATCTCACATAATCCATACCTCACACTCAGTGGCTTGATGGTGTTAGGCCACACACACATGGTGAGACCATCCAAACAAGACCAAAATGACATATCTCTTGTATAAGGTGGTTAGCCTCCAGGATATAGTCATCACACATAGGTGGGTAGTGGGTCCTAGTTGTATAAAAGCCTTAGATACCCCCATCCTCAAGGTTCCCTATGTCTACTTCCTTGTATACACTCAATCGAGTACAAATCTCTCATTCCTGATGAGGAATCACATCACAACACAAGACTGACAATTGAAAATAATAAGTATAAAACTAGTTTAGCCACCAAAGATCAAAAATAAATATCAAATAAAGATTCAATTGCAAAAATAAAGCAAGAAGTGTGCTCAATTTCAACACTAAATCAAATGTAACCATGAGGGTTACATGCAAATGAATATCACAAGGTGTGGCTAAACCATCACAATCAAATATAAATAAAGTGTTAGCCTTCATAATCAATAGAAGATCATCAATAATTAGAAAGAAAGTCCTTTAATCTTTGAAATTGCATTGTACAACACTAGATACTCACCACCAAATGAGGAAGGAGGGAACAATGTCTAACTATCAAAATAGCCCATCATGTGGTGTAGAGTGAGCATTCCAACCACATGGCATGAGGTGTACTCCTTGGCTACACCCCTCATCGCGTTGTCATGCGGAATGGACTCGCCAAGTGGCCCACACACTCCTTGGCTGCCTGCATGGGATGAGAACCTCGAACCTATCTTGCATTGCATCTCAGCACGACATGGTCATACACTACTCGGAGAAGGCACGAATAGGTCGTATGCTACATGGCGATGTGTTTGTGGCTCCATGGAAGTAGGCATGCACAAAACACACCCTGCATAGTGATACCTCATGGAGAAGGCACATGCAAGTACATGCCATAGCCAGAGGTATACATGGCTAGGACATACCCATATGCTAACTGACCCAAACACTATTGAAATAATACATGAGTATCCCTCTACAAGTGTACGAGACCCCATTACGCTCATCACACAAGTAGGATATCAAAACAAAATCTAATAATGCACCTTCATGTGTCTATGCACGTGGCATCGTATCTATTATGTCATGTCAAAACACGTGCAGATACGATATATATATAATGAATATATGAGTATATCAATATAGGGCTAATCAAGTCTCACCTCTCATATGGACAAGGTTGACTCACTAATGCCAGCTCAACACCCATATAGGTGGCCAGGAAAAACTAACAAACCAATGTTGTTGTACTCAAAATTGTGGGGATAGGCCAACACATATGGATCAAGTACCTTGATCCATCATAAGGGGAAGTAGTGAGTACTTTCCTTGGGATTAGTTGAGCTAAGAATTCTCTGCATCATAATATGCACACGTTGCACACTCCGCCCAAGGAACTTTGTGGCTGCTACTACCCCTTCATGGACTGAGGGACTAGAGAACCAAAAGAAGAGAATCTACAAAACTAACTTTTGGCTACTCTTATGTATATATATAAACTTCAACCACACATGGGTTGGCCCTCAATCAAGTAACAAACATACAAGCACATATAATGGTATGGCCTACACCTAAGATACAACATATTCCCCATGGATGGGTACACAATATCACCATCCCATGGGCACACAAAGAAAGTACGGGGTATTCACAACACTCAACCAATGCATAGTTACTGATTTCTCACATTTATGTGGGGGGTGGGGGGGGGGTTACATTACATACTCAATTCCATTAATTTTCAAAGATCACATACCATAAATACATATATTTCCATAACCAATGTGATTCTCTTTCCAAAATCATATCATCCATGGATGGTTAACCTGTACCACAATCCCACAGGAAACAAAACTCAAGCACAGGATATTCACAATACTCAACATGAGAACTAATACAAGATGTTCACATAATAGGGAGTACCTCTTTCCAATTTCCTCTTACCTAAATAAGACCATTATCCAATTCTAATTATGCAAGATCAAAACAAACTTCCAAAGAACATGTACTCCCAACATCCATACAATCTTCTCTTTCAAGACAATAATATCCTTAAACATAATTTTATAATTACATCATTTTTCACATGCAATATATCACAGTGCTACATGGAGTAAGTCATCAATGCCATAATAATTCTCACATTCACAATTATTAAGTTGTAAATCACCTTACTACACACATATGTTAACCACATTTATTTCCTATACATAGTGCAATATCATTATAATTTTTACTCAAACAAAGTATGCAACATCATCACTTCAACATACATTTGAAATTTTGTGTTTATCATTAACATTGAAATGGCTTCACTATTCCCTTTTTCTATAAACTTTTACTTAATGTAGAATAATTTTCTATTCATATTCATATAGTTCATGATTATGAGTGAAACTTGTGGACTTAGGTCCTTTACCCAAGGTTTGATCTAATAAAAAAAATCTTCATGAATGCATAAAAATTTTCTCATCAGAGATAAGAATACAATAACCTCTATGAACTAACAGTATGATCATTCATTTTCTATTACCATATTTTTTAATCTCAATATAACATGCAAAAGCAACTCCAACACCACATAGGGTAAATCTAGAAAAAACTAGGACAAGGAGGTAAAGCACAAGAAGAGAATACACACAAACAAAAAATTCTTGGCACCCTCACAGTCAAACAGACATTCCAACAACAAGAAGTAAGAAACCAAGCAAGGGTAATTTTAGGCAACACATGTCACCTACAACCCACTAACAAGCTATAGTCTAAAATGTCCACCCGCAACAAAGGATGAAGGAAAGTAATCAATCTCAACCTTGGGAGACTCTTAACCAAGGGAATCAATTCAGGGTCACACCCTTAACACAATAAAGGAGCCACACATCAAGAAGACCAATCAGAATATACTTCTTGGTAGGCTCGAGGGCTTAACTAGCCCTAACAAAGAATTCCTCAAAAGGACATGCAAGGGGTGGAAAAAAACACACTTGTTGCTATCCACCAAACACAACACACCAAATAGGTATCAACCATAAGTAGGGATCCTAGTGCTACAACATGGGCTCTATCTCTAACTCTTCCTCTCACTCTACCTCTAAGAGCATCCTAAAGGAACTAAGAAATACATAAAAATAGATCATCACAAGGATGACCTATACTCCATATGAAAGCATAAAAGCTAATCAACAAGAATATGAAAACATAAAAGCTAATCAACAAGAATATGAAAACAATATAACAAGCTCACACCACACATGCCAAACATAGCATAACATAGAAGGTTCATGCACGCTAGATCTTCGAGTGTGTGAAAATGTTCTCTGATACTAGATGTAACATCCTGCTATGCAACCCCGAAGGTTAAGAATAAAATACATAAAGTAATTACTAATTTGATAAAATGACAACAAACATGGCCAATTAAGACCCTAAGTACAACCCTGAGGAGAGGACTAATCCACCCTCCAGAGAAAATCCAAACAGGAACAAACAGGATAGCTCCAAAAATTTGCTTTGAAACTTGCTGCTCTTCTCTAGAACTTGCAGTAGTGAAGCTCACTACTCTGGAACCTATTGATGTAACACACAAGACAAAAACAAAAGGCACTGATGTTTCAGAACCTTTGCAGCCTATCGAAAAGAAGAATGCACAACCATGGATCTCATTTAAACATGCAAATTAATGAAAAGAAAGGAATTAAGGATTATAATAGAACAATCGAGTCTGATACCAGCATCAGAACCCGTAAACCAAATAAAACATCACATATCTTCTCATTTAATTTATGATTACTTTCTCTCCCAAGAGAATACAATGTGTATAAAGGAAAAATTATGCATACAATAGCATTTCCATGAACAAGATACAACATTTGATAAAATATATACACAAAGGCATGTACATGAGTAAATATGATAACCAAATACAAGAGAGAGAGAGAGATCAAATCCAACCGGTACTCCAAACCTATACACCGGTCCTCAATGGCAGTGGCAATGCCTCCCTACCATGTGGAATCTAGAGATACCACCCCACCATGCTCAGAGGTAGTCACTAGGCCCAAAAAGAGACATCAAGCCAAGGGTGACATGTGGCCAACACACACACTAGACACAAAGAAAAAAAAGGTACAATGCATAAGGCCAATGTCACGACATAGAGATCCTCATACCATACATGTTGGGAACTACTCACGACTACAAATACAAGATCAAAAGAACAAAATGGATGGAGATACTCAACCATGCCCAAATCAACACCTCGTAGATGGATAACTCAATGCCCTACAAGTGGATAGGCCTTGTCAAGTGCATCCTTATCCTTTTCAAGTGCTCAAAGCCATACATGAGGAGTCATAAAATTATAATAATTTCATGCCATTGTTTAATTCAATCATCATATGCTTATTATAACTCACCTACTAGTTTTATTGGCAGCCACTTACAGGCCACTCTATAAGGCCACACTAATGATCTAGACTTAAAGTCCATCTCATTTAACCAAACGAGGGGTTGAGACAAACATGAAACCGAGGAAAAACCAAAAAATCTGTCATGGCAATCATTTAAATAGTCAAGACAATATTGTTGTAAAAGAAGCCATTAAACAGCTGAAAGCCATAAAGGAATGGAGACATAAAATTTTCATGAAAAAAAAATGTGCTCGGATTAAAATTCCAAGCTAGACCTATTGATGGTGTTTTCATGCACTTCACAACACAGGTAATATGTAGGTGCATTACCTCTCTTGAAAGATAATCTTCCACAATCAAATTGTAGAACACTATCCCAAGGTTCTTTCAGATGTTAGGTCTTGATAGTGCTTAGAATATCTCAGTTGATTTATGTGATTTGCTAGAATCACAAGGTGGACTTATGGATGAGTTACAAAGTGGAAAAGTTGGATCAACAAATGGAGTTTTTAAGATGGGAGAGTTGCTGTGCATTAGTTGCAGGGTCAAACAATAGTCTTGAACTCCATTTCAACATCATATTTAGCTTTACAATGTGCAATGAACCTTGCCTAAGGTTACTTATTAAGAAAAAAGGAAAAAGGGCATGGAAGAGAGAAGGTTCTTGGATCTAAAACTATGAATGAATAGTGATCATGGAGGCTGCTATAGTAGACAAACTCCCTAAACTGGGTTTTGCTTGGCCAAGAGGATCCTACAATTACACAAAACTAGTGAAATCTTCTAAGGACTGCAGATTTTCAGTTTGCATACACACATCATAAACATGCAAGTGAAATAAGTTGTAGCAATCAAATAAAGAAGCTCAGGCTAACTTTCTACAACAACTTGTCATCAACAAGTGCCAAAAGTATGGGCTACAAATTCCACAAATACTGAAACAAAAATCACCGTTACCACTTCCATTCAAAAAAATACAACTAAAAATAACTTGGAAGGTATAACCATGCACACATAATAAGAAAACTGAAAAGTAACACCCATAGATCATGCAAAGCTGTTTTCTATTGCTGCAGAATGTTCTTACAATAGCTCTCCAACAACTACAAATGAGGGGAAGACCCCTATTTATAGTTTACCAAAGCCCAAATGAATGACTATGATTGAATTACATTGTGTGGCTTAGATTCAATTATATTAGGGCTTCACCTACCCCACAATATTCAGCAATTTAAAATACATCTTTGTCTTTTCCCTATTCTATCTTGTAGTGGCCAGTTACTGTAGCAGTTTTGTCTCCTAGCTAATTTCCCTTTTACTGTAACTGAAATTGATTGAAATCCACCTTCTCCTAATGGAATTTTAGCATTCCTCATTGGATCAAATGGTTCTATCAACGGACCTATGGTAGGCTTCTTGAAACCGAAAATGAGAGGCTGAAATATTGTTTTAGGAATGTTGTTTCGAAAATGACGAACAGTGCAGAGCGACCTGGATGGTACCTCCCAACTACAAATTTGAAATTTGAAAGGTCAAAGGAGGATAAGATCCAATTTTACCATCTTGTTCAAAGTCCGTTTTCAAATTGGAAGAGCGCTTGGACATTTTGGAAACAAGAGGTCGCAATGCTGTTTTGGAAATGTTGTTTTAAAATAGCCAACAGAGCACGGAGCTCTGGATGGTATTTCCAAGATGCAAATTTGGAATTTGAAAGGTTAGGGGAGGATAAGACCCCATTTTAGCATCTAGGTCAAAGTCCATTTTTGATTTGGAGGTGCGCTTGTAAGTTCCGAAAACACGAGGCTGAAATGCTGTTGTAGAAATGTTGTTTTGAAACGGCCGACGAGGCATGGAACTCTGGATGGTATTTCTTTGCTACAAATTTTTAATTTGAAAGGCCAGGGGAGGATAAGACCTCATTTTAGCATTTGGTTCGAAGTCCATTTTTGATTTGGAGGTGCGGTGGTACGTTCCGAAAACACGAGGTTGAAATGCTGCTATAGGAATGTTGTTTTGAAATGGCCAACGAAGCACGAAACTCTGGATGGTATTGCTCGACTGCAAATTTGGAATTTGAAAGGTCATGGGAGGATAAGACCCCATTTTAGCATCTGGGTCGAAGTCCATTTTTTATTTGGAGGTGCGCTTGTACATTCCAGAAACACAAGGCCAGAATGCCGCTCTAGGAATGTTGTTGTAGGAAAACAGGTTTAGAATTTTCAAAACTTCCTGAAACTTAATAAAACCTTCTCATTTCACTTAGGCACCAAAAAAAATCCAAAATCCATAGGAAATCTATCCCCAAAGTCAAAGAATGAAGGAAAAACCGAATCGAAGCTGGAGGGGGGGGGGGCGAAGCCCAAAAAACCCAAGACTTAGCCATTTTTTATTTTAGGGGCGAAATATGGTCAGCCAAAAATGAGACTTTGAAGGGCACATTGACAAACTAGGATAGCAAAATGAGGGGCACGCAAAATGAGACAAGAGCAAAGAAGCCCACCAGGAGCGAAAAAAGAGGGTCCCTGCCTACAGCGGGGCGTCTGTGCAAAATATGCACAACAAATGGTGACTCACTGGGGGGGAAATGCTCTAGAGCATTTCAATGACAAATTGGAATCACGAACCTAGAATCTCTAGTTTTGACCTTCATGCTAGGGAAAACAAGCCAGACGCTCAACCAAAGGATCGAAACCACTAGTTAACCCGACCTTTAGTATGCTGAAAATCCAAGTGTATGTAGTTGCGTTAATTCTCATCCTTCAGTTGCTGCAAGAACCCAAGCTTCATCAAATTAAGCTACATAGTTTATTATAACTCCAAAAGCATCTGAGACATTGCCTCACTGCCACTTAGGTGTCCATAGCCCCGACGAGGTTGTCACTATGATTCTCCCAAACATTACTCTACTACCGGTCGGGGGTCCATAGCCCTGATAGAGTTATGCGTATACCCCTGAAAATTTGAATTTCTCTCCTTTTGATTTTCAATATTTTGCTTTCTTTTTTTCGTTTCTTTTTCTCTTTTCAGTTCTTTTAGTTCAACCCACAAGCAATGAAGCTCACACTCAAGGCTGAGAATCACAGTGGCACTGGAGCAAAATTTTAGATTTTTCACTTAACTAGACTTCACAAAAGGCCTACAGTGACCGTCAAATTCTTAAAATTTGTGAGAGATATAGGATTCAAAAATACTTCGAAATCAGACCAACCAACGATTTATCCACTTTGAGTCAAACATCTAGATCACTTGATACTAACAAAAGATCTTCACCATCCACTCTAAAAACTTGATTAGATTTTGACAAAGAAATACATAGAATAGTCCCAGGAATTAAGAATGATTGATGTGCGCATAGATGTGCTTAGCCAAAAGCAGAGGGACCCCAAGGAAAGCAACAACAAAGCGAGAGCAAACAAAAGCAAACAAAAGAAAATTAAAAGCAAAGCAAGCACCAAAACTAACCAAAGCGGGATAACAAAAGAAAACAATGAAGAAACTACTCTGAAGCAAGCAACCTACAACAAACAAACTAACCTAAGGAAAGCAGGAAAGTGGAGTATTTATAGGAAACCTACACTACTCAAAATGAGTTATTTACAAAGATATTTACAAAGAACTACGTTCGGGTAAGGCGAGCTGATGCTCATGCTCATTGGATTTTGCAATGTGTGCACAAGAAGATGGGAAATCGTTATAGTTCTCAACCATGTAGATTTATCCTTATATTCAGAGGGAATAAATTTAATATGATAGCATTCAAACTATACCCCAACATCATGAAGAATCAACAATTGAGGAGGCTCATTAAACCCATGATTAATCCATCAACACATTCATTTTTCCTCATTTCCATAATTAAAATGATAGGTGCAGCTATGAAAATTAATAAGACAAAGGAAGGATAGAACCTAGGTGTCGTCACATGGAGGTGGCAACATTTGACAATCGAGAGCGAGCACCGCATCGTCAATCTTTGCTTCAGCAAACTCGGGTGGGTACGGTGGAAGGAGCAACACTCCAGGCATCAAGTCTGTATAAGGTAGGGAGAATGGGGTAGAAAACACTTCCTCCATGTCTTGTGTAGGATCAGTAATCCCCCTTGGTAGTTCTTCAAAAAGAAGTACTTCTCCACATTGATCATCCGCAAACTTGGGATCCACTTGATTGTTGTCTTGAAAAGGTAGCACGTTGTCCCATCTCCTTTCCCAAGTGTCGAACCTATCTTCAAGATGCTCAATATCATGGGATGATGACATGTACAAATCTATCCTATTGTAGCCATCTAAATATGGAGGATCAACAATGATCATGGCGGAAGGACTCCAAGTTTGATCTTGTAGTCGACTGGGTGCTTCATCTCTATTAGAGGCTATCTTAGCACCCCCGCCTTTGTCTTCTTCTCTTCTCTATTCATGCAACTCATCATGACATTCACTCATTTCCCCTTGCTCACTATCGCTATAAACGAATAAGGAACCCCTCTCCCAATCCGGAAACTCTTGTGCATCACCATTCGGAGGTTCAAGGAGTATGCCCTCATCGCTACCATCTTTTGGGATGTGTTCTTCCTTGACATGAGCATAGCTCTGCAGCACAACTCCCAATGGAAAGAAGTCATCAATTGATGGCACCTCATCAAGGGGGCCAAAATTTACTATGTGATTTTCCCCCAAAGACTCCCCATAAAGCCGATCATCCATGGTGCACAAATGTTCTTCAAGAGGAAAAAATTCTTGATCACTGGTGAACAACATTCTAGTTTGATCAACTTGATCACTCAAAAGCTCGAGATTATATTGTTGTACACCTGCTATTGTTGTCCCAACATCATCTTGAGGACTGCCTTCAACTGAGTTGTCACTTAGCTTGGGCTCTTGATCCTCATGTTCCATCCTTGAAGCCACTATAGGGAGTGGTGTGCTTGGCTGCCTTGCTTGTTCTTTAACTTGCTTCATGGCTTCTTGGCACAGTCTGCATGTGAACTCAAAGTGGGATGAATCATGGAGCCTGCACCAATTTGGTAGCAGCAATACCTGCAAATCCACCTAACATTTCAGCTCTAACCAATCTTTTTCTAATCTGGAGACAAGCTGGTCATATTTTTCTGCTATTGGGTCCTCATCATCACTTTCTGTTGTCCCAAGGTTGTCAACCTCTTCCTCTTGTTGATTTTCAGCAGCTTCATTGGCTGCCCTAGCATACACTATTGCAAAATTGATTGACTCATCCTCAACTGCAAATGGCTTCTTTTCCTGAGTGGAGGACTGCCCCTTACTAGCAAAGGAGAGGCTTTCCAACTCCATTCTTAGTGAATCTTCACCAAAGCTTTTTGTTGTCCCCAGAAAATTAGCTTCTTCCTTTTCATTTTTTTCTTCAACGTTTGTTATCCTAGCATCTATTTCTATGGAACTTCTTGGTCTATTTGCAATATGTTGTCCTCTAGATGCTGATAGCTTTTTTGCCTCATGGGATGACTCATTCTCCTTGCCAATTGGCTACTCCAACCTACTCAAATTGCCTTTGACTTGGGTAATGATGTTTGCACATGACAGACAAGTAAATTTTGAATGTGGTGCATTATGAAATCTGCACCAACTTAACATTAGTGCTTCCTCCAATCTTGGTCCGCTTCTATTGCCCAAACATTCTTGGATCATCTCTTCAAATGACTTGGCTGCCATGGTTGTCAATTCTTCCTCTAGGTTTGCAAGGGCTAAAGGCTGATATATTTCCCAAAAAGAAATCTTTCCTTCCAAGACTCTTTCAATTCTGCTCAAGAAGGTTAGACACTCTAGTTCATTGTGCCTGTGGGTTCCAAGGATTCTACATCTATCTACCAATGCAAACTGTTGCAATGGCCTCTTCAATCTCCTATTTAAATTTGCATGTAGCTGAGCGATGTTGATTTGCACATGATGCTCCATTTCAACTCAACTTCTTTTTGCCTTCAAAATTTTCTAAGTTTATGTTTCAGCATTAAAAAATATCTCCTTATCTCAAATTTCTTCTTGAAAGTGCTCTTTTCAAAATCCAACATTCAACTTTGTACCCTCAACATGTCTGCCCTCCTTCTAGCGCCAATTCTATTGATGGTGTTTTCATGCACCTCACAACACAGGTAATACATAGGTGCATTACCTCTCTTGAAAGAAAATCTTCCATAATCAAATTGTAGAACACTATCCCAAGGTCTTTACGAATGTCAGGTCTTGACAGTGCTTGGAATATCTCAGTTGATTTATGTGTTTTGCTGGAATCACAAAGTGGACTTACGGATGAGTTACAAAGTGGGAAAGTTGGATCAACAAATGTAGTTTTTAAGATGGGAGAGTTGTTGTGCATTTGTTGTAGGTTCAAACAATAGTCTTGAACTCCATTTCAACATCAGATTTAGCTTTACAATGTGCAATGAACCTTGCATAAAGTTACTTATTAAAAAAAAAGAAAAAGGGCAGGGAAGAGAGAAGATTCCTGGATCTGAAACTACGAATGAACAATGATCACGGAGGCTGCTACAGTAGACAAACTCCCTAAACTAGGTTTTGCTTGGCCAAGAGGATCCTATAGTTACACAAAACTAGTGCAATCTTCTAAGGACTACAGATTTTAAGTTTGCATACACACATCATGAACATGCAAGTGAACTAAGTTGCAGCAATCAAATAAAGAAGCCCAGGCTAACTTTGCACAATAGTTTGTCATCAACAAGTGCCAAAAGTACGGGCTACAAATTCATCAAATACTAAAACAACAATCACCATTACCACTTCCATTCAAAAAAATACAACTAAAAATAACTTGGAAGGTATACCCATGCACACATAATGAGAAAACTCAAAAGTAACACCCATAGATCATGCAATGCTGCTTTCTATTGCTGTAAAATATTTTTACAATAGCTCTCCAACAACTACAAATGAGGGGAAGACCCCTATTTATAGTTTACCAAAGTCCAAATGAATGACTATGATTGAATTACATTGTGTGGCTCAGATTCAATTACATTAGGGCTTCACCTACCCCACAATATTCAGTAATTTAAAATACATCTTTGTCTTTTCCCTATTCTATCTTGTAGTGGCCAATCACTGTAGCAGTTTTGTCTCTAGCTAATTTCCCTTTTACTGTAACTGAAATTGATTGAAAGCCACCTTCTCCTGATGGAATTTTAGCATTCCTCATTGGATCAAATGTTTCTATCGATGGACCCATGGTAGGCTTCTTGAAACCGGAAATGAGAGGCTGAAATGTTGTTTTCAAATGTTGTTTCAAAAACAGCGAACAGGGCAGAGCGACCTAGATGGTACCTCCCGGCTGCAAATTTGAAATTTGAAAGGTCAAGGGAGGATAAGATCCAATTTTACCATCTGGGTCGAAGTCTATTTTCAAAGTAGAAGAGGGCTTGGACATTCCGGAAACAAGAGGCCGAAATGTCGTTCTGGAAATGTTGTTTTAAAATAGCCGACGGAGCACAGAAATCTGGATGGTATTTTCTGGCTGCAAATTTGGAATTTGAAAGGTCAAAGGAGGATAAGACCCCATTTTAGCATCTGGGTCAAAGTTCGTTTTTGATTTGGAGGTGCGCTTGTACGTTCTAGAAACACGAGGCCAGAATGTCGCTGTACAAATGCTGTTTTGAAACGACGGACGAAGCACGAAACTCTGGATCGTATTTCCTGATTGCAAATTTGGAATTTGAAAGGTTAGAGGAGGATAAGACCCCATTTTAGCATCTGGGTCAAAGTCCGTTTTTGATTTAGATGTGCACTGGTATGTTCCGGAAACACAAGGTCGGATGCCGCTGTAGGAATGTTGTTTTGAAACAACTAACGGAGCATGGAACTCCAGATGGTATCGCCGCACTACAAATTTGAAATTTGAAAGGTCAAGAGAGGATAAGACCCCATTTGACCATCTGGGTCAAACTCTATTTTTGATTTGGAGGTGCGGTTGTATGTTTCAGAAACACGAGGCCGAAATGCCGCTGTAGGAATGCTGTTTTGAAACGGCCGATGGAGCACGAAACTTCGGATGGTATTTCCTAGCTGCAAATTTAGAATTTGAAAGGTCACAAGAGGATAAGACCCCATTTTAGCATCTGGGTTAAAGTCTGTTTTTGATTTGGAGGTGCGCTTGACCGTTGCAGAAAAATGAGGCCGGAATGCTGCTGTAGGAATGTTGTTTTGAAACGACTGACCGAGCACGGAACTCCGGATGGGATTTCCCGGTTGCACATTTGGAATTTGAAAGGTCAGGGGAGGATAAGACCCCATTTTAGTATCTGGGTCGAAGTCCATTTTTGATTTGGAGGTGCACTAGTACGTTCCAAAAACACGAGGTCGGAATGCCATTGTAAGAATGTTGTTTTAAAATGGTCGATGGAGCATGGAACTCGGGATGGTATTTCCTGGCTGCAAATTAGGAATTTGAAATGTCAAACAAGGATAAGACCCCATTTTAGCATCTGGGTCAAAGTCCATTTTTGATTTGGAGGTGCGCTTGTACGTTCTGAAAATACGAGGCCGAAATGCTATTGTAGGAATGTTGTTTTGAAATGGCCGACGGACCATGGAACTCTGAATGGTATTTCCTGGCTGCAAATTTACAATTTAAAAGGTTAGGTGAGGATAAGACCCCATTTTAGCATTTGGGTCGAACTCCGTTTTTGATTTGGAGGTGTGCTAATATGTTCCAGAAACACGAAATGGGAATAGCGTAGTAGGAATGCTGTTTTGAAATGATCGACGGAGCACGAAACTCGGGATGGTATTTCCCCATTGCAAATTTAAAATTTGAAAGGTCAAGAGAGGATAAGATCCCATTTTAGCATCTGGGTTGAAGTCTATTTTTTATTTGGAGGTGCCCTGGTATGTTCCGAAAACATGAGGCCGAAATGCTACTGTAGAAATGTTGTTTTGAAACGGCCGACGGAGCACGAAACTCCGGATGGTATTTCTCGTCTGCAAATTTGGAATTTGATAGGTCAAGGGAGGATAAGACCCCATTTTAACATCTGGGTCAAAGTTTTTTTTTGATTTGGAGGTGCGTTGGTACGTTCCAAAAGCACGAGGCCAGAATGCCGCTATAGAAATGCTGTTTTGTAACGGCCAATGGAGCACGGAACTCCAGATGGTATTTACCGACTACAAATTTGGAATTTGAAAGGTCAAGGTAGGATAAGACCTCATTTTAGCATCTAGGTCGAAGTCCGTTTTTTATTTGGAGGTGCGTTGGTACGTTCTGAAAACATAAGGTCGGAATGCCGTTGTAGGAATGTTGTTTTGAAATGGCCGACGGAGCATGGAACTCTGGGTGGTATTTCTTGGCTGAAATTTTGGAATTTGAGAGGTCAAGGGAGGATAAGACCCCATTTTAGCATTTGGGTCAAATTCTATTTTTTATTTGGAGGTGCGCTTATACGTTCTGGAAACACGAGGCCAGAATGCCGCTTAGGAATGCTGTTGTAGTAAAATAGTTTTGGAATTTTCAAAACTTCCTGAAACTTAATAAAACCTTGTCAGTTCACTTAGGCACCAAAAAACCATCCAAAATCCATAGGAAATCTATCC
The DNA here is from genome assembly GCA_007115665.2 of Sequoiadendron giganteum. NCBI lineage: Eukaryota > Viridiplantae > Streptophyta > Pinopsida > Cupressales > Cupressaceae > Sequoiadendron > Sequoiadendron giganteum. The sequence goes on from CM021110.1 coordinate 389,158,569, forward strand.
CCATTGGTCAAAGAATGAAGGAAAAAGTGAATCGAGTGAGTGGGGGGGGGCGTGAAGCCCGAAAACCCCAAGACTTAGCCATTTTTTATTTTAGGGGAAAAATATGGTCAGCCAAAAAGGAGACTTTGAAGGGCATGTTGACCAACTAGGATAGCAAAATAAGGGGCACACAAAATGAGACGGGAGCAAAAAAGCCCGCTGGGAGAGAAAAAAGAGGGTCCCTACCTACGGCGAGGTGTGTGTGCAAAATATGCACAACAAGACCCAGTTCAAATTTTGATGTTTAGAGTTGAAAACCACATTCTAATTTTGAGTTTAGCCTAGAAAAGAGGTGGTGCTTAGAAATAAGGCCATTTTGGCCAATTGGGCAAGAAAATGCAAGGAAAATGAAAGTGCCCAGAATTTCAATCCATGAAAACCCAGTTGAGATAAGGGCATGTAGATATGGAATCCACCTTCATTTTACATTTTTAGCAAGTGGTTTATGAAAAATAGGAAAAAATGTTTTAGTAATGGTAGGAAAATTATCAAAAAATAAAACTGCCCAGATTAAAATTTTGTCAAAGACCCAGTTAAGATCTTGGCATCTCAAGTTGAAACCCACCTTCAATTTTGAGTTTAGGACAAAAAATGAAGTGCTATTCTAAAAACCATCATTTTCCTGGCTAGGCAAGATATATCATCAAAAAACAGAAAGTGTCCAGATTGAAAATTTGCCAAAGACCTAGTTGAGATCTTGGCATTACTACATAATACCCCTTAAAATTATCTTTTATCAAGAGGGTAATGAACAAAAAATTAAATTTCAAAACAACCATCATTCAAACCCCAAACAATACAAAAATGACATAGAGGGGTTCCTCCAATTTTCATGAAATAAAAATAACCCAGATTAGAAAATTACCAGCCAAACAAGAAGCTTGAGTGTATGCTCAAATTACCAGCCACATAAGATTGAAGAAAAACAGAAAAATATCTCAATATGCTCCAAAATGTAAATGGTGGAATGCCAAAAGAAGAAGACACAATCAAGCTCCAAATCCAGACAAATAAGATATGGCGAGCTGATTTCAACAATCTACCATGCACAAATTTCTTCTCAGAAAACCTTCACAATCTTCCCAACCTCAGTTGCTCAAATCATGGGGTTTTCTTCTCCATGCCAAAACAAAAAAATTAGCTTCTCTCCAAAAGATAAAGATCACCAAAACAAAACTTTCTTTTCCCTTTTATGTTTTCCAAAACCAAAGAAAAAATGAAAAATAAAGCATTAGATAAAACTAGCTATTAAAGCTCCCCCAAAAGAAAAAATTAATTAAGATCACAAATTAAGAAAAATTAAAATTGCACAAGGCTGCCCCAAAAGATTTAAATAAAATGATGAGGGCTCAGAAAATAGATTAATAAAATCGTTTAAAATTTCCAAACGAAATGTATCATTATCTTGAATGATCAATACAAAATATTTAAAATAATATATTTAAAATATCATAGATAAAACCATTGCAAAACTCCCATCAATAGTACACTATAAAATACCATATATGAAATCATGAAGAGATGTCAAAGAAACCACATTAGGACACCGATAACCAATTAACTATATATATGGCCACATAAAACATTAACAAAAAACCATGACAAAATACCTCAACAAGGGATACTGACAACCACATACAACCGAAAGGTGCACCGAACATATGGCTAAAAGGTGCTCTGGACATTACCATTAGGTAACCAGATGGTATGACATTGACTCATAAACATTGCACTAATAAGATACAGTGGGCTAGGGTAGGGGACATTTGGCCTATATGACTACCTCCAGTTACCACCATCGGGGAATAAGAGTTTGCTCAAGCCTATGAATCTAGGAAAAGTTGATATTTAGTACCTACATCACTCTAATTGCACATCAAAGTACACGTAAATATAACATATATCATATAGCTAAAACACAAAATCATCAAGAAGAGGATCATGATATCATAAACCTCTCAGATATGAGTGTTACAACATCATCCCTTCCTATCCATAATCACACAAAAGCAATGGTAACTAAGCATGTAATCCATAATAACTAATCATGGTAACCTATTGCATAATCATCAATGTCTAATATTATTATAATAACATTTATAATGCTAAATCAAAATTAAAATACCATCTTACCCAGGCTGGAGTTAGAGAGGTGTTATAGATTGCTTTGACAACGGACTTATTACATGGTATTAAGTTGATTTGGTCTAAATATTTGAAACCACGAACTTCAAAGAGCAATGATTATGTGATAATTAATAATATAGTTCTCTTTTAGACTTCAAATGGAATTATGATTTGTCAAAGTCATCTATTGCTAATGGATCGAAGGAGTTTATGGAAATAATCTTTTTGTCATTGTTTTTTAGAAGGGTTTGAAACCCTAGCCTCACCACCGTCATGGGTATCAAGTTTTTGTTGTTACTCTCCTTTATGCAACTAAATGAACAAGTGTTGAAGCTCTTTGTGGGAGCTATGAAGCTATTTTGAAATCTTTTTTTTTTGTTTCACTGAGGGTATGGACTCGAGCATGGAAGGAGTATGTTGATTCATCAAATAGATGGGTTTGCAATATTCTCACAACAGATTTATCAGGTTCATATTCAGTTACTTTGAAGATCTCGAGGTATTCTTTTCTCTCATTGGTGAAAGTTTCAAAGAGTTCTCACTCTTTGGTCTAAAATCATGCTTTCTCTAGAATCTTTTCCATCATATTTGGTGATTATCATATTCAAATCTTCAATTAGTCTTGTTGCTCGAATTAGATAAGGTGAAAAATGATTTATTTATCAGAAGATAATGCAAGATTTTAGTTACATTTCTATATTCCTGATGGGTATTCTAAAAAGAACTGGTTATTGTTTGCTCATGTATTCATAATAATTAGGGTTTGGTTACAAATCAAATACAGGCTCTAGCAGTGATTTATTCCTTGTTTTCTCATAGCTTGGAATTTTTTTTTTTGAGGGATAAAATTCTCATTCTCCACCTATCATTAAATCTTTGGAGGTTCTTTTAGAAACAATGAATAAGGGTTTTTTGAGATATCAGTTGGAATGAATTTGTTGATGCACATGTTTTATCTAACCTTGTAATAGCCAATTCTATTGGTGTAGATTCCACCCTTCTCGGCCTAAGAGGGGTTTTGAGCTATTTTTCTAAAAATACAGTTCTATGATATCTCTTCTACTATCAGAAGAAATATTTTTTTCATGGATACTTCTCTGGATCTCTATCACACCTGGCACATACCTGACATAAATTTTGTCCTATCTATTATAACTATGTTGAAGGTTAAAAAGAGTATATATACATACATTATTGTAATGTGAAAGATAAGTATTTTTTTATTTGAACATAGTTTTGTACTTAACTGTTCTTGAAAGAGAGAAGTGATAACTTTTGTTAATGAAAATCTGAAAATAGATAGTGAGAAAGCTCTATAATAAAAGTTTGAAAACATGATGCAGAGTATGATAGTAAAAACCTTATTTATTTAATATTTTAAGGATTCATGTTGAATCTTTAGTGGAATAGATAGAGATGTATGAGTGAGCTAAAATGAAACAAAGAGATCCTCTGTGTTATTGTAATTCTGTAAACTGAAAAGGGGTTGGTGCTCCTTCAGATTGGTGTCTCTAAATGAGGGGTTTGTGATCCTTGAGTTGGTGCTCATAAATTAGCTTGTAAGGCATTATAGAAAGTGATTTGAAAATACAAGCCAGTATGGCAATAGTTTAGGAGTGGTTTTTCTACCCCAAGAGGGTTTTCTACTCGAAAAATCTTGTATCTCATTGTTCATTTGTGGTTTCACTGTTTTACTATGAGAATGATTTATTATGCATTGTTTTATTTTGATAATTCTCATTTCAGTTATAAATGGTTGCATTCAATTTATGGATGATTTAATCATTGAAATAGTGAGAGCATAATTTAGTTTTGTTTCATTTTCTGAAAAATTGTTCAATTCGTTCATGACACTGATTCACCCCCCCTCTTAGTGTCCTTTTCACTCTAACAGATGGAAGGAAATGTCCCACATATCTAATGGAGAGAAGCTTTGAGTACTATTGTTTATAATCTCAACTAGGTATATGTCAAAGTTGATATTGGTAAGACCCCTTATGAGTTATGGTTTGTTCATAAGCCTATTGTTAGATACTTCAAATTTTTTGGAGTAAATTCTATATTAAAAGTGATGAAGATATACAAAATTTTGATGCTAGGAGTGATGAAGGAATATTTCTTGGTTACTCTACTGAAAGTAAAGCCTACTAGTGCTTCAACAAGAGATTGAGGAAAGTAGTTGAAAATTATAATGTCAAGGTTGATGAAGACACTATTAGACCATCTAGAACCTATGGATATGATTCAAATGATCAAAATGTTAGTTTAGTTTAGACTCAGAATCAAGTGTAGATCATTTTAGTGAATTAGGAAATCCAAGAGGAAGGAACTAGTGAAAGTGCAGAAGTGAGATCACAAGAGCCTGAATTTCAAGAACATCCTAAGACTCCAAGGTATTTAAGATTGAATCATTTAGAAGATTAGATTAAAGGTGATAAGAAAAAAGGTGTTCAAACTAGGAGAAGAATTGAAAAATAATATTGTTTGATATCAAAGACTAAGCCAAATAGTGTAAATGAAGCATGCAAATATGAACATTAGATGGAAGAATGAAAGAAGAGCTACTGCAAATTGAGAAGAATAATACATGGATTCTTGTTCCTAGACCTAAGGACAAAAATGCAATTAGAACTAAATGGGTCTTTCGAAATCGACTAAATGAGAAAGGTGAAGTTGTTAGAAACAAAGAAAGACCGATATGTAAAGGGTACTCTCAGATAGAAGGAATTGAATTTGAAGAAAAAATTTCCCATGTTGCTAGGATTGAAGTTGTGAGACCTTTTCTTGCTTATGTTGCTTACAAAAACTTCAAATTTTATCAGATGGATGTCAAGTTAGCATTTCTAAATGGTGAACTGGAGAAGAAGTGTATATTGAGAAGCCTGATGGATTTCAATTGACTGATCAAGGAGATATGATTTTTCGGTTGAAGAAAGCATTGTATGGACTTAAGAAAGCCCCAAGAGCATGGTATGCCAGATTGGATAAGTATTTGTTGAAGCTTGGGTTTAAAAAAGGTAGTGCTAATAGTAATTTGTATTTCAAGATTGATCAAGATAAAGATTTGATTGTTGAAGTCTTTGTTGATGATATCATTTTTGGAGGAGATGATAGTTTGTGCATGAATTTTGTTGATGAGATGCAGAGTCAGTTTGAAATGTCTATGATTGGAGAAATAAATTTTTTTTTGGGATTGAAAATTACTTAGTTTGATAAAGTTATTTTTATATATCGGTCCAAGTATGTGAAAGAACTGCTAAATAAGTTTGGTATGGAAGATTAAAAGCCATTTGGCACACCTATGGTGACCGGATGTAAGTTGACTCAAAATTATGATTCTCCTAAGATAAATAAGACTAGATACAGATCAATGATTGGTGGATTGATGTATTTGACTCAAATTAGACTTGATATCATGAATGTCATATGCATTATTGCAAGATTTCAAGCTGATCCTAAGGAATCTAATGTGACTGTTGTGAAAAGGATTTTTAGATACTTGAAAGGGACAATTGATTTTGGCCTATGGTATCCTAAAGAAGATTATTTTACTTTGAGTTCTTTTACTGATGTTGATTGGGAAGGAGATATGAATGAAAAAAATAATACTAGTGGTGGTGCATTTTTATTGGGAAAGAAGCTAATTTCATGGTTAAGTAAGAAGCATAATGCCATTTCTTTATCTATTGTAGAGCTAGAATACATTGTTGCTGCTAACAATTGTACTCAAGTATTGTGGATGAAGCAAATGTTGAAAGATATTAGAGTTATGTATGATGAACCTATTGATATATTTTGTGATAATTCAAGTGCAATTAACATTTCTAAGAATCTGGTGTTGCATTAAAAAACCAAGCATATATCTATCAAGTTTCACTTTTTGAGAGAGAAGGTGAGTGAGAAGGAAGTCAGATTGGAGTATGTGACTACTGAGGAACAAATTGTAGATATCTTTACCAAGCCCTTGCCTAACGATAATTTTGAGTATCTCAGAGGGAAACTAGGGGTGATTACCCCTCCTAATCAAAACTAAGGTGAATTGACTTGCATCAGTCTGTGTATTTCATATTCATATCGGTCTGTGAAATTATCGAGTAATGAGTATTTGTGTTCTGACAGTATTCTTGTTGCTTTAGTTGGTGTTCTTGAAAGAGGGTGATGTAATTCTAGTAATTTCAGATGTCGCGGATGCTTCTCTAGTGTTCCATGATTCTTGTGGATGTTACTAGATCATGATCTATCTTTTTTGTTTGTCTGCATTGATTATTGTGGTCGTGATTGGTGATTTTATTTTGTGTGTTCATTTTTTTCATGTTCATGGCTGATAGGGTGATTGTAAAGTGTTGTAGATCTTTGAGGAATAATTATTGAAGATGTTTCATGTTCGGGGATTTTTTTCTGGGTCCTCATTATGTTGTGGCCGACATTGATTGATTCACATTGATAATCATTTATTTTTTGGGCCAACAACTATTATTTTTAAATTTTATTGAAGCCGACATGTAGATGATGCTATTCTTGGTTGTGAATATATATGAGCAATTGTTTACATAATTTGTGACATTCAAAAAGCGAGATGTGTGAAGTGCAAGTCCTATGTGTGAATAAATTTCATATCTTTTGAAGGTAGAAGTAAAGTGTGAAGAAGAGTGAGTAGAAGAAAGATTTTGCATGTGCTTAACTAGAACTGTAATCAGGCATTAGTAGATGTTATCTTATCAGTTAAAAAAATCTTGGATTGATTTAATCTGAATGTGACTATAAGACAATGTGTCTTCCTTTGGGCAGTAAGACTTTTCTTGTTTGAGCAGTAAGCTCTAGGTAGTGTGCCTGAATGCATGTGCATTCCCTATTTACTATAGTTTTAATAGAGTATAAACTTTTGGATTAACCTCCACTATGGTTTTTCCCCTAATAGGGTTTCCATGCAAAAATCTTGGTGTTATGTGTGTTTCTAATGTGGTGATGGATTTTTCTTTCATGTTTAATTATCAGATCTTAGAATAATTTTATTAAGTATAATTTTTGAGACAATTGATTCATCCCCCCTCTCTGTTGTTTGCCCTTGAGTTTCCAACATGGTGGACCCCATAATTAAATGGGTTCATTCGAACCTGGGTTTTAGTGAACCCTCTTTTGGTTTGCTCAAACCAAATAGTTTGTTCAAACCCCTAATTGTTTTTTTTTTTGCATGGGGTCATTTTTTCAAATTTCCTTTCCTCACTCGAATTCTAAACCACTTTTGTGGGTTTACCCTAGTAAGTAGATAGATTTTTTCCCTGGTCAAACCCCTTGTTGGAGATCAATCATTGAAATTAACTCAAATATGGAAGGAGAATGGTGAATGAACATGATATGATGCTACAAATCACCAAAACCTAGCAATAAGGTGCTATAAATATGCTTGAAATGGCTGCAATGGATGTGTTCTTGAATCTTGCTTGATTGATGTTGATATTGTTTGAAACACTTGGTTGAATCATAAACTTTGCATCATAATTGTTAGCACAATAAAAAACATTATTATAATGAAATGCTTGACATGATGATTAACACTTGAATGTTGCTCTAAAATACTTGATAATTTATCCTTGAATTCTCATGTGAATGCTTAATGATCTCTTGAATGATAGGTGTAAAAATGAGAGAAATAACCTTGTATTTATACTCAATTATGGAAGAATTCTCAAAATTACAACACTACAAGATGACAATAGATCTAAGAGAATAAAATCCCACCAGAAACTTGAATTAAATTTGATTTTGGGCCACACATGACTCATTCTCCCAAGGTGGTGAATGAGTCCCATGAGACATAATGTATGAGACCAAAAACCAGAAGTTTTTAGAAATGTGTGAAAAATAGTTTGAGGCAAAAAGATCTAGGTGGAACCCATTAACTCAATGTGGAAAATGACTCCCAAATCCCTAACTCTAGGCCACACAAGCCAAAAACACCTGAATTATGATTGATTACTGATTGGTGTAAGGATTATCCTCGAAAAGATGCAATAAATGAGGCTTATGGATGCAAAATAGGGCCAATTAAATAATAAGAGAGCCTAATTATTAATGAAAATCCTAGAGAAGTGTGAAAGTGTGCTACAACACTTTTCAACACCCTAAATAAGGCAAGAATAATGTTAATTTTCATTAAAAAGAGGTTTATTATGTTTAATTACTTGATAAAACCCTAGAAAAGTGTGAAAGTGTGTTACAACACTTCACAACACTTTAGCATGGTACCATTAAAATATATTAGTTTTCAAGAGCCCAATACTTAATTTGAATGTTTCAATCAAATTACAACACTAAATCAAGGCAACATTAAGACAAAATCGGAAGGAGGGCCTAAACAAGCCAGAAAAAGTAGAAGGATTACTTTTTTATTGACTATATCTAGCCCCCACTTTTGTGAGAGGATGAACTTTCTTCAAACTCACACTATAGTAGACCAACACGCATCAAGAGGGGCCAAGTGTACCAATGCCAATATAATGAGATAATGATCAAGAGGGGTGATCAAGCCCCCAAGATCAAGATCCCATGACAAACCAACATAGGCACAAAAGAACACACATGAGAATGAATCAAGAGCAACAACAAAGAAGAAGCATAAACTACCAAAGATGAAAAAGAGAGAAAAGATAAAAATAAGGTTATATCAAGCTTCAACCATTTTTCCATCACGATGTGGATAAGATCTAGGTTTCTTTTTCTGAAAATTGCATACTCACTTTGTGGCAATGAAACTCCTAGCTATCTATTGGGCGAGTAGTCCAAAAAGGTGAGAAACATACACTCATGGATGGTATGCACTCAAACACATGAAAGTGGATATGGGGAAATTCATGCCTCGGTTAGGATTCTTTCTCAAACCATACCAAAGCTATACCTCTTGACAACTTTAATAAGGTGCCACACAAAATGATTATCAAGCTTCATGAGATAGGAGCTAATGAACAAACATGATGGCTCTATAAGCATGCAAACTGTGTTATGCAAGGTGGAAATAACAACAAATGCAAAATGGAATATAGTACAATTTTAAAGGATTTTCTTTTAATTCATGCAAGGTCTTTAACTTAGGGAAAATTGTGCCTAATGTTTCCAAGAGAGGAACAATCAAAGAACAAAAGATTCACAACTTAGGGGATGGAGTGGGTCGCATCAAGCCACTAAGAGGCATGTAATATGCTAAGAGAGTTAAAAATCATGAAGGACATCACACCCAATGTCATCCAAAAAGAGAAAAACACATCATATAAAATAAGAAGACTACACAAAGAACCATGAAAAAGAAAATGCAAACAAATAATGCAATGTATGCCCCCACTTTAAAAAAATTGCTAAACAACATACTATGAACAATTACTTTAAAGTAGCCAATGATAAATGGAAACAATAAATAGGACATGAGATCCAAATTGGAAAACCCTATGCCAAGTCATTTGTTTCCAAGTAAAGCTATGCCATGTGAAAAGGAAAATAAAAGAGAGGGGTTGCCCCCAAAATGAAAACACCAAACACATAAGGGATCTATGGATTTGGGATTAGTATATTCTTGCTACAATGTCTTTCTAGAGAGATTGGAACTGTCATCATTCCCCAAATACACATAGAACTAGAAGAATGACACAAAGAGAGAAAAAAAAAAGAAAATTCTTTTGGGTCAACATGGAAGAAACATGAATGACTTGACACCTTGCATCATCCCCAAAAGGAAAACACAAGACAAAACTATAAAGATAAAGAAGAAAAAAAAGAAAAAGGAAAAATCATTCTAGGTCAACATGGAAGAGACATGAATGCCTTGACACCTTACATCATCCCTAAAAGGAAAACACCAGACAAAATTAAAAAGATAAACAATGACAAATGAAAGGTTTATGACATAGACAAGAATGAAAGTACAAATAAACCAATGTCACAAAAAGAGAGATAACATCAAACAAAATTTCATAGTGGATCACATTACGCACATGTAATCACACAAAAGAAAATGAAAAAGAAGTACTAAAAAAGACTACTAAGACATAAATGAGTCAACCTAGTAGGTCATCCACCTCCCAATCATGTTCATTGTATACTGAGGGCAGATAACTAGCCAAAGGGACAAGATAAAGTGTTGAACTAGGAGAAGCATTAGGTTCAATACTCTTTGTAAGAGATTTTTCATCTAAGCTCATGGAAGAGGAAAATAATGTATTCAATTTAGTATGCACCTCCTCATCAATTCTAGTGACCTCGTCATCATCATCCAAGTTAATTACAATAGGAGGTCAAAGGATAATGTCCCCAAAAGATTTCAATTCATGTTGTGGTTGTTATATTGGATTGTTTTGTGTTAAGGTGGGAGTAGATCATCATGCATTGCTTCATTCCAATCTTGGATCTTGATTTTCTTTGTTTAATTCTTCATGTAACCTATGAGAAAGGGAATGACGTCTATGCCTATGTTCCCTAGCACCTCTATTTCTTTTAGTTTTTTTTTCAAGTTGTATTTGTGTAGGATTGGGTTGATCAATTGTAGGTTTCTTGTCTTCTGTAAGGGGAAGAACAAAAGGAACCACAAGAGGTTTTTCAATTGCTTTCTCTTTGAGTTTGTAAACTTGTTTTATCCTAGGAGGTGTGAGGGGGTTGTTTTCATTATCTCTTTGTCACTTGTAGGAAGTAGGTGAAGGTTTTGTTTTAGGTTGGTCTTGGTTGTTTGGTTATTTTTTAGGTTCACACATGGTTTCGTTAGGGATGGTAGGTTGAGATGTTTATGGGGACATGTTTTGGAGAGACAATTCAGCTATCTTCTTTGCCTTGAACTTTTTAGAGGACAAGAAAAATAAATCTTCTCTTGGTTTTATAGGTTCCATGGGCTTTGGCCAAAAGGAATCTAAGGAAAAATTTCCTTTGGATGAAAAGGGCTTGAAGCCACTATGGTGGATAGTGAATATGTCATTGTGAAAGGGAAAATTTAAGCATTTATGCACAACTAAAGGGACAACTTTCATGGAGCAAAGCCATGGGTTGCCTAGCTTCACAAAAATCTGGTCCAATTGTGGGATGATGGAGAATGTGACATCTAATATATTTGGTCCTATATTTAATGGTAAGGTGATCAATCCTATCATAGGGAAAGAAAAACCATTGTGTGCCTTGATCCATGCTTCCAGTTTATCATATGTGTCTTTATAGAGATCATGTGAAAGAAGAAATTCCTTGGTGATCATGTTCTCTCCACAAGTGGGATCTATTAGTATCCCATTAGTGGGCTTGTCATAGATACAACTAGCTATGTAGAGAGGACCATCAAGTGCATGGCTAATTATATCCTTAGAGGAGAAATCAATTTCAAGAGGATTCTTAGTTCAACCCTTATGAGGGATGACATCTATCACCCCTACCATTTCATCTATAGGATTATTAGTGATAGTATTAATTGAAATAAAATCATTGTTTTCATCATATGTGTCCACATTCATCACATCATTCTTTGTGGTTTTTCTAGCTTTGAAAAATGAAATATTATATTTTGGCATGGGGTTGGTCAAAATTTGCAAGTTTTGGTTAGGAGGGGCAACTGACTTATTTACTTGATCACTAACACCTCCAACGAAAAGATGGCCAAAATCAATGAGGTCTTGCACAAGATGTTTGAGACGCTTGCAATGTTTTGTGTCATGTCCATTTTGTCGGTGATAGTGGCAATAATAATTTGATCTAAATAATGGGGGTAAATTTTTTTTAGGGTCAGGTGTTTTGATAGGAGGTAAGGTAATCATTTTTTGGTCTAAAATTTGGGACATTGTTTTATGAAGGGTATCAGGTAAGGGAGTGAATTATCTTTTCGGGTCCCCATAGCTACAGGATGTTGTGGCTCTAAGAAAAACTACTTGGTTGTTGGCATTGTGATTTTTTTTTGGAGGGGGATTGAATTGGAGGAACCCTTTATTCTATCTCCTAAAAGGTTGGGGATTGTTTTGGTTTGTGGGCTCAAATTTCTCAAATTGGCTAGAAGTGGAATTTGTATCTTGATTACTTACCAAATTTTGATAATCACAGAGGGTAGTACACAAGTGCATGAAGGAAGATAGTTTCATCATGGTAAAATTGTCTTGGATATTACTTTTTAAATTTTCTATGAACATATTTTTGAGGTGAGGGTCGGGAACCTTGACATTGATCTGGGAAAAAAGTGATTGATAGTGTGAGATATAATCAGTTAACTTTTCTTCTTTTTTCTTGCATCTCATAAAATCATCCAAGGTCATATTAGGGGTCATATGCACTTGTAAATGGTTCACAAATTCATCAACAAGTTCATTGAGTGAACTAATTGAGTTGTTTGGTAAAGAGGAAAACCATTCCAAGGCGGTATTTTTCAAGGACCTAGGAAAAAGCTTTGTCAATAGTTTATCATCAAGGACATAGCCACTACATAGGGTAGTATAGGCATTGAAATGGTTAGGAGGATCTCCCTTCCCTCCATATTTCTCAAATCTAGGAACCTCTACACCTTGTGATATCGATGTTCAAAATATCTCCAAGGAAAATGGACTACTTTTGATGTAATATGTAGGTGGGCCATTTTGATTTTGATTAATGGTGAAAATTTTCTTTTGGAGGGATGAAATGGTTTGAAAGAGTTGGGCCATGAAAAAGTCAGTTTTTGTGTTGTGGGATTGAAGTGGCAAAGGTGAAGGGGTGTGTGTTGGTGGGACAAGTGAATAGAATTCTTATAGGTGGTAGAGTGGTGTGAGATATAACTTGTGATGCCACATAAGAACTAGGGATGCTAGCGGGAATACCCAAGGAAGGAATCACATTACTAATTTGTTGCATTGTTGTTGTGACTTAAGGGTTGGTATAGGTCGGTATTCAGGCAATTGTTTTGGGAGGAATTTGAGATCCTCCTTGACTTATGACATTTCTTGTTGGCAAAGGACAAGTAGTGGTTGAGGGGAGGTGTTTTTCAAAAACATGAACAATGTTTTTCACAAGGTCAAGGCCAACATCACTTTCAAGAATGTAGTGAATGTTATCTATGGTAGGGATGGAAGTGGTTGAAATTTTGTCATTTTTCACTAGATGTTGTATGTTTTCTAGGTCCTCATAAATTTGAATTATATTTTCTTGCAGGACACTATCATTCCTTGTTTCAACTTGCATACTAATAGAAGGCAAATATTTGTTAAAGGTATTGTCCATATCTAATAAACTAGTGTCAATATGAGGGGTGAAAGAGCTAGACAACCTAAGATCCACAATGATTGTGTTATTGTAGGCTGAAATGAGTCTCAAAATTTATCTCACTATAGTATTAGCAATAGGACACAAAATACTCATGCAAAGGATACTAAATGCAAAGTGAATGCTAATGCACTCTAAGTTAAGAAAAATGAAGTGCTTATAATTAAAATTTTGGAAATTGAAACAAAAAAACAATAATAGAAAACAAAAAATTAGAAATTGAAGTGTAAATGTCAGAAAATGTAGTGCAGTATGTGTAGAGGAACTTATTTTCCCAAGGTGGCGAATGAGTCCCAATGATGAGCTTTTTTAGAATTTTTAAATTGGATTTTATGATTTTTATGTTTTCTAATCTATGTCTGAGATGGAAATGCAAAATTTCAATGATTTTCAATGAAGCTAGATGAAAAATGCAAGCTAAATGAGCTTTCACTAATGCAAAATTTGAAACCCTAGAATGCAAATTAACCAATGAAAATCCTAATGCAAGCTAAATCTAGGATGTAAATGCACTCAAAATCAGAATTATGATGTTCTAAGGGCAGGTTCACCAAGATGGAACCTCAAAAAATGGAGGAAAGCATGATTAAGTGCCATCACACCAACTTTCAAAGTGATTCCACTCAAGGGATAACCCTAAAGACCTCAATGCAAAGGAGAACATAATATTATAGTAGGGTTGTTATAGGGGCTAAATATGATGTAATGAGGGGTTCACCACCAAGTTTAGACTTGGAAAAGACTATGAAATGCAAGATGTAATACAAAACTATAATTGAATGCAAACTAACACTAAGTGACCTAGAAAAGTGAGTGAAATGCAATAGGAAATTGTAAAATAAAAAGTTTGCACTTGGGAAACTACAAAAGGTAGAATGGAGGTTTGAATCACTGGAGACTTTGCTTTCAAGGGTGACTAGAACTCATTCACTAAGCTAGGAAAACTAGTCCTATTTTTGGGAAACTGGGCAGGAATAGGTTTTTGCGAAAAGGGTATCCAGATATGCAAAATATTGAAAATATACTGGAACTAAGACTCATTCGCCAGAAGTACTGAATCAACCTAGTTAAGATTTTCTATAACTTCAAAAGTGGATTCTACTCTTCTTTGTTTGCTCTGCTCTTCCTGATTGGTTTCAAGATCTGAATCTCCGATATACAATCATAGGTGATCTCTAATGTTCTCAAAGGCTTGGTGACAACTTTGATAAATTTGGATGTTTGAAAACCTTTTTCCAATCTTTCTCCTTAGAAAGTTTACAACCTAGCCTTACAAATCACACACAAAGGAGAGAGAAAAGTGTTGGGAGGTTAGTGGATAGGGGTTTTCTTTGGTCAAACCCCTTGTTGGAAATCAATCCTTCAAATGAAATCAAATATGGAAGGAGAATTCTGAATGAACAAGATATGATGCTACAACTCACCAAACCCTAGTAATAAGGTGCTACAAATATTCTTTAAATGGCTGCAATGGATGTGGTTCTTGAATCTTTCTTGATTGATGTTGATCTTGCTTGAAACATTTGCTTGAATCATAAACTCTACATCAAATTGTTAGCACAATAACAAACATGATATATGGAATCCTTGACATGATGATTTTCACTTGAATGCTGCTCTAAAATACTTGATAATCTGCCCTTGAATTCTCTTGTGAATGCTTAATGATCTCTTGAATGCTAGGTGTGAAAATGAGAGAAAGAACCTTGTATTTAAACTCAATTATGTGAGAATTATTGAAATTATAACACTACAAGCTGACATCAAATCTAGGAGAATAAAATCCCACCAAAAATTTGAATTAAATTTGATTTTGGGCCACGCAAGACTCATTTTCCCAAGGTGGTGAATGAGTCCCATTAGACATAATGTATGGGACCAAAAACAAAAAGTTCTTAGAAATGGGTGAAAACCAGTTTAGGGCCGAAAGATCCAATTGGGACCCATTCAACCAAGGTGTGAAATGAGTCCCATATCCCTAAATCTAGGCCACATAATCCAAAAATAGTTGAATCATGATTGGTTATTGATTGGAGTCAGGATTATCCTTGAAAAGATGCAATAAGTGAGGCTTGTGAATGCAAAATAGGGCCAATTAAAGCATAAGAAATCCTAATTATTAATAAAAATCCTAGAGAAGTGTTAAAGTGTGTTACAACACTTTACAAAATCCCAAATAAGGCAAGATTAATGTTAATTTTGATTAAAAATAGGTTTATTATGTTTAATTACTTGATAAAACCCTAGAAAAGTGTGAAAGTGTGTTACAACACTTCAAAACACTTTAGCAAGGTACCATTAAAATATATTAGTTCACAAGGGCCAAGAATTAATGTGAATGTGTTAACCACACTACAACACTAAATCAAGGAAACATTAAGCCAAAATCACAAGGAGGGCCTAAACAAGACAAAAAAAGTAGAAGGGTTACTTTTTCGGTGACTACAGATACCACTTGATACAATCATGGATGGAGAGCCTTAAGAAAGGATTGTTTGATTATGCCACTTAGAGTTACCATAGTGTGTAGACACTGAAAATTGGTGTAGGCCTTTGACACCATTTTCAACATACTTTCTAACATTCATGGTCATGATTAAATAATGTTAATTATTTAATTAATTCATTTTTATCTTTATTTAATCCTCATTAATTAAATAAATATTATTTATTTAATTACATCACTAATTAATTAATCCCCTTTCTAAAATAAATAAATAATTATTTAATTTATCCTTTATCACATTCATGACTATAATTAAATATTCATTTTGAATTGTTTAATTACTCAATAATATTTTCGATAGTCAATTAAATAAATCTTTATTTAGTTAATTAAATCTTCAAATTTTGAATTTTGATTAAAATAAAATAATTTAATTGATAAAAAGAATTATTCCTTGAATATTCCTCTAAGATTAGATAGTCGCTTAGTTATCTAATTATTCATTAGCCAGTTATCTCCTGTGTTATTCCTGACAAACAAACTATCTGCTTTAATTGGTCAGTCTTATATTTCTGCGTGCAAACTATTATTAATTAAATAACATTATTTAATTAATTAATTCATTCATGTGTTCAAACACAATGCTTCTTCTTTATCTTTCACATACAATCTCTATTCTTCTAAATTTCAAACAGTCTCAATACCAGATTAAATTATTATTTAATTTAATATCCATCATGCAGACTCTTTCACTCATGTTATTATTGAACATAACTCTATCACATGGCATGTCTTCAATTTCAATTGTTGATCTCTCTTTCGAATATGAGTCAATCGTTCAAAAACCAATTTTCTATAAATGACCCGAACTCGCCATTATTCCTCCTCCTGAAATCTATATAATTAGGAAGCTTTATTCAATATCTAATATTTTGCTAAGTCAATAGTCAATATGTCATAATTACATAATTAAGAAATTTGAGGGCAACTATATTACAACAAAAAAATGGAGAACTGCAATCAAGGTCATTCAAGGAAATATAAAGATATTCGATGAGATTGTTCATGTCTTTATGCTTTTTGTTTCTTTATTCTTTGTTGTTTAACATAGATTACTGTTGTTTATTTTATTAGATTTAATGATCTTGTTTGCATTTTTATTCCAACATTACATTTGGTGAACCCGACGTGAAGACACGATCTTCAAAATCCATACTTTTTTTATAAAAAATTGCAGGTACAGGTATGAAGTGATGCATGTGTAGTATGAATCATCATAATTGATATTTTGAGATGCATATGACATTCTGCAATGCATATGTTGTCCTGCAATGCATCTGCTTGATTCCACGATGCATCTGACTGGTAAACCTATGACACATTTGACTAGTAAACTCTCTTTTTTTCCTTTTTCTGAAGTTCTATATTTTTGTGTTTAATTTTTAGCTTTTTGGTTACTAATTTCACGTTTTAGTGTGTGTTTGTAGGTCGATTTGTAGAAGAAAAATATTTAAAAAAACCTTTCTGTAGGACGATATCCGATGATAGAAACAAAAACAAAACTAATAATCCATGTTTTATAGAACCAGGTATGTGCAAGATCATGATGGGCCAAAAAGTGGCGATATGTAAGCCATATGATGGCCCATGTAGCTGACGACTTGTTTTTAACCCAAAATTGATGAAACGAAAAGGGTTTTTAGAGGAGATTCTCAGATTTCCACCAATATAAATTATTCTTTACTTTGAATTTATTAAATAATTATTATTCATTTTATTTTAGAATTACAAATAAATTCCTAATTGATAGGCTGATTGAAAAAAAAAAAAAAATTCAAATGGTATCACATTTTTTGAATCTGAAACATGCATCACATTCTATGCTTTGAATACTATAAGATTAAAACAAAAAAATCGAATTTCATGAATTTTTGACCAAGTTAAGGTGATTAGATAGATGAGCTTTTATATTTTTTAAAAGTTGTAATAAAAAATTCATAATTAATTATTTACTTGGAAATTTTTTATCAAAAATTATGCAACACATCGGGGCATGAGTCCTCTACTTATATCTAAAATCTTATAAAAAAATATTATAATTTTATTGTGGTTAGGGTGGTCAGACAAACACCTACTTCTTATTTTTACCCTGAAATTTAAATACTATTGCATTGAGATTTCAAATTTTCACCAAATAGATTTTTTTTTTCAAAATAAAGGTCTAGTAGTTTAGAAACCACATAAAATTTTTTAAATATTCTATTTTTACATTTTTTTGAAATAATAAAGATAACTTATTCAACTTTTTACGTCAATTTGTCTAACTCCAATTTTTTGTCTTTTTATTGCTACTTAAGGGCCTATTTTTTCCATGATGATCCTGCACATACCCAACCTTTGATGAAGACAAAAATTTAAACTACTAAAAATGTTTTTGTAAGACAAGAGTCGAAGAAGATATTTAAAATAAAGAAGAAGAACAAATTGTTTGAGTAGATAAAGAATTGTCATTTTGGCTTTAAAATGAACCAGTGTCTTCTGTGTTTGTTTATGTTAGATTAGATCTCGATTTGGTAATAGAAGTTTCATCTCCCCTTGTGCATTTGTGTGATCCATGGTGTAAGAGAAAGTGTTACTGGCTCTAGAATTTGGGTCTGCTTTGGTGGTTAAGAGTAACCAAGGTGACTCAAACCATTGATGATATTTTTTGCCAAGCTACTCCCAAATGGTATAATGTTGACGAAACTTTGTATTACAAGAGCTCTTGCAGACCAACTATTGATTCCCCTAGTACCCTAGTGGTGTGTCAAAACATGTAGAGTGCAACCTCTACATATTGGGATGATATTTCCTCCCGTGTGGCCTTTTGAATGGGTGCCCATACTAATTCACCATATTGTTTTAGTTTAAATCAAAAACTTTTATTTTCTAGTACAAGAGGTCAGACCTTTGAAGTCATCTCACAATATTACAATTCAATAGCAAAGATGAAAGTTTTTTAATGGGAGAGTCATGGGAACTAAATATTGGCTGACCCAAGAAGTGTGTGTCATGGAGAGGAGCCATTGTGGTCAAGCTTCTAGTCATCCACTTTGAATAAGTCTAACTAGGGAAACCCAAGTGAGAAATGAACAAGTATTGTCACAACTAGCCTTAGGATTGTACATGTTTTTTGGAAATATACATGTTTCTTTCAATTGATTTACATTTTCCAAAACTTGATCATGAAATAGAGTCAGTCGAAAAACCCAGTTCATTAGAAAATTGTATCTGTAAAACAAAGTCGCATCTGCTAAATAAAAAGCTGCATTTGATAACTTGAGTCACATATATTAACCAAAAATTTCCATGTCACATCTGATTTCTTGAGTCGCATGTGTCATAGAGATTCACATCTATTAGAAACTTAGCTGCATATATCAAAGTGAGTCACATATGCTTGTCAATAGACTAAGACCAAATTTAACTAGAAAAACTATATCTGACTTGTGGAAACACATGATAAATTCTATGATGCATCTGTTAAACTGAACTGCATTTTCTTGTCAGCGTAAAGACTAGAATTCACTGTCATAGTCTGAAACCAACCAGTCATCTTAATCTATTTTTCAGTCACCCTTGGACATAAACCAAAAAATTGCTCAAACTTTGCATTTTCCATCTTTTAGGTGTCATTAAGCTTTAGTGATAGACCTTTTAGTTATGAAACTTAGTTTCATATTAGGAGTTTTCTCATCTCAAAATAGGCCAACTTTTTGTACTTTGGACAAACCCATGCTTCGACAGTCATTGTCATTGAACCTAGTCACCTTTCTACAAGATCTTTTTACCTACTTGTGAATCCTTCTAGTTCATCAGTCTAGTTTGGGATTTCACCTTATCTATTGGTCCTAGTCCTACATCAGGTTCCTTGACAAATTTAAATCATAGCCTTGGTTAAGCTATTGGTGGTAGGTAACCTCCTCTTAGAATCATTTAGAGTCAACTACTTTAGAATTTTGCATATTGTCATCCTAGATTATTCATCATTTTAGACATCCTTTATTTTGAAAATACCAAAAACATTAGTAGCATTCATTCATTATATCATTAAATCCCAAAAAACATAGACTAGATCATATCATTTTAGACGTAGTTTTGCATTACCCCATTTTGAGCAACATTTTTCATGGTTGAAACAAGGTCTAAATTGAAACGTAGAGAAATGGGTGATCCACAGGATTTCATCAATCCCTTCTCAAACATACCATTAGCATCAATGAGACCTCACAAAACATTGCTTGAAATTTTTTTCACTAGAGACACACATGGACAGATTCAAGTAGAAGACATAGATGCCACAATTCAAGATCCCAAATTTGTGTCCTTTGTAGATGAATGTTTAGCACAAGATCCCTAGAGATACCTAGAAAAGCTACTAGTAGAAGGTACCATTCTACCTCCAAGATTTGACATCCATACACTGAAAGCTTCATCTACACAAGTGAAACAAACCATGACATCAATTGTCTCTATACCTTAGATTCCTGCAACCATACCATCTGGCATACCTACTCAAACTGACTTAACTATTCATACAATACCATTTGGTATAACATAGGGCATACGATTTATTGCAGGAACATCCTCATCAAACCCCTTGGCAAAAAACATCGAAAGTCAAAGACCCAAAATTTGTGTAAACATGACACAGGCTATACAACAAATTAGCACCAATACTTTCATTTCATAAATAGGGGCAACACAAATAGGAAATATTCCTACACCAAATCAGATTTCGTCATAGAATATTGTGTCAAGACATATTCCTATACCAAATTAGAATCCAACATAGAAAATTATGTCCTGTTATATGCCCACACAAAATAAAAATCCATCGTAGAATATTGCATTTCAGAACACTTACATGGATCCTAGCAATGCAACCAAAACATATTTAACACAAGTAGATGTTTTTCAAAATAAAATGTAACTTCTCCAATAGAAAATGGACAATATGTCGATGTTAGGTAAACAAACCATTTCAATGCAAGATTTATGTTCATGTCCTTTTGACAAAGCACTATATATGACACCCTTCCCATGCAGATACATTATACCGAATTTGACTAGGTATAATGGGAAGAGGAATCCTCTAGAAAAAATCAGAAAATTTTCCACAACATGCATGGACATCTCGTATGACTCCACATACCTTATGAGACTTTTTCCATGAACCCTTGTTGAGATAGCATTGGAATAGTTCTCTAAACCTCCCTACGGCATAAGATCATGGGGCGAATTAGCAAAAAAAATTGTGGAACACTTTGCCTTCAACATAGACAATGAAATCATGATAGCTACCTTGTGTAACACCATGCAAGAAGATGAAGAAAACTTCACAACTTTCTTCTAGAGATGGAGGAGTTTAGCTAGTCATTGTATCGTTGAGATACTAGAGAAATAAAAAGTCACAATATTACTTGAAAATCTTCATCCAAAACTGTGAAGTGACTTATGAGTAAATTATTGTACCTCCTTTCTGGACTTAGTGCAAAAAGGTATTATACTTGAGAAATCCCTCATTGACAAAGGGGAAATTAAGACACCTGGTAGAAATCCAGTTGTTCAACAACAAAATTCTCCCAATGATAGAAAAAAAATTTGGTCAAGAAACAAAAATGTAACTAATGATGGTATTGTTGATGCTAAGACCCTACATGCAGGACCTGCCATCACACTTAGAGGTTACAACCCCTCTCATGACATGCTTAAAAATGTTTATTAAACAACCAACTTTGTCCAAAATCCACAACAACAACAACCATAGAGGAGATTTCTAGAACGTGAGTTTACCCCCTTGGGTGAACTAATCAAGACACTCTACAAAGAACTAATTAAACATAAAATTATAAACCTTCAGAGCCAAAATAGTATGTTCTGAGATAGTTTAAACACTCATGGTGGGATGACAACACTTATTGTGAGTACCATCAAACTAAGGGGCATAACGTACAACAATGTCGATAAATGAAGAACATCATACAAGATTTTCTTGAAGATAGAACCATATAAGTCAATGGGAAAAAACATACCAAAAATAATGATCACAAGGTCTTCACAGATCAATTACATGATCATAGGAAAGGAATGGGCCCCAATTCAGGAACTAAGACTAGTGCCTTGGCTAAATATGCAAATACTAAGTATGACTATGACAAAGGTATGATCATAAATCACATCTGAGCTGCTAATGAAAATATCCATACCATTACCATAAAGAAGCATCCTGAATGTGTTGTCAGTACATGCATAACTAAGATAACCCTTCTAGGTCCTTCATCAGAGCCATCACCATAGTCTTCCAAGCCTAAGTATAATTTTCTTGACCAATTAGGGAAGAACCCAACACAAATATCCATCTTGCAACTATTGACCCTATCACCTGATCATCAATCCATTCTATACAAAGGCCTAGAAAGCACAACTATCCCTTCTAACTTGGATGTAAATTATTTTAAAAAAAATGGTAGGATAATTAACCAATTCTCATCATTCTACCTTATCTCAATAGGATTATTCAACCGAGAAGACCAGCCATAATGACCCCCACTACATCATCAAACCAAAGTCAGATGAGTCTTGGTAGATGGAGGAGCATGGATAACTATTTGTACCTTGAAATTGGTTAAGGCATTAGGTTTCTCAGAAGAATGCATAGACACAACTTAGATTATATTCATTAAGGCATATGATGATGAGGAGAGATAATCTAAAGGAGTTGTAATAATCCCTATAAAAATTGGCCCTATGGTTATGGACACTAGTTTCCAAGTCATGGATCTCACCCTTCCTTATAATATTTTACTGGGAAGACCTTGGATACATGCTATTAAATCCACACCTTCCACTTACGATCACTGTCTTAAATTCTAATTTAATGGCACATAGATCACAATTGATGGTGATCCAAATCTTTTCCAATATTGCACAATCCTACACAAAATAACACAACGACAGGTTCCAGTCAATAAAGAGGCTCATCCTCCACCTTATCCCTATATGTTGATCCATCAACTCTTACCAATTCCATTGCATCACAACCACCGTCATCCACTCCTAAGGTTGAGATCCATGATAAGGGCTACGGATAATATCACATGAAAGCATCCTATTGTGTCAGCCAGCTAGTTCCCCCCAATTCATGCAGTTCACCCACAATAGTAAGGAAACAATCAATTGTGACAATACATGTTCCTCCTACGATGGCATTTAAAAAATGGGGATAATTAAGTAAAGAAGCTATGGACCAAGAAGATGTCGCCTCCTAGTTATATAATGAAGACAATGAAAACCCTCCAATGTCTATTCAAATATCTAAAGATCAATATTGAAAAGGCTTCATGATAATGAAAAATGACAAATATGACAAACATAGTGGGTTAGGGCTGCATCAAGATGAAAGGACTGAACCAATCATTGTTTCCTAAAGACCAAAGGAATAGGGCTAGGGTTTCAACTGATTAGAATTGGCATTCCTAGTACTTTTTTACCATGACAAGAGGAAGTAAGTGATTTTGAAGACATTCAGATATCCCATGAACCATTCAACCCATTCTACTATGATTCCACTAACTCAAATGAATATGAATGGGATTACCTTTCCTCCACTAGAATAATGGACCTAGATAAGTTATTTGGAGAACTTGACCAAATGCTAAATACCTCACCAAAATCAACTGAGCCTCATCCTAAAAATTCCTTGTCATTTAAGAAGAATGGCTTAAGCTTTATTATTGGGAAACCCTTGATCCTGCCTCTTTGGCACCTAGTGAACCATCGTGTGATGACCTGGCCCTAATAGTGGTCCCAAATCAAATTTTACCTGTCCCTAGGAAAAAGAAAAAAAAGGAGTTAGTCCAAAACTTCTATGACTATCTTAACCAATCTATCCTTACCTTGTAAGCCTCCACATTTGATAACTTCGATGATCACATGTCCCTCGTATATTCCCAAATTATTGATTAGGATCAACAAGGCACACCCATCTTAGATATATTCAAGAATGATGAAGCAATAATTGAGTTCATGGGATTGGGAGAAGGCATACCTAGAGGTGATCATAATGTTGGCTTTACCATAGACTTGGATAACATGGAATATTTTGGGGAGTATGTTCACACCTCTAGTCGCAAAAATGAAAATTCCCTAGGTGAAAACCGAATGGCATCTTTGGATGAAGAAATAGTAAAAATAAAGGATGCATCTAAGGGCGGAAACCTTTCTAAGGAACCCAAGGATGGATGTTTGAAAATTCTCCTAGTTTCTTAGGAAAATTCACTAATGTTAGTTGAAGAATCTATCAATATCAACATAAACATTGAAGAAAATTCTCTGGTAAATAATTTTGCCACATATTTGATAGAAACATAGCAACTAGAGTTTTGGGACTTCTTTATAAAAAGATAGATAAATTTGAATGGTCATATTTTGACATGCATGGGCTAGATCTGAACCTCATATTACATCATCTACCATTACAACCAGGTCTTAAGCCCGTCAAGAAGAAGTTAAGGAAAATTCATCCACAACTCATCCGACTAGTCAAAGTTGAACTTAAAAAACTATTGGATGTTGTTTTCATCAGAACAATAGAATATGCAGAATGGATTTCTAATCTTGTGCCAATGAATAAACCATCTAGGGGCATCTGCATTTGTACAAAATTTAGAGATATCAACAAGGCATGTCCTAAGGATGACTTCCCTTTTCCAAACATTGACATGATAGTGGACCTTACAATAGGATATGAGATACTATCCCTCATGGATGGTTTCTCTAGATATAATCAAGTCAAAATCACAATTGAGGACCAACACAACACATCTTTTACATGTCCATGGGGAACATATTGCTAGAACTCCATTCCTTTTGGGCTCAAAAATGTTGGATCTACATACCAACATGCCATAACAACTACATTCCATGACCTTGTACATAATTTTATGGAAGACTATGTGGACAATCTGATAACTAAATCATTGACAATATTTGATCACTTGCAAGACCTAGATAAGATATTTCAAAGACTAGAAGCATACAAAGTAAGGATAAATCCAAAAAATTGTGTCTTTGGTGTTCAATCAGGAAAACTTCTACAATACATCATTTCTAGATGAGGAATTGAAGTAAACCCCAAAAAGTAAAATCTATAATGGACATGCCTCCACTAGCCAACATTAGTTAGTTAAGAACATTACAAGGGTTACTACCGTCTATTAGGCACTTCATAGTACAACTAGCAAGAATTATACACCCATTCCAACACTTACTCTAAAAGGGGGTACCGTTTGTATGGACACTTGGTGTAGTCATGATAGGAGGATCCTCTAAGAGAACAATATTGGTTGTGCAACTAGAGTAACGCAAAAGAAGCAACACAAAATATGGAAGAAAATGTAGATTAACATGTTCTTATTATCATGAATTTCAATTACATATAGTTGGCCACATCCGGGCATACAGATTTGGCTCATAGGCCTGATTACAATATGCTCAAAATATGGTGCTCATACATGTGAGGAAAAAACCTACAGATCAAACTCTATATACATTATATTCTACTTCCCTATTGTTGCCCCCCCCATCTAATGACTCATAAAAAACTTCATATCACATCCGCGAGCCTAGAAAGGTTCTCATCAGCCAAAGATCATTACAATATTCAATGAAGAAAAATGTAACATGTGCAAGAATAGTTCAGCCTTAGATTTGTTATTCTTCCATGGTAGATGCACATGATGAAGTGTGGACCTAAGTGTAGGACTAGGAAAACTCAATAGAAAAAATATAAACACACTATGAGGATCCATAAATCATGGGAAATATCTCCGATTGATCTAACTAGCCATTAGGTTTTTAAATTATTCTGAGCCAAGTTCCAAAAACCTATCACATACTCCAAAAGTGATAACTTGCCAAAAAAAGATCCAATCGAGCTAAAAATTTGGAATAAGGTAATTGAGCACATCAATGATGAAACCATAGGTACATGAGATCTTGTGAGAAAATATGAAGAAATACTGGATCTCCCAATGTGAACAAGAATACAAATAGAACAAGAACAAAACTAAACATATTTGAAAATATTTTTGGTTGATGCAAGATTGCCAAGAACCAAGGATGCTCCTATATCAGACATCTAAGGTTAATGAAAAGTGAGTCCCTCACTTTTCTGGGGCCGAAGGAAAATCAATATGGTCTACCTTAGCCTAAGAAATCCAAGAAGAATCCTCCACTAGTCTACCTTTCCATTTCACAAGATCTTCTTTGTACTATCTTCCATCAATCTTTCTCCCTTCTCTAATATCCAAAATCTCTCCTATCTCATATGATTGTTGTTTAGGAATATATTCTTCCAATTTTTCTTTACTATCCTCATTGAATTCTACCTCATGGTACTGATGTAGATCTATAACATTGAATATAGGTGATATACACATATCATCTGGTAACTCTACTTCATAAGCATTTCCTAAATGAAACTCTCTCAAAATTCTATAGGGTTCGAACTTCCTCATCTTTAGTTTACTATATGTGCCAACTGAGAATATTTCCTTCCTCAAATAGACCATTACTTCATCTCCAATTGTGAACTCCTTAAGCCCCCTCCTTTCATCTTCTTTCTCCTTATACTTTGAGTTCATTTTTTCTATATGTTGCTTCACCTGAGTATGCACTGTATTCATATGTTCTACAAATTCTTCTTCTTTCACACTCCTTTTACCTTCCTTACTGATGTCTCTTAATTATGATATACCTCTAGGATGAACTCTAGTAACAATATCAAAAGGTGTCTTTCCTATACTTTATTTTACTGATTTATTGTAGGCAAACTTTGCTTGTGCAAGGGATAAATCCCAACTTCTAGTTTTCTCTCCAACAAAACATCTCAACAAATTTCCCAAAATCTTGTTCACTACCTCTATCTGTCCATTAGTATTTGGGTGAAAAGTAGAACTGAACTTCAAATCTATCTTGAACTTCTTCCAAAGTGTTCTCCAAAAGTAACCAAAAAATTTTGTATCTTTGTCTAAAACAATGCCCCTAGGTAATCCATGCAATCTAACTACTTCTCTAAAAAACAAGTTTACTACATGTATTTCACTTGTTGTCTTCTTACAAGGTATGAAATGTGCCATTTTAGAAAATTTGTCCACCACCATGAATACTGAATCATTACCTTTTGTGTCTCAGGAAAACCAAGTATGAAATCCATGTTGATATCTTCCTAAGGTCTTTCTGGTAGTATCAAAGGTTTATACAATCCAACATTCTGACTACTCCCTTTTGCAATTTGACAAATTCTGCAACTTTGCATAAATCTCCTAACATCCTTATGAATTTGTGGCCAAAATTAGTTCTCACTTACCAATGCTACTAGTTTATCTATTCCAAAGTGTCCTACCAATCCTCCACTATGTTTCTCTTTCACTAAGTTATCCCTCATTGAACTTTAGGGTATACACAACTAATTTCCACTGAACAAAATATCTTCCTGAATGAGATAATCTATCCACTAAATTCTATCCTCCAAAACTAGTTCTTTACATGCTCTCCAAGGTTCTGCAAAATCCAGGTCTTCCTTATACAAGTTCTTCAATTCATCAAAGCCTAATACTTCCACTTTCATCTGTGCCAACAAATTTGTTCTCCTACTCAAAGCATCAAAAACTCTATTTGATTCCCCACTCCTATGATTCAAAACAAAAGTATAACTCTGCAAGAACTCCACCTATCTCATGTGCTTTTAATTTAACTTACCTTGACTATTCAAATACTACAAAGCCTAATGATATTTATACAACACAAACTCTTTAAATAACACTATTGGTCATCCTTCTTGACTTAACACTACTCCAATTGTATTTCCACTTGCATCACAATCTCCCTGAAATAACTTACTAAAGTTTGGTAAAGCCAAAACAGGTTACTCAGTCACCTTATTTTTGAACAACTAAAAAATTCTATTTGCTTTAGATGTCCATCTAAAATATTTCTTATCTCCTCTCATTGTCTCTGTGATAGGGTTGCAAATAGATCTAAAATTCCTAATGAAATTTTGGAAGAAACTAGCCATCCATGAAATGATCTTACATCTCCAATACTTTTAGGTGTAGGCCATTCAACAATAGCTCTTACCTTCTCAGGGTCCATCTTCAATCCATTCACTGATATCAAAAATCCTAGATATACGAAATCTTACTCAATGCAACTACACTTCTTAATGTTTATCAACAATTTTTCTTCTCTCAAACTCTGCAAAACTTGTCTTATGTGCAACAAATGTTCTTCTATAGTCTTACTAAAAATCAAAATGTCATCCAAATATACAATCACAAAATTACTAGAGAATTTTTTCAATACTTCATTCATCAACCTCATGAAAGTACTCGGTGCAATTTTTAGTCCAAAAGAAATCACCAACTACTCATACAATCCTTCATTTGTCTTGAATGTTGTTTTCCATTTGTATCCTCTAGTTCTAATCTAATGATATCCACTTTTTGAATCTATCTTTGTAAAGTATTTATCTCCACTCAAACAGTCCATAATGTCATCCACCCAAGGAAAGGGAAATCTATACTTCATTATAATCTTTCTTATGGCTCTAGAGTTTTTACACATCCTCCATTATCCATCCTTCTTAGGTGCAAGCACAAAAGGTACTGCACAAGGACTTAAGCTTTCTTTTATCAAAACTTTCCTCAACAACTCTTGCACTTGTCTGTACAATTCTTCATTCTCTATTGGTGTCATCTGGTGTGCTACTTTATTAGGAAAAATAGCTCGAAGAATCAAGTCCATGCAGTTAATAATACTCCTTATAGGTGGCAATCCATCAGGTACATTATCTGAAATGATAGCCTCATATTATGCCAAAAATCCTTTATCTCCCCGGGTTGTTGTTCTACATGCTTCAAGTTTTCCACCCTCTTAGGCACCAAGGCATAACACATGTTCTCATGTCTCATTGCATCCAAAAATCTCCTTCCATCAACCAAAAAAATTCTAGCATTCATGAAAATTCCAACTTTAGAAACATCCTCCAAGGGTAACAAAATTTGTTTCACCCCATTAGCAACAATAGTATATATGTGGTGCTAAGGGAAACCCAGGTAGGGAAAGCATTGGTGGTGTTATCTGAGATTCTATGGGAGCTCTGGTGGTAGGATTTGTTAGAGGTATTGGGCTTCAATCGGCTTTAGTGGTGGAGGCTCTTGCGCTGCTAATGGGCATCAAAATTATTGTTTCTTTGGGGATTGATTATCTCCACATTGAGGGAGACTCCAAGTCAGTTACAAATGCTGTGAATAAGGATAGATTAATGGGTTGGAATACTAAGGACATTTTGTTGGATGTCAGCTTCCTCCTATCCAAATTTAGTAATAAAAAGGTGACCCATATCTTCAGAGAAGGCAACCAAGTGGTAGATGCCTTGGCTAATGTTGGATCGGGTTGGGATTTGGCTAAATGTTGGAGGAAAAAGGAAAGGCTTCCACCAAATATTCAAGCGTTAATCACACAAGAACAGGGCTACCATGGTTTGCAATGAGTTTTAATCTTTGGATGATGGGAGTTGATTGGGGGACCCACTGATTTTTTTTGGGAATCTGGTGGATGAGCGTTATCTTTGAAATGAAGTACATGTGGAGGTTTCCTGGGGAAGATTTGCGTGTGTGGAGCATGAAAGGAAGGATCCACGTGTCTTTTCTTTGGAAATGGTGGATGGGGTTGGGTTCTCAGGTTATAGTAAGGTGGCAGGGATGGAAATTAAATGATGAGTTCAAGTTTAATTATGGTGGCTTAATGATGGTTAGGTGGAAGGACGTGACTTCATATCTTCAAAGCCGTACTATGTGATCTATTCCCTTTGGGGATTTTTGGATTTCTTGTTTTATCTCCTCCATGCCTCTAGGGGAGTGAATGTATTCATATTGATTTGACTATTCATGTTGGGAGATGGCCTTCTAGGGGCTTCAGGCCGGTCAGCTTAGCACGGGATTATTTTGGCTTGTTTTGGATGCGTACTAATTTTAGTTATCCAACCTTTACCTTTGGGGTTTTGTGCATCCCCTACTTGTCCGTCAATTCTTGCCTTCTTGGCTGTAATCATAAATTCTTTCATTTTTGTGTCAAATCACCCTGTGGTGATTTTCCCCTCCGCACGTGTGTCTTATATGCATGTTTAATTATCTTCACTATATTCCTTTCCTTAACTATCACTTTGTAATTATCATTCGCGACTGCTGCAATTGGCATTTTTTGCATTTTGAGTTCTCTATGCAGGTTGGAAGTATGGGTGGTGAGCAGGTCAGGACTGAACCTGACAACTACGAGGAGTTCCAGAACAACCCTTTGGTCTGGCACATTTGCGTGGAGGGTGGAATTGCTTCGCTTATGGAGTGCTTGGTTGGCCATGATCCTATCCTCTTGGGTCACTTTGCCAATTCATGGAAGGATTAACAGGTCTCCATTGGTGGTATATCATTTGAAATCAGTGAAGAAGTTATTGCACAGGCTACGGGTTTTCTATGCTCTGGGAAAAAGTATCCAAAACACACCAAAAATCTTGACCATGAAAGCTTAAAGGCCTTCTTCAGAGGTGAGGAGACTCCGATGTAGAATCAGGTGGGGTTTGAGAGGGATGTGCTCCCAAAGCCTTGGGACCAGGTGTATATGGCATTGATGAAGTATGTTACACTGGAAGGTAGATTTAAAACCTATTTCTTTTACCATTTCCCTCTGTTAAATCACCTTAGACATAAGATGTTGGTTAGTTTCCCATTTTTTCTTTCAATGGACCTCGAAAGCTCTGTCGACAAGTGCAAAGAGTTAACCAACCACAACCCCTATGATCCCTCACCTCTCCCGCTCCATCAAGGGCTTATCCTGAGATTGTATCACTTTCATCTTGCCCTCTGTTCACCCAAAGCCATTACGGTGGTCCGCATTGAGAACATTGAACCCCTTTCAACTGTGCACATCTCCCCGACTGAGTCTAAGAGCCCTCCTCGAAAGCCCAATTCAAGCAATTTGGGGAATCCTAAAGCCAAAATCACCACCAAAAATCTTAAGGGTGGGCTGGGCAAGGCCCATGCCAATGCACAGAAGGAATTTGTGAACTAAAAGCTACTCAAGATGACTTGGCCTACAAGGCCACCTCAACAAAAAAAGGTAAGGAGAAATGCATGATGGCCCTGACTGCCAAGGACTGTAAGGGCAAGAATGCTATCAGGAAAGATTCGAGAGGGGATATGGTTGTGGGGAACATAGAGTTGACTAGAGGGGAAAATGCCAGGAGGCGATCTAGGAGGCTGGCCAAGAATAGTGAGAAGAGGCTAATTATCAAAGACTCTGAGGAGGAGCAGTTTGACAATAATGGTTACAAGGAAGAAGAATCTAAAGAGGTGGAGGATGAAATTGAGGAGAGGCCCGAATTTACTCTGATGAATAGCAAGCTTCCTATTGATGGTTCTGCCTCTCACTCTCCCTATCCCCTGGTGGATGAGCCTGGAGAGGTTCAGGGGACTATGGATTTTGGGGTGGATTCATGTGATGTGGTTAAAAGAATGGATACTCTTGAAAAAATATTTCAAGGGTTAACCCTCTTCACCATGAAGTTGGGTCACTTTGTTACAAGCACCCTATCTAATGCTATAAAGGATGAGCTAGAGGGTAACAACAATCAGGATAACTAAGAATGGGTGGCTGATGAGGTAGTGGACCTCCTAATTAAAAACTAGGACAATGCAAGTTAGATGCTCCCTATGCTTGTCTGTCAGTTGTTGCTCTGCGGTTGTTGTGCTACCTTTGGGATGATTATGTGTTTTGTTTTGTTTTTTATGTTTTCTATTTAGTTTGGTTTCTTTTCAGCCCTAGTGGCTCATTGTGAAGGGTACAACACCCTGTAAATGCTGCTTAACTTTTCAAAAAAAATAGTATATATGTTCTTATTTACATCATGAATAGCCTATCTATCATAATGCCAATGTCTTCCCAACAAAATATGGCATACATCCATGGGAATGATATAATAGAAAACTTCATCATGATAATTTCCTATCTTTAATTTCACTAAGCATTGTTCACTTACCAGTATCTTATGTTCATCTTGAATCCAAGCTATCTGATAGGGCTTCGGGTGTTTCAATCTTTCCAACTTCAATTTGGTCACCATTTCTTTAGAAACCAGGTTCTCTAAACTTCCACTGTCAATGATCACTTTACAATTTTTATCGGCTACCTTGCATCTAGTCTTGAAAAAATTATTTCTCTATAATGGTTCTTTCTCTAATTCACTTTGACACAATACTCTACTATTTATCAACACTTCCCCTTCTTTCGAGTGATTAGGTGATCCAACATGATTCTCCTCAATAAAGGTTGTTATTATATTGTTCTTAGTCTTGCTGCTTGTCTCTCCCTATTTGCATTCAAAGGCTTGATGTCCTTCTCCTCCACATTTAAAACAAGTTCCCTTGAATATTCTTTTCTCCTATCCCTTGTCATCTTTTTTGTATCCTTCATTTCTATAGCTACCATATCCTCCTCTTCTTTAAGAGTTTACATCATCTCTTTGAGGTGAATAATCATTCCCACTGACCTCTTTATCTTTGTTCTAATCTGGAAAATGTCCTCTTCCTCTTCCAATAAAAAATCTTCCACTCTAAAATCTTTCATCTCTTCCTCTTTGTCTTTGCTCATGTCTTTTGTTCAACTTCTCTTCTACTTTTAGGGCACATTGATATTCTTCTTCCACACTCAACAACTTAATCAAACTAATCTCATCTTGTATAGATGTCAAAAATTTAACATAACTAGCTACTTATTAAATCTCATCCGCTGAATGTACAAATCTGATGTTCAACTTATAGAACTCCTCAGTATAGTCTATCACACTTGATTATTTTTTTTTCAGATTCTACAACTTTTTGAACAAACTGATCTAATAGTCAGTAGGAAATAATTTTGTCTTTAGATTATTCACCATTCGATCCCATGATATTATCTTCTCCTTTCATTTTCTTTGTCTATTTGTCTACAAATGTTCCCACCAAAGGGATTCATGTCTCTCAACTTTGTACAAGAAATTTCCACTTTCTTGTCTTCTGGGGTACCTTCAAAATCAATTTATTTTTCCATCTCTATTACCCAATCTAACAATTCATCTGAATCCAACTTACCATTATAATCCGATGGGTTAAAATGTGGCTTAGTGTTTACTCTGATTAGGGATCTTATGAACCTTTCTTCTCCCTGATCAAGGCCAGGTTTCTCTTCTCTTGCAACTTCTTCTTGTTATTCTACTTCTTTATTACTTACATTCTCAACTAGTTGACCTCTCCTCTAGGTCATTTCAACCAATTCCAATCTATCAACAATTCCTCTCAACATTTCCATTAAAACAGGGTCTGAATTTCCACACCCTCCATTTCATCTACCATTCCTTCTTCCTACCATCCTTACACAAGTCTTCTATAGTTTTAGGTGATATCCTCAGTCCACCACCCTACAAAAAACCTTCAACAAGATTACATAAGCACTGGCGATCTTGCAAGGAATGAATCTCACTCTGATAGCAATTTGGTGCAGACACAGTAGGAGGGTTCTAAAAGAGAATAATTTGGGTCATCCAACTAGAGTAACACAATAAAAGAAACACAAAATATGGAGGAAAATGTAGATTAACATGTTCTTATTATCATGAATTTCAATTACATATAGTTGGCCACATCCAGACATACAAATTGCCTCGCAGGCTTGATTACAATATGCTCAAAATATGGTTCTCATACATGTGAGCAAAACACCTACATATAAAACACTATATATATTCTATTCTACTTCCCTATTGTTTGCCCCACTCCATATAATGACTCATTACAATATTTATATCACATCTATGAGACTAGAAACATCCATGTCGACCAAAGATCATTACAATCTTCAATGAAGAAAAAAGTAACATGTGCAAGAATAGGTTGGCCTCATATTTAAAATTCTTCCATGGTAGATGTGCATGATAAAGTGTAGACCTAAGTGTAAGATTGAGAACACTCCATAAAAAAAATTTTGAACACACCGTGAGGATCCGCAAGTCACGGGAAAGATCCATAATTGATCCAACTAGCTGTCAAGTTTTGAAATTATTTTGGGGCTAGTTCCAAAAAATTGTCACACACTCCAGAAGCAATAACTTGCCGTAAAAACATCCAATTGAGATAAAAACTTGGAATAAGCTAATTGAGCACAACCACAATGAAACCATAGGTACACAATATTTGGTGAGCAAATATGAATAAATATCAGATCAACCAACCTAAACAATAAAAACAATAGAACAAGAACAAAATTGAATGAAAGTATTTTTGGTTGATGCAAGATTGACAAGAACCAAGGATTCTCCTACATCAATATTAAAATGCCAAGAATATTTTTAGAAGATCAAGGATTACATGCTTACACCACCTATGTTAATGCCACCTACATATACCTCCTCATTGATACTCTATATTTCAACAACATAATCAACACTAGGAGCCTTGCACCAAATGATGATGAAGGTCATGAAAGGGCAGTGTACTATATCAATCATAATTTGGTGGGATATGAGCTAAAAAAAATAACATAAGAGTGTGCTTGTCTTGTAGTATTTTTTTCTACTCAAAAACTTAGGCACTACATGCTAAATTGCCAAACCATGTTGTTTGCAAAGATAGATCCATTGAAATATCTCTTAAGTAAGGAAACACTAACAGGCCAATTGGCTAAATGGGTAATGATAGTGAATATGACATCTAGTATATGGAAAGAAAAGCTATAAAAGGGCAAGTCATTGTTGATCAGCTAGAAGACACACCAATCAAGGCCGAGAATCCTCTAGTTGCGGATTTTCCTGATGAGTTCATCTTCACCATTGATAAAAGAACCACATGGAATTTATACTTTGATGGGTCCCATACTAATCATGGTTCATGAGCAGGTATATTTTTTGTTACACCACAAGACGACACTATTCCCAAGTCATTCAAAATTGCTTTTCCTTGCACAAACAACATAACGAAATATGAGGCCCTTGTAACAAGACTAAAAATGACAATCTAATGGAAGATTAAGCATTTACATGTTTATGGAGACTCTCAGCTGCTAGTCTGACAACTTAATGATGAATATGAAACTAAAGATGAAAAAATTTCCCCATACAAGTGCATGGCAGATAGTTTTAAGCAATATTTTGATAACATCAGCTTTCAAAAAATACCCCAAATTTAGAACAGGGCAACAAATGCTATGGAAATAGTTGGTTCATTATTGGATAGAACTAGCAACGTGCCTAAATTCGAGTTCCTGGTTAAAATTTTTTTGGTCCCTATCTATGATGTCCTAGATTTTGTGATGGTGTGTGTGCTTGTTGATCCTATTTCCCCATGGTACGAGGACATAATGACTACCTCCATGCCCAGATCTTACCCGTAGACTTGTATAACAACCAATATAGGAAATTTATCTGTAAGTCTTCCAAATATACCATCATCAGAGATACCCTTTACAGATGTTCCTTAGATAATACCTTATTGAGATGTCTCAATGCTAAAGAAGCACAAGCAACCTTATGTGCGGTACATAGGGGTATATGTGGATCCCATTCTAGCAATCCTACCTTAGCCAAGATGATTATTAGACTAGGCTATGGCCTACAATGGAAAAGGACTCATATGTCTTCATCAAGAAATGTCGATAGTGCTAGATACATGGAGACTTGATACATGCCCCATTTACATGTCCCATCATAGGAGCTCCGACCAGTAAAGTCACCATGACCTTTTTCCCAATGGGGACATGATCTCATAGGTAAGATGCATCCCCCATCTTCTAATGGCCATAAGTTTATAATAACTGAAACTGAATACTTCACCAAGTGGATTGAGGTTGTCCCTATGACTTAAATTACCGACACACAGATTTCCAAGTTTACCCTAAATTACATCATTTTTCGGTATGATGTTCCTCAATCCATCATCATAGATAATGGCCGCCCATTTAAGAACCAATAATTTTTCCATCTCTGCGAAGAATTCCATATCCAACATCATTTTTCCACTCCATATTATCCATAAGGTAATGACTAAGCAAAGGCATCTAATAAGCCAATCATCAAAATCCTCAAAATGACTATCAATGGCACTGGTCATGACTGACATTTATAGCTTAATCCTGCATTATGGGCTTACTGCATAAGCATCTATACTCCCATCAGTGCCACTCCATACTCCCTCATATTTAGTTATGAATCCATCTTACCTATTAAGGTCAAAACTATTTCTCTACGGATATCCTTGAAAGGTCATATTGATGATGAAGAATACTGTTTGTCAAGACTACATCAGTTATAATTCTTAGATGAATGAAGAAAAAAGGCACTAGATCATCTTCAAGAATATCAAAACTATCTTCATTGCAGCTATAACAAGAAAGTTTTGAGTCAACACTTTGACATTGGTGACCTGGTCTTTGTTAGAACTGTAAAATTTTTAATTTTTACAGTCTATTGCATTCATGAGTTTCCAGCATTAAGTCCTTACCTTAAGCATAAAGTCCCCTCTTTGTATTGTCTTGCATATTCTATGTCATATGATCCATTTTGGATCCATTTACCTCTTCTTATTCCATTAAAAAAACATATTAGCAAGACATGGTAAAAGTCTCCCCAATATATATTTTCACTAACATGTATTGGTTGCAGATAGTCGGTAGGACTTTTCCTTTTGTTTCAGCGACTAAGAAGATTCATATAAGCATATGCTGGGGCATCATCATAATGTCACAGTGAATTCGGTTGGTCTTGCCGACTAGTAATGTGGAGGGGTTATTTCGGCCAAACTAATGGGTATCGGCATGAAGTCATAGCGACATCATTGTATCTTGCCGATTGACTTGTAAGCAAAGTGTTTCGGTAAGACTTATGTCTTCGGGGAAGGTCTTGGCGAGGTTAATTTTTTCTTGCTGAACTTAATGCAAGGGGATTCAAAATATTGTTGGAGAAAGTGTTGGGGTTTTTCCAATTCAAAAGATATGCCGACAGAGATATATATCACCAGGAGATGAATCTTTCGGCATAAGCCTCACTGAAGTTTGAGTGTTATACCGACAAGTAGTTCGGGGTGAGTCTCACTGAATGGGAGTAATCTGTAGAGATTTTTTTGGTAAGACATTTGTATTGGTATGAGTCTTCCTGAAGATTTACTGTCTTGCCGAAAGTGTGACTTCATTTGTAGATTTTTTGGTGAGACAACTTGATGGACATGCCGAAGTGATAATTCATCGGTGAAAGGGTAATTTTGTCTCAGCAACTATAACTTGAAAGAAATGCATATCGATGTGATGCAATAAGGTCTATGTGATGTCTCCCCAACTCAAAATGTTACAATGACATAGAAAACAAGAGCAACAGTCATCATTTTTTGGATCCCAGGTGTCGATAAGACTGCATTTTGTCCTGGTGAAAGGTGTAATAGATGTTGAAAAGGGATTTCACCACAGATTTGAAAATATCTTATCAAAAGGACACTTGATGCGACAGTGCTAGTTTCAAATTAGTGCTCATTCATGCTTCATTAATGGCACAACAGGATATCACAGTAAAGATTGAATCAATTCTTCATTTCCGAATTGATTACAGGTGAATTGGCATGCTGAACAGATAACTAGGATGATTTTTAGTCTGAAGAGTTCGAGCATAATACTGTAAGTGACTATTCCTTGGCTTTTGCATTTTGATTCTATAAAGCTCGAAAATGGAGTCCTCTAGTTCTAGAAAGGGTAAGGGTAGAAAGCTTGTTGTGAGTAGTTTGTCAAAGGGAAAGAAATAGAAGGTTGATATAAAGCAAGAGGGCACTGAAAGGAGGTTAAATCAGGACCTTATTGATCAGTTACCTAGCTCGGGTCCTAAATCAAGAAGGTTTGCACAGCTTAGGGCAGAGGTTGATGAAGTTAGATGACAAATGTAAGTTCATAGGTGATGTCTGGACTGCAGTAAGGGGTTATGAGGTTTTTAATTTCCATTATCATAGAAGAAACCATTTTCAACCAATCTGCAACCCATGGAAATTAAATGTAGGGAAACTGGTGTGCCCTAATGTCTTTGTGAATGCAAAATTGATAAAACTGCTTGCTAATAATTATGATCCAAAGCATAAGGCTATATGTGACCCATCTGGAAAGCCATAGATATATGTGTCCAATGAAGCAATAGGCGAGGTCTTCAAATTAGAAGGGTTTTGCAATGAGGAGATCAGTTGTGAGGAGTTAGAGAAAGAATTTTCAAGAATGGACACAATCTATAAGGGTTGAAGGTTGACTATCCATAGGATTAAATAAGGAACCAAGTTAGAACCTTTGCAAGATGGTGAAAGGCCTCCTTATCATGTGGATCTGTTTGAGCCTTATATGAAGTACACATACTTCTCAGTGTGTCAAGTGTTGGGGATGGATGCCCTAGAGCTCATGTCAATTGTACCATTGATTATCACAATGGATATTCAGTATCATAACTCTAGGCCATTTGATTATGCTTCATATATTGCTAAGGAGCTTGATTCAAGACTGATGGCTATAAAGAGTGGAGCTTCTATTGTCCATCTTAGGAATTATTCGTTATTGATGCATTTAGTGCTATATTACGGACAAGAGTTGGGAGTGTGGCCTTCAGAAATGAGAATTTCTCAAGTTGGTAAAGAGGGTGAAGCATTGCTTGTTTAGCTGTGGACTACTATTTGGGATAGCAGGTTTGCTAATTCTAGTTTCATACATTTGAAGAGTATCTTTTGAAAACATTGTACAAACTATATAGGTATCCTTGTAATTATTCATTAACTGATGAGATCAAGAGGTTTCTTCGGCCAAAGGATTTCAATGGGCCAATTGATCATAACTGGGGTGACTGGTACTGTTTGGAAGGAGCCACAATGATTAGTGTGTATGGGTTTGAAGGTACCCCTTTTATTCTACCAAAGACAGTTCCAAATAGGATTGCATATTTGGAAATTGTTAGAAAAATGGATTACAGTAGTGTCATGATTTTTAGTTCTTATGGGAAGCAGGCTTTTATGCCTAGTACATTATGCTTTGGTGATTTCACTATGTTGGCCAAGGAGGGATATAATTCACTCCATGATAGGTTATTGCATTATAATATGAAAAGTGGACCACCTAGGAAAAACTTTGACCCTGAAGGATACATCAATTCAGCCAAAGAAAGGATTAACTTTGGAAGGTATCAGCATGTACCTTATCCTTTTGATGATATGATCAAAAATCTGGATGAAGAGGAAGTAGAGGTGGTGGTTGAGAGTTATAACCAAGGGCTACAGGATATGGGAACATTGCCTTCTAATGAGGAAACCCCAATGGATGAAACACTATAGAGCAGAATGGAGAAAGCATCTAGGTTAAGAACTCAACAATATGTTTGCCCAATTGGAGAACAGAGTCTTGAAAGTGGTGATGTTGATGCATGGCATATGGAATACAGATCATTTTTTTTAGATGATGAATTTATAACTTCTCGAGAGTTTAAAGCATTTTTGTACAAACTGAAGGGGAAAGAAATAAGAGAAGGTGTTGGTGCCATCACTTCTGGAAATGAAGAGCAACTGTTGGATCAATTAAGAAGATGTGTGGATGATGAAATGACAAATATGACTCCTGAAAAGGGGAGAAAAATGTTGGAGAATGTTGGTGTAATGATTTTTCCTGGACTTGATTTGAATTCTGTATTGGTGTTTGATAGCTTCTCAAAAGATAGCAATACTGCACACAAATTGGATAAGGATAAGGTGACCGAGGTGTATGTAGGCTCTAAGTTTAACACTGATGAGAGATCATTGATGATATGGGATTTGTACCCACCCCATAGGAAGTCAGTAGTAATTGATATAGAAAAGGCATTTGGTCATGTTATGACCTTAAAAGTTGGAGAGGTTGATCCTGTGGTTACTACAGAGATTGGTATAGACATTGCAAAACCGAATAAAGCAAAGATTCAAGCGTTGATAAGAGAAAGGGAAAAGTATAAGGCTAATAATGAGAGACTGTTAAGAGAAAATGATAGGTTGAAAGACTTGGTTGGTGTTCCAATAGTTCCAACCAAAATGCTCACTCAAGGAGAAAGCTCTCAAAGAAAAGATCATTGGGCTAGGTCAAGTGCTTATAATCAGGGGAAGTATGATGCCATTTTAGCCATTGTTAAGAAAAGACAGGTCAATTTAACAGCCTAGTTAAATCAATTATGGGGGAAGTATTCTTCTACTCTGGATGCGGTGAAGGAGCATGAAAGGATGAATGAGCGGGTTATGGATAAATTTCATGAATTGACCACACATGATGAGGCTGGCAATACTGCAATTGAAGCTATAGATCATATTATCACTCGTCATCAAAAATTCTATGATGCGTTGCTCGGGGATAAATAGGAATTGGTTGAAGCTGCCAAGACAACTGTGATTGCATTCTTTGATAATAAAGGGGAATTGAAAGATGCCACTAGGTGGAAGAATGAGTGTGATACAGTGCTGAAGGAAATCATGATGACAACTTCTGCAGAGGATACGACATTAGAGGAAGGGAGTGAACAGATTGAGGAAATGATTAAGATGGAAACCACAATCCGGAATGCCATTGAAGATGCAGATACTTTTAGCTGCCAAAACTATTTGGATTACCTTGCTATGACTCATTTATGGTTAACTAGAGCTTAATATTCTCTATCTTTGTTTTGTATTCTTATTTTCTTCTATTTCCGAAGGGATGCGTCCTTTCATATTCTCAATGTATAAATGACCATTTTGAAAACAATGTAAAGGGAGTGAGGTAGAATTAAATAGAGAATAGAGAAGACAGAACATAATACAATTTTGAAAAAGGATGAGACTGGTAGCATATGTAAATCATGGAGATATCAAATGAAAATTTAATATGATGGTGCGATGTTTCTGGTATCAGTTGTTTATGATATTTGTTGAAGGGTATTATTGAAGTTGTCTCCGTAATGGTGTTTCCTGGTTATTTGAATTAGTGTAAACAAGTTTTTACATATTTCATCGATGCACATTTGTTGTACTTGTATGATCAATTAATTTTCTCTTTCCAGTAAAAGATTAAATTCTCTGAATTGATCATAGTAATTAGGGAATATCAATTGGATTATTAGGAAGAACTCAGTAATCACAATATTGCATGTTTATACAAGTTATAAACCAAATAAAATGCTAAACAACTTGAATGTCTGCTAGAACAAGTAAACTTGTTTTAGATTTCCTTGACTCCGTAAACCATATAAGGCACTGGTCTTTTCGTTTTCATCCTTTAGTTTCACTCACAATCTTTTATCTGTCAATTTTGAGTGTTTTAGTTTTAAATATTATTGTGCTAGTTGTACCAAAATTGTTTTATTTTATCCATTTCAAATTGCCATCTTGGATAAATTAGGGCAATAGGAGAAGTTCAAAAGTCAAATTTGCTTAATTCAAATAGGTATACCCGCCTAGGTCTAGCAGCATCTAAAGAGTAGAAGGTTTAATTATTCCAAAACCTTGTTTTTTTACCCTAAAATGTCATGGAAGCTTGGCAACCTTTCATGGTTCAAACCTGCATTTTTGAGAGCTAACAGTCTTAATGGAAAATCCAAACAACCAAGCTGAAAGAGAAAAACCAGGAAAGTTTGAACCAAACTAGTTAGGGCCTTACATTGTTACAAAATATTTTGGATTAGGAGTGTATCAAATCTCAACCCCTGAAGGAGAACCACTTTTATCACCAATCAACAACCTTCATTTGAAGAGGTTATATGCATAGTTATTGAGGGTCTTGTCTTAATCATAAAAATACAAAAAACACAAAAATAAAATCATTATCTTGATGAGAACCTGGCAAACAGGCATCTTTGTAACACCAAAAATAAATAAAATAAAATAAAAAATTTAAAAAACAATAAAATAGTAAAGAGAAATAATCCATCCAATAGTGAAAACAACTTTGGTGGTGCTTTGGATAAGTACCATGGTGAAATCTGGAAAATAGGTGCCATGTGTAGTCAACTTCGCTCCTTCATCTACCATCATTCCAATCAAAAATTTCCACCATCATTCATAATAAATGGTTGTCCTATCCATAATTTCGAATGATTGACATCAAGTCCACTTCATCTCCCCACTCCATCCTATAATTCTTATACCCAATTGGGGGAAAATCCTCGACCTAAGTCATTTGGACCTTGCACTTACTATTCCAATGCCATTAAAATGCCCTGAAAAAATCCAAAAGACATCATAAAACTTCAAAAAGAAAAAAAAAAAAAAACATGTCAAAAAAATCCCCAAAATAGAGTCAACATCAGTTGTGTCAAATCAATCATAGACATAGTCAAACTACGTTACCTCTTCAACTGGATGTAGGGAAGGCCATCTGTTGATGCACCTCTGAGGCATTAGGTTCATCTTTCTAGGTTTGTCACATATCACACACATAAAATAATGACTCATTCTTTGTCCATCAAAGTCATTGGTCGTGTCGAACTATGAGGTCCCTGCATGTATAACATAGGAAAGGCCATCAATTGATGAACCCCCAAGACCACTAGGTTAGTCCATTAGGGTTTATCAAATTCACTAAACACACACATCATATATCATCAAGTTCAGTACACATTTATCAATCATTTCTATCAGTCAAAGTTAGTCGAACTACAAGGTATTTGTTGTATAACATAGGAAATGCCATCAATTGATGAGCCCCTAAGGCCACACTAGGTTAGTCATTTAGGGTGCATCAAAATAAATCATACATTTTCTTCACACACACACAATGACCAAAAAATTAAGAAAAGTCATGCATCAACATGACAAATATGTCAACAATGTCATCAAGTCAAACTAAATAAATTTTCAAAACAATCAAACTTATGTCTTATACAATATATTTCCTTCTTGACAATAGACATTATAATTTAACAAACATCATAGCCTTATGCAGCTTGTCGCATCAACGACATCAAGCTCATTGTCTTATACGGTACGTGTCCTTTTGAAACCAAGCTTTGTCATGCCTTACAAAGATGGTCACAACATCGAAATTAGACTCAATGTCTTATACAGTATGTGTCATCCCTAGCATCAAGTTTTCTCAAACAATCAAGCTTATCATACAAACAACAATGGATCAAATTTTGGAGAATATTTTTGACTTTTTGACTTTATGGCTTATTTAGTCTTATCTTTTTTTATTTTGGCTTAGTCTTTAAGTCTCGTTACTAGCTTTCTTGAGGATGTCCCATGAAGGATTTAGAGAAGAAAGGATGTCTCATGACTCTTTTTCTTTGACTGATGTCTATTGACTATCTTTTAAACTTAGTTTTTAAGCTAGGTTACTAGCTTTCTCGAGGATGTCCCATGAAGGATTTAGAGAAGTAATAATGGATCCTGACTATGTCTTATTCTTTGATTGTTGTCTGTGGTTTGTCTAGACAAAACAACTAGGGAAATTTTTCCCTTAGTATGAGTTTGGACACTCCTTGTCTGTGATTGTCTGTTTTAGTAGGTGGATGACTTTGTACGATTTGGTCTATCTCATATCATGGTGTCTACTATCTATTTGTGTTATGTCCTGCCCAATGATGATTTAATGCAAGGCTTAGTTTGTATTTGGAAAAATATTAAATATTATACATTCTTCTAATAACCATTTTTTTTATACTAACATTTTGAATAATCCATGCTAACATTTCTTCTATCCTACATAATGACAGAGTCCTGTTAAACACAAAAAAAATAGGAAAATTGCATATGCATTCATTTTTACAACCATCAAATAGACATTGTCATATGTCTATACTAAATTTTAAAAAAATACAAAGGTATGTATATCCATTGCATCTAGATAATCATGACATACATGTATTTACCAATAACAAAATTGTGTAAATTATACATACATCCACATGGCATCATAAATAATAGCATCACATTGTATTTCAGGTTCATAAGCATATAATACTTTCATCACATGTGTCAATACTATGCATCCATAATCATATCGAATAAACACGTCATCATAGGAAATGAAACATCATACTATAAGAATCATAAAACACATCCATATAAAAAAACAACATAATCATATAAAACAACAACATAATAATATTATAAAACAAACTACAAATCATATGAATCAATGCCAAGAAATGATATATATATATATATATTTCTCAAAATAATATGTGTCACAGTATAATGTCAGAATGTATCAATACAAAGGGAGCTCATAGGCTATATGATCAAAATACAAATGTCTATATATATAAAAATATCACTGTCTTGTGCTACCACTACTCCCATGATGGGTCTGAGGAGGTGATTGTCATTGATGCACTCTCTATGTAATAGAAGGCTTGTCATATGGTCTTGTCCTCAATGTTCCTACCACGCCATCAGTACTCTATGTGTGGTTGTGGGACCTACTCTAGGAACTTCCATTGTGTGCCTATGAATAACTGGGAGCTCTCCTCTCAAGTGGTACCTTTTCCTCATAATGATCTCTATAATATCTCTCTCGATCACCAACCCTAACTAACTCTCAATAAAAGGTTGCAGCTAGTCCAATACATAAGGCCCTCAACTCAATGAATCTAACCTTTTTCTCCTATTTCCTGATAA
Organism: Sequoiadendron giganteum; assembly: GCA_007115665.2. Taxonomy (NCBI): domain Eukaryota; kingdom Viridiplantae; phylum Streptophyta; class Pinopsida; order Cupressales; family Cupressaceae; genus Sequoiadendron; species Sequoiadendron giganteum. Next base: position 389,203,173 of record CM021110.1, read on the forward strand.
CTGCCTGATCCCTTTCTAGGTAGACACTATCCCTCTCTATTTGCATAACATCTCGCTCTATAGTCACAACCCTCACCCTCTCCTCTAAGGCCTCTATATGAGCCTGCCAGTTTGCAACACTATCCCTGAGAGCCTCCTCATCCTGTCGAGGTCTCTCTTCCACCTCTGCATCCCAATCCTCTACAATCCTATCCCAAAGCTCCCTCTCCTGCTCACCCATCACCTCCTCCTCCTCCTCCTCACCATAGCCTACCAAAATTTTGAGGATATAAATCTCCATATCCTCCCTATCAACCTCCTCCTTTGCATGCTCCTCTTCTGCTGCCTCCTCAGCTGCATGATCACCCCCAATTTCTACCTCCTCTCCACTGCCAAGATCCAACATAAGTATATCTACTCCCTCACCCTCCTCCTCATGGATGGGTGACAATGCATGTCCTCTCCTACCTATCCTACCTTATCAACCTCATCGACCACCTCTGCCACCTCTATCGTCATCACTGCCTCCTCTACCACCCCTGCCTCAACCCTACCTCCACATCGAACTTTGGGCCCTGTACCCCATATCTCAACTAGAATGGGCTGATCTAGATCTGTATAAGGAATAGGACTATGCTCTGCCCACCAAAAATCATACGCTATTGTTGTTTTGGGATCTTCCACACCACCCCTCCATCCCCACTACATAGGATATAGAGCTTAAATGTCTACCTTTGTAGTAGATATTGGAATCATGCCCCCCCACAATGGAACCTCTCTCAAGGAATGAGAAAAAATAGCTTGCCCTCAAGGCTCATCCTATACCTCCCCAAAATGTCTCAAAACCCGGCCAGGAAGGTGCCTCTCAACGATGTACAAAATAGAAATGTTCCTGCTAATCAGATATTGCATTTGTCTCCAAAATGAAAAGTGTCTGTCCTCATCTATCCATCAAGCATAGTCCTTATATGACCTCCAAATAAACTAAACCAAAGTATCAAGTGCGTGTCTCCAATAACTAGTATCACCAGCATGACTCTGGGTAATGTTCTTGGAATAATGGAAAACATATGGTGATCTAGCATCAAGATGAAGTAACTGGGGGATGAAACACAACAATGTGTTCCCACACCCAGATCATAAGTAGGGCGGTACCACAACTCATTGACTCTGTGTCTCTATATGCAATGTCATGTAAATTGAAAGATAACATCAGTACATAGGGGGCCCATGTATATACTAATTCATGCTCTAACATCCCTACCAACATCTACCCCCACCCAACAGGAAAACCATGACCTCGACAGTCAGGAAGAATAATACCCACAATCAATTTACACAACATACAATCAATACACTCATATCTCTCTACTAGTACATGCCATCTAATCTCATAGTGCTCAATATCGAGCCATCTAATATCATTATACACATAGAGTATAGTAATCTCACTATATCCTCTCTAAGTATCATACATCACCCTCTCACCCCTAATGGGCAATCACAAAATCCTATACACGTCCTCTAAAGTGACTGTGGCCTCTCCAGTAGGAAAATAAAAAGAGGAGGTCATAGAATGCCACCTCTCACAAAGAGCGATCAACATACCTATGTTTTTCTGAATAGTGGGCATGGTGCAAACATGTTCCAACCCTAATCTCCAAATCATATGTGTCTCAGCACTCTGTAGCTCATCTCATAGCTCATATGTCACCAGATGTGACTCCTGGGTGTATATCGGATCTAATACAACCTGCAAGGGCATCAAAATATTTTGTGTTAGAAAAAAAAACATTCATTTTTGCATCACAAAAAAAATTCAAAATTTTGATAGTCAAATGCATCACTTCAATATCAAATGTGGTGCACAATCTCAAATGCATAACACAATCTCAAATGCGTCATATACGGATGCAAATGTGGCGTATAATCTCAAATGTCTCGTATAGACATGCAAATGTGATGCACAATCTCAAATGTGTCGTATACACATGCAAATGCAATGAACAATCTCAAATGCATCATTATACTATTCAAATATGTCACATAATCAGCACAACAACCTATTATTCATGTATGCATCATTTATTTTCAAATGCAGTGCATTATTATAGACCTACCCATCATGTAAATGCGGGGAATTTAAACAAATGTGTTGCACTAACCTACATGCGACATTGTCAAACATAATTGTGATGCAAACATACACATGCAATGCAACCTAAAACAAATGCGTTGATTTTCCTAATTGACATAAACAAACCTAGACGAGTTTTCACATATGTGTCATTTCGTGAACACATGTGTCGCGTACGAATGCGTGTGCATTGATTAAAAGGGGACACATCTAAAAATTAAAGTTTAAATGCCTAAAAGTGTGAAAATCAAAATTTCAAAAGGCAGTTCAGGGGTACATACCGGGGGTCCTGCATCGACTACGCGTCTGAATGTCTGAATGTGATATCCATGATTCTCTATGTATATTACTGGTTACATCTTTTCTACGAGCTCAAAGAAAAAATCAAGGTTTTCAAATTGTTTAGGGTGCAAATGAATTGAATTTTCACCGCAAATCAAGTATTTATACCTAGGGTTTTGGGGGGTTTTCTCCAACCTTCTGTACTGCACGCATAATTTGCCAACTTCTATCAACCATTTAACTTATCAAATGAATTCAAAATCAATTTATTTCACCACCATCGAACTTATGACTATCAAGTTACCTAATTGGGACAATTTTCAAATTCTTTTCAAAAATTGTCATTTTTCCCAAGGAGGCATACCCTAACCTATTTCATATCGGGGCACGATTGGGGCATGTTTTAAATAATTTTCTTTGACACAAAGGCCGAAAAAACATTGTATCAAAGAGGGGCAAACTATAGACACTGAAAATTGGTCTAGGCCTGCGACACCATTTTCAACATACTTTCTAGCATTCATGGTCATGATTAAATAATGTTAATTATTTAATTACTTTCTAAAGTCATCCATCCTCTATTAATTAAATAACCTTAATTAGTTAATTAATTCATTATTATCTTTATTCAATCCTGATTAATTAAATAAATGTTATTTATTTAATTACTTCACTAATTAATTAATCCCCTTTCTAAATTAAATAAATTATTATTTAATTTATCCTTTAACACATTCATGACTATAATTAAATATTCATTTTGAATTGTTTAATTATTCAATAACCTTTTTGATAGTCAATTAAATAATTATTTATTTATTTAATTAAATCTTCAAATTTTGAATGTTGAATAAAATAAAATAATTTAATTTATAAAAATAATTATTCCTCAAATATTCCTTTGTGATTAGATAATCGCTTAGTTTTATAATTATTCATTAGTTAGTTATCTCTTGAGTTATAACTAACAAATAGACTTTCTGCTTTAATCGACCAGTCTTATTCTTCTGTGTGCAAACCATTATTAATTAAATAACATTATTTAATTAATTCATTCATTTGTGTGTTCAAACAAAATGTTTCTTCTTTATCTTTCACATACAATCTCTATTCTTCTAAATCTCGAATAGTCTCAACATGAGATTAAATTATTATTTAATTTAATCTCCATCATGTAGACTCTTTTACTCACGTTATTATTGAGCATAACTCTATCACATAGCATGTCTTCAATTTCGATCATCGAAATCTCTTTCAAATATGAGCCGATCATTCGAAAACCAATTTTCTATAAATTGACCTGAACTCGTCATTATTCCTCCTCTTGAAATCTATATACTTTAGGAAGCTTTATTCAATCTTTGATATTTTTCTAAGTGAATAGTCAATATACCATAATTGCATACTTAAGAAATCTAAGGGCAACTATATTACAACGTTAAAATGGAGAAATGCAATCGAGGTCATTCAAGGAAATATAAAGATATTCAGTGAGATTGTTCATGTATTTATGTTTTTTTTTTCTTTGTTCTTTGTTGTTTAATGTAGATTAGTGTTATTGATTTTATTAGATTTAATGATCTTGTTTGAAATTTTATTCCAGCGATACATAGTGTAATTAACACATAATAGAAACAAAACTTGTAATGAACTTAGTGCCATAGAATGATTGAAAATGAATCATTGGTTTATTTTATATATATTACAAATATAGATTAGCTCATAAACCACCATAATATAACTACAAACTTATATGCAAAGATATGTCAATAAGGATTAATATCACACGACCACTCTTCTATTATTATAAACACTATTATTTACTACTCTACCCTCTATTATTAACACTAACAAAAATATTGAATTTCAAAAACTAAATATAAATTAATTCTCTTATAAATGGATTCTAGAGATGTTTATATATCAACTCCAAGTTTTAGGAATGGTCCATGTTGGCTGCAAAGTGCTCCAAATCTTGATGTCCTATGAAACATGTAGATCAACCAGAATTTGGTGATGAAGTATTGGGTTTTGAAGAGTCTCAACATGGTTCTAACTATAGGTATGCCTAGGGCCATTCTACCTTGTGATCTATGTTTAATTGAATGCCACAATTTACTGAATGGTGCCACAAAATTTACCTAATAAATTGAGTATTTATTGTAAAATTCAAGATGCTTCTAGTAATGATAACTCTTTATATACTAATCCAAACCTCCTAAAATCCATATATGATGTGCATGAGTTGTTCAAGAAATTTGATTCTCTAACATAAGCTGAAATGAGATTATGAGGTGAAATATAGTAGAATGCTCTTACATCACCACCTTAGCCACATTTTTTGAGATTCATCTAAAGACATTTATAATTTTATATATTACTAATAAATTAATGCATATAACACATGAACCTAGATAAAAAAATATATATTTGATATATCAGAGGGGCATCCCTACAGCTAGTCGAGCTTCTCTTAAGTTTTTGTTACTAGGTGAGACAAATCTCCTTTGGGCCGCACGATTTCCTAGTGCCTACCCCACAAGCATGCATGGCTGGGTGAGTTGATGCTCGAACCTGCATATATCGTCTATGTCTTCAAACAACTTGACCAACATGTCTACACCCTAGGGACCAGAAATTTTATTTTTCTCCAAATAATAACCACACATTTAATTTCAATTTTTGTTCCTAACATATCTATCTTTTATTTGGCATAATTAGTCTTTGCATGCATTCTCTAACCTCTTGATGAATCTTCAATAAAATCTTGGATGTTGTGGTTACATTGCTTATATGTGGTTGTCATTAATGTCAACACTATTAGCATTGGTATTCTAAAGGCTATATATGTTGAGAAGATTGAGAAAATTGTAAAAAGAAAATATTACAGGCAGTCTGTGATGTTGTGAAGATCCAAGTGGTGAAAAGTTTTGTACATTGTGTTTTTGGTGTCACACACTAAAGGTTTTATTTCTGAGCCTATCTATTATGTTGTCTGGAATTTTCAGTGGTACACATCAAGAATTGAGAAAGTTATGAAGATTTGTGTTCCTACAGTTATTCAATTTTTCTAGCAAGTGTTTCTAGAAGATGTGATTGCAATTCTGGTAAATTTGGTTGTTGCATATTTTTTTGAGATGATCAGTAATTTTTCTAGATCATTCTCTATTATTTCAGTATGCCCGAATTGATTGGAGTGCTCGTGATTGAAGATTCTTCCTTGTGTGTTCAATTTTTTCATGTTCTTGACTAACATGATGGTGATAGCATGTTGTGGATCTCTATGAATTAATAATTTATTGTTTGGCATGTTCAAAGGTGTTTATTTGGTTCCTCGCTATGTTGTGAATGACTTATGTTGGTGCACATTAAGATTTATTTATGTATTGAGGCTGACAATTTTAATTTATTCTTTATTTGTGGTCAATAGAGTAGTTAATGTAAATCCATATAGGGGATATATAAGAGCAGTCGTTTTCCTCATTTTGATTTATGCTCGGTGTGTGTATGTGAATTACATGTGTAAATAAAGATCAAATCATTCAAGAAAAGAGAAGAGTGTGAAAGAGATTGAGTAGAGTGTGGAAGAGTTTGACTAGAGTGTGTAGAAGGTTTTTTGTGCCTAACCAAAATTGTCACCAGGCTTTTGTAAAAGCTAATTTCTCAGTTCAACCTCATCAGATGGATTTCATATGATTATTGTATGCAAGGAAATGAGCCTTCCTTTGAGCAGTGAGCTCTAGGCAGTGTCCTTGAATGCATGTGCATTCCCTATTTACTCTTCATTATAATTTTAACAGGGTATAATCTTGTGGACTAACATCCACTGTAGTTTTTCCCCTTATAGGGTTTCCACATATAAAATATCAGTGTTCATGTGTCTCTAATGTGTTATTGATTTATGCTTGAACTATTAATTATCAAATCTCAAATTAAAGGTTTATTAATGTTGAATAAGTTTGATTTCGGTAACAATTGATTCACCTCCCCTCTCAGTTGTCTATCCTTGTTTTGTCAACAATTGGTATTAGAACAGGTTCCTCTGAAAGGAAAGCTTAACAACTTGAGGTGATCCGAGATGGAATATTAAAAGAAGGATAGTCCTAGATTCTATGGAGAAAAATAATTTCTATGGAAAATCAAAATGGAATGTCATTTGAAGTGTATTAGTGATCCTTTTTGGGAGATTGCAAAGAGTGCATATTCTATTCCTCATAATGGTCCTTGTACTACTGATGAAATCAAAGAAGCTAAAAAAATTACTAGGGTTATTGAAGCATTGTTGAGTGCTTTGACAGATTAAAAAATGAAAAATGTGATAGGTCTGAAGACTGGACATGAGATCTGGAAAAAGTTGGAAATATTGTATGAAGGAGATGCACTAATGAAAGTTGCTAACCTACAAAGTCTAAAAGGAAAGTTGGAGGACATGAAGATGAGTGAAGATGAGAACATCCTCTCTTTCTCTCAAAAGATAAATGAATTGGTGATGAGCATTAGATGCGTTGGTGGAGTCTTGGATGAAGAAGAGATTGTGGCTAAAATACTTAGATCTGTACCCCCTTCCTACAAAACAAAATCTCATGCTATTGATGAAATTAGGACAATGATGAATGTGACAAGAGACATGTTGATTGGAAAACTTGTTGCCTTTGAGTTAAGTGAGTTTGGTGAATCTACTCCTAAGATAAAATCTGCATTCAAGACTACTATATCCAGGAAATGAAAGCAAAGATATGATCCAAGAGAGAGTTCCAAAAAGACATTCGAGTATGAAGATGAAAAAAATTGAAGATGAAGACAAATAATTAGAAGAATTGGAAGCATTGATTGTGAAAAGAGAAGCTAGAGGTCATGGTAAGTACAAAGGAAAGTTACCTATCAAATTTTTTTCTTGTAGTAAAATAGGTCATTTTGCATCAAGGTGTCCTGAAAGAGTCTCTAAGTATAAACTTGATAAGGCTAGATTTCAAAAGAAATTCTATTATGCTGAAGAAGGTGTTACTAATGATGAATCTGATAAAGAAACAAGAAATGAAGATGAATGGGTATTCATTTCTATCAAAGAAAATGGTCAAGGGTCCAATGAATCTACTAGTAATGTGAATGTTGAGAAAGATATTGCAGTAAAAATTAAAGAAAAGGATGAGTAGGTAATTGATAGCGGACGCTCGCATCATATGACTAGTGATAAAATAAAGTTTGTAAGCTTGGAAAAATATTGATGGTGGTGTTGTAAGATTTGGAGACAACACTTTTGGCGCGATTCATGGTAGAGGCACTATTTCTTTTGGTGGTAAGCACAATACTGATGATGTTCTTTATGTAGAAGGTTTAAAGCATAACTTCTTGAGTGTTGGATAGATGGTAGACAAGGGTTACAATATTCAGTTCAAGGATGGTAAGTGCAGAATAAGAGGAAGTTCTGAAAATATGGTTGCTTCAAGTACAAAGACAAGAGGTAATATTTTTCACTTGAATGTTGCTAGTGAAAGTTGTTTAATTTCTCAATTTTATGTAAGTTGGTTATGGCATAGGAGGTTGTGTCATGTGAAATTTGATAACATTGCCAAGATAAGCTTTACTCAAGTAGTTAGAGATCTTCCTAAGTTAGTACATCCTACTAACACTATGTGCAAGGAATGTCAAATGGGAAAGTAGACTAGAAATTCCTTCTAGAGAAAATAGTATAACTCTAATGGAGTACTGGACTTGATACATACTGACTTATGTGGTCCATCCAGAATCAAAAGTCTCCAAGGTGAAAGGTACTTTATGTTGCTTATTGATGATTACTCTAGAATGATATGGGTTACTTTCTTACAAGAAAAACATGAAGCATTAGAAAATTTCAAAAGCTTCAAAGAAATGGAAGAAAATGAGATAGGTCAAAAGATCAAATTCCTAAGGTCAGAAAAAGGTGGTGAATTCACTTATTGGGAATTCAATTCTTTCTGTGAAGAGTATGGAATCCGAACACAAATATGTGCTCCCTGAAACCCTCAATAGAATGGAGTTATTGAAAGAAAGAACATAACCATTCTAGACACTACTAGAACCATGATGCTAGAAGCAAATGTTCCTCATTTCTATTGGAGAGAAGTTGTAAGCACTGTTGTGTATACCATTAATTGGGTAAATTTCAACATTAATTCTGGTAAGACCCCTTTTGAGCTATGGTTTGGTTATAAGCCTACTATCAAATATTTTAAAAAAATTGGAAGCAAATGCTACATCAAGAGAGATGATGATATAGGCATTTTTTATTTTAGAAGTGATGAAGGAATATTTTTAGGTTACCCTACTAAGATAAAATATTACCAGTGCTTTAATAAAAGGTTGAAGAAAATGGTTGAAAGTGCAAATGTCAAAGTTGATGAAGATATTCATAGGCCATCCAAATGTAGTGGATATGATTTAGTTGATCAACGTGATAGTACTAACAATGGAAATAATGTTCAAACAGATAATCAACTTCAAATTGTTTTGGTGAACCAAGGGAATAAAGAAGCAAAAACTAGCAGAAGAAAGAAGAAAGAACACAAGAACAAGAAGTCAGAGAAAATCCTAAAACTCCCAAGTATGTAAGGTGAAATCATTCTGATAGTTAGATCATAGGAGATAAGATAAAATGTATGAAAACTAGAAGAAGAATTTTAGAAGAGTATTGTCTAATTTCCAAAACTGAGCCTAGCAATATCAATAAAGCATGCAAAGATGAATATTGGATGGAAGCCATGAAAGAAGAACTAATGTAGATAGAGAAAAATGATGAATGGGATCTTGTTTCTAGACCTTGGAACAAAAATGTGATTGGAACCAAATGGGTGTTTCAGAATGAGCTGAATGAACAAGGTGAAGTGGTCAGAAACAAAGCAAGATTGGTTTGCAAAGGGTACTCACAGATGGAAGTTATTGATTTTGAAGAAAATTTTGCCCCTATTGCTAGAATTGAAGCTATAAGATTATTTCTTGCTTATGTTGCTTTCAAGAATTACAAAGTCTATCAGATGGATGTAAAGTCAACATTTCTAAATGGTGAGCTAGAAGAGGAAGTCTATGTTGAGAAACTGAATGGATTTCAACTGACAGACAAAGAAAACATGGTATGTTGATAGAAGAAAGCTCTATATGGACTTAAGCAAGCTCCTAGATCTCGGTATACTAGATTGGATAAATACTTGTTGAAGCTTGGATTCAATAAAGGTATTGCTAATAGCAATCTGTATTTCAAGTTGGATCATAATAAAGACTTTATCATTGAAGTCTTTGTTGATGAAACTATTTTTGAAGGTGATGATGATTTGTGTATGAATTTTTCTGATGAAATGAAAAGTGAGTTTGAAATGTCAATGATATGAGAGCTGCAATTCTTTTTAAGATGGCAAATTACTCAGTTAGATGATGAAATTTTATATCTTAGTCTAAGTATGTGAAAGAGTTACTAAATTTTTTTGGTATGGAAGATTCAAAGCTAGTTGGTACACCTATGGTAACTAGATGCAAACTTACACAAAATGATGATTCCCCTAAAGAAAATAAAACAAAATACAAGTCAATGATTGGTGGATTACTCTACTTGACTCAAACTAGGTCAGATATAATGAATTTTGTATGCATGGTTGCTAGATATCAATCTGATCCTAAAGAGTCTCATGTGACTATTGTGAAAATAATCTTGAGATACCTAAAAGGGACAATTGATCTTGGCCTTTGGTGTCCTAAGGATGATGATATTATCGTGAGCGCTTTCACTGATGCTGATTGGGTATGAGATATGAATAACATCAAGAGTACTAGTGGTGGTGCATTCTTCTTAGGGAAGAAGTTGGTATCTTGGGTAAGAAAAAAACAAAATGTTGTTTCATTATCTACTACTGAGGCATAATATATTGTTGTTGCAAATAGTTGTACTCAAGTATTGTGGATGAAGCAGATGTTGAGAGATTTCAGAATTGAGTATGAAGAACCCATTGCCATATTATGTGACAATTCAAGTGCCATAAACATTTCTAAGAATCTAGTGCTACATTCAAAGACAACATATATCCATCAAATATCACTTCTTGAAAGATAAAGTGAAAAAGAAGTTAGACTGGAGTATAGACCTACCAAGGAGAAAATTGCAAACATCTTTACTAAGCCATTGCCTAGCGATAATTTTGAGTAACTCAAAGGAAAGTTAGGGGTGATTTACCCTCCTAATTAGAACTAAGTGATGCAGGTCTTTCCATCAGTCCATGAATTTATAGCCATATCTTATTCCAGATTGATGTTGTGGTGGTTGCTAGTTAGGGGGAGTAGTCAAATGTGCTAAATATGAGGATTAGAGAATGTGTACTTTTTCCATTGATGTCAAAGGGGGAGAAGAATAATGTGAAAAAAACTTGAAGTAAGGGGGAGAAGAGTCATGAAAGAGAGAGAACTTTGAGAGGAGAACTGCAGATCAAAGGGAGAAACGTTTATGAGTAGCTAGTTGTGTTGATGATATTATTTTTCACATCATTTGTTACCGTCAATGCCAAAGGGGTAGATTTTTGGATGTTGTGGCTACATTAATGATATGTGGTTTGCATTGATTTCAACACTATTAGCATTGGTAATTCTAAAAGTTGTATATGTCGAGGAGATTGAGAAAATTGTAAAAAATAATAATATTGCAGGTAGTCTGTGATGTTGTGAAGATCCAAGTGGTGAAATTTTTTGTACATTGTGTTTCTAGTGTTGCGCACTAAAGGTTTTGTTGTTGAGCCTATCTAGTATGTTGTCTAAAGTTTTTCAATGGTACGCATCAAGAATTGAGAAAGTTATGAAGATATATGTTCCTATAGTTATTCAGTATTTGTAGCAAGTGTTTCTAGAAGATGTGATTGCAATTCTAATAAATTTGGTTGTTGCATATGTTTCTGAGATGATCAATAATGTTTCTAGATCATGCTCTATCAGTTAAGTACATCTGCATTGATCAGAGTGCTCATGATTGAAGATTTTTTCTTGTGTGTTCAAGTTTTTCATGTTCTAAGCTAACATGATCGTAATAGCGTGTTGCAGATCTCTATGGATTAATAATTTATTGTTTGGCATGTTCGAAGGTGTTTATTTGGGTCCTCACTATGTTGTGACTAACTTGTGTTGGTGTGCATTAAGATTTATTTATGTATTGAGACCGACAGTTGTAATTTATTCTTTATTTGTGGCCGACAAAGTAGTTGATGTAAATCCATGTACCGAATATATAAGAGCGGTCATTTTCCTCATTTTGATGTATGCTCGGTGTGTGTATGTGAAGTACATGTGTGAATATAGACCAAATCATTCAAGAGAAGAGCAGAGTATGAAAAAGATTGAACAGAGTGTGGAAGAGTTTGACCAGAGTGTGCAAAAGTTTTTCTATGCCTAACCGAAACTATCATCAAGTTTTTGTAGAAGTTAATTTCTTAGTTCAACCTCATTAGATGGATTTAATCTGATTATTGTATGTAAGGCAGTGAACTTTCCTCTAAACAGTGAGCTCTATGAAGTGTGCCTAAATGCATGTGCATTCCCTATTTAATCTTCATTATAATTTTAATAGGGTATAATCTCGTGGACTAACATCCACCATGGTTTTTCCCCTAACAGGGTTTCCACATATAAAATCTTGGTGTTCATGTGTCTCTAATGTGTTATTGATATATGCTTGCACTATTAATTATTAGATCTGAGATTAAAGGTTGATTAATTTTGAATAAGTTTTATTTTGGTAACAACTAATTCAGCTCACCCTCTTCGCCCCCTCCTCTGTTCCCTCTCAGTTGTCTATCCTTGTTTTGCCAACATACAATTCATCACTATTACATTTGATTGCAATATATAATGTGAATAACTCACAACTAGAAAAAATAGTTCATGCTAAATACTCCATGTACTAACAAGCTCTTCATTGGGTGAATTTCATGTCACCACCTTCACACCTTTCATCCTTCATATTTTCTCTTAGTTGTCATTGCCAACAATCTTCCTTCATCTTTCAACATGAAATCAAGTAAATACAATATATTGAAGAATTTATGGTATTAAACTAATTTATATATGACAATTTCTTTGATCTTAGTATCACTTCTATGGGGTTTGACTCTTACCGCTTACAATAGAAATAACATTACTTCATGATGCCTAGTGATGGCTTATTTGACATATTGGAAGAATGTTCTAAATATTTAAAAAAATCATACAAATTTATATCAAAAAATAACCTCATTTATTTTTATCATTTAATTACAAACTTACATAAACCCTATGCAAAATCTCATTACATCTCTTCATTTTATATTAATATAACTAATATTTAAGAATAACCATCCCCAATCGTCCCTAATATACATAAATAAATCTAAACCTTCTGAGATCATATTTAACCTGATAATTGCTCTTTGAACCATTCAGTGTTCCCTGTAAAAAGTAGAGACAATATGAAAGCAATATGAAAGTAACCTGATTATGCAGAGAAACGAATAACATGGGGAATAGAATCCTGATAATACTCAGTAACAGATTCTTAAGTACCCAAAGATAAATATATTGCGGTACATTAGATTGACAAATCAATAAAAAAATTGGATCTAATTGGAAACCTCTGCAAAAAGACTGTCATATTCACTGTCGTAATTGGCATTCATGTCTCTTCTGCTTTGGAGAATGGCGGCCTTATTGATAAAAATGCATAGATGGGATGTATTTTCACTGAAAAAGTTGGGCATTTTGTTTTTTTTCATGCTATGGTGCGCCCACTTTGGGAGATTCTCTTGTAACCAGCTAAGAGAAGAGCATCCAATAAAATGGTGTCAGCTAACAATGCATGTCCATGGATGTACAGTTTGCTCAAATGTCAAAATCTGTCCCATACTCATTGATTTTTCTTATCATAATACGGAATGTCATTTGTTAGCTCACAGGCGTCATGATGATGGAATGGACAGTTTACTCCAATGTCAAAATCTGTCTCATGAATGATGATTTTCCTGGTCATCATACGGAATGCCATGTATTTGTTGGCTCTTTTCTCTTTTTAACAAAATTTCTGATCAAATGTTTCAGACACATGCACTAAACTTTTGATATCTAGTAATAATATTAGAAACATTGGTGAATAATTTAGCACCAAATGAGGGGAGAGAGATGATTTATCTTTAGTATATTGTACTGGTTCTCATGGGGCTGAAAGCTACAAGCTAGCGATCCAAAAATGTTATACGTCATGATACATGCAAACAAAGAGTGTTAATTATCTTTTCTTTTATGGAGTGAATCACATGTAAAGTATGCCTAAGAAAAGGTTTTGATAGTTGGCATCCTATGTTCTTGGTTTAATAATTATTCTTTTTGACCTCCAAAATATTGTACTCAAATAAAGTGCTTTATATTAATCTTGGCTCGTTTCATGATATGCATTTGTTTTTGTTTTACATTTATTTGTACTTATTTGCACATATGTAAGGTTATCTTTATCTTTATACATATCATTTTTATATATTTGTCATTACTATTCCTCTTTTTATATTTATCAGCACATTCATTTATACATTCGATTTTTATTTTGAGATTCTCAAATTTTCAATTTGGGTTTAGTCATGTGATGTTCAAGCTCAATCATGAAACAGAAAAGATTGATTCTCAAATTTGAAATTTACATTCAAAATCCTAGGTTTTTGCCATTTTACACTAGTCATAACAAGTTGACTTAGTATAAGCTTGCATGATATGCTGTTATGTCTTGATATTTAAAGACATTTAATGTTCAATTTATTGATAAGTGGTGTGACTACAAGGAACAATTCATTGTAGAAATATTTCAAACTGGAGTTTATAAGGGATCCACTCCATCAATATATGCACTATATACCATCTACATGCTTGAGAATACTATCTTCAAATATTTTCCCAAGGCCATAAAGCCAATCCACTAAGGGAGATGATCTAGTAGAACTTGAACCTACTAATCTAAGAACTTCCCTAGAGGTATATTTAAATATGACCATTCTTGCAAGTCTTCATATAGCATAAATCACAATAAAGTATTTTTTAGGAATTTAGATTATCTAACAAGTTACATGTCAATCATGCACCGGGTTGAAGCTAATGAAAATCCCAATGAGGAATATTTTTCATAAATTATGCATGACTGATTATAGGATTCCTTTTGATGCATTAATTACTTCATTCTATAAAAATTCCATAATTTTATTTATTGTTCGTCAATTAGTAACAATAAATGTGTGGTAATTATTCATAATATATCTTTCTCATGCACACATATATATCACCATTTCAACATCTGGGTATGTGCAGGATCATGATGGGCCAAAAAGTGGCAATATGATGGGTATGTGGCTAATGATTTTTTTTTTTACCCAAAATTGATGAAACGAAAAGGGTTTTTGAAGGAGATTCTCAGCTTTCCACCAATATAGATTATCTTTTACTTTGAATTTAATAAATAATTATTATTCATTTTCTATTGAATTACGACTAAAGTCCTAATTTTTAGGCTGATTGAAAAACATCTATACCTTTCAAACAGTATCATATTTTTTGAATCCAAAATATGTGTCACATTCTATGCTTCACGTACTATAAGATTAAAAAACAAAAAAATGAATTTCATGAAGTTTTGACCAAGTTAAGGTGGTCAGACATACGAGTCTTTATATTTTTTAAAAGTTATCATAAAAAATTATAATTAATTATTTGCTTAGAAAAAAATTACAAAAAAATATGCATCACATTGAGACATGAGTCCTCTACTTACATATAAAATATTATAAAAAAATATTATCATTTTAATGTAATTAGGGTGGTCAAACAGACACCTTCTTATTTTTTCCTTGAAATTTAAGTACTACTATATTGAAATTTCAAATTTTCACCAAATAGATTTTATTTTTTTGTTAAAAACCTAGTAATTTAAAAACTACATTAAATTTTCTACAAATTCTATTCTTACATATTTTTGAAATAATATAGATAACTTATTCAAATTTTTATGCCAAGTTGCCTAACTTTGATTTTTCTAAATTTTTTACCACTTAAGGGCATATTTTTTCCATGATGATCCTGCACATACCCATCTATAACATTAATTTTTTTGAAGTATATATCATCACATGAAAAAAAATTTATTCAACATTATTAAAAATATATCTAATAAATGAAGTGTATAAAACATAGCAATAATGAGAATCCATGAGTATACAATGCTTGGTAAGTGGTTGTCCTAAGGACCACTTCACTATATCACTCCTTGAATCTTCATGAGTCTTATTCCTCAACCTTGATGATGATTGTAACTATTCCTCCAATACCATCATTGTACCTCATAGTTACCTGATCTCCTCTTAAAGGTTATCTGCCTTCAATTTACTAGTTCATGTGGTTACCTGTGCATTTGATTGATTTTATTTTAGGACCCTCATAATTTCATCACTAAGGAATGGTCATGAATCTATGTTCCTTCCACCAATACAATTTTTCATCTAATCTATCTCACTCCACTTGGATGGTATCTTAATCCACATATAACCTCCTCTAGTCATCGATGATGTCTATTATATTAGATCACACATTCACATACAAAAGAAAAAAAATAGAGAGAGAGAGAATGTCACACACTTAGTAGCTGCACCTATATATGCCTCATGATACTAGCTAACTTGATCAAATAAGAATGTATAAATTAGTGGACATGAGTATGAACATGCATAATGTATTTTTTTAGTGCAACTAGAGTACCTTAAGTAAAATGTTCTATAGTGGAAGAGCTTGGAGTAACCCAATCCACTATAAATTTTAGATATCATATGGTCATTTATTAGTCACATGTCGATATAATGAAATACTTGTAATTAACATAAAAAAATCATTACATTAAATACATAGATATCTCTCTTTCCATTCCTATTTAACATGGCTATCAAAGTGAGGGAATGTCTAGTGGTACCTATGTGTCTTCAACCTCAAATGCTACCTAGTTTTTGCAACATTGAATGCATCACCAAAAGCATATAAATCATACAATACAAATTTTCTTCTTCTTAAAGTGTCTAAATATTATAATATATATTATAACAACATCACCCTCCACCAATTCTACAACCTCATCATGCATATTTTTATTTATTAGAGTCGGGTCTGTGCAAGATCATGGGAGTCCAAAAAGTGGCGATGTGAAAAAAAAGGTGTTTTTAACTTGCCCAAAGAAATGAAAATCTTCTTTGAGTTTTTCTATGCTCAGGTAGAAAGTACATGGTGCCATAACAAACACCAAAGCTAAACAGATATCCGTTACAAAACAGTTAGAACAAATATCCATTTTAGAATGGATATTCATTTAGTTTAAGTTGGTTTTTTTATATTATTACATAATGTTAAATATATTATAATATAATATATACTATATATTATAATATATTCTATATATTATAATATAATGTATTGTATTGTAATATAATATATTATTATATTATATTATAATTAAATATATTATATTATATTGTAATATAATACAATATATGATAATAATAAATATGTTAAATTTATGCTTATATTATATTCTAATATAATAATAAACATGTTGAATTTATGCTCATAATATATGGGGATCAGGTCCTAGATCCGGCCAGTTAAAAAAATAACATAAACAAAACAAATATCCATTTCTTGTGGCATAAAATCAAAAAAAGTAAAACCCGAGTTATCATTTGGGAGACTTGAATATCGATTTGAAATTAGATTTTTTTGCTCAAATCACTCAAAGTTCATAGGTATTTATAAATTTTAATGTTTTTCTTCAATTTTATATTAGTTTTCCATTATTTTTTGTGAATTTTCAAAATAGTAAAAAATAGGTTTTTTTATTGCATTAAAATGATAATTTTTTAAAATTTCATCAATAAATAGGCTTAAGAATGGCTAATTCTAACCTCACTCAAGATGAAAACCTTGCAAATCCTCCTTCGCTCCACCAATGTTTCCAAACCAAAACACGCCCATAATACATGAATCTATTCATTAAAATTTAAACCAATTGAGAAACATATGTCAAATTTATGAGACACTCCTTGAGCTATCATATATGAAAACACTTTGGTAACAATCATTTCAAATGTTGAAACTCTGACAAATGAGCATAATAGGTTTGTAGAGTGGCGAGTCCTAAAGGCAAAATTATGTCAACGGGTTATCATATGATGAAGTGAGGGAACTTGATATTGAAAAATCCCAATTAGCCCAGCTATTCATCAATCCCAAAATAAGACACCCCGTAGATGTGTGAAAGGCAAAATTTTGAATTAAATGGTGTACACATAGAGGTATATTAGATAATTTCTAGAAACATTGGTGGATGGTTTTTGATAAACCACCCAACAAAAATATTGACATCCCTCTTTATTTTCTACGAAAATCATATGTCGATTTTTCCCTAGGGAGGCATGCCAATTACTTTGACATGTGATATTTCTAAGGTGTGGGTAAAGGGATGCCACTGGATAGACCTAGAGCACATCGAGTCACCCCAATTATTCTCGCTCCTCCTATTGCTTCCCCAAATATAGTATCTTACCTTGAGATTGTTTTATATGTAGGGTGTCAAATCATTTTTTCCATACATGCATTAAGTGATCATTTGATCATGTAGATCCATCATGTTGTACAGTCATATGATGGTGCATCCCATCATGATGGTGATGCACTTGTTGCATCAATTTCAACTAGTACACCCTCCTCTTCATTACATATTTGTGTCTCCTATTACTACATCACATGCCACAATATATGTTTGGGTCCTCTTCAATAGTCTAGTGAGGCTCAAATAGATACATTCGACAATGATGTCCATGATATGTTGGATGTAGGAATTGATAGAGCACAAAGTGGACCATTTCTAGGAGGTACATTGGGTGGAAAATATGATGTGGGAGCATCGGTAAGACCTGAAGTAATTTCATAGTGTGTTTTATCTAAATTCTTTCATATTTTATACGAGATATTTGTACTAATTTATGTTTATGTGCTGGAATCTTTAATAAATGTTGACAAAGAACTAGATTTTCCAAGTGTAGGAAGCTACACAATTGGCCATTTCATTTTGCCTAGAGACTTAGTATATGGTATCATTTAAATATTTATTTAGATGTTAATTTTTGAAATCTATTATGTTTAAATACATGTACATAGATTGATAATCTAATGTAATGTTGTCTTTTCATGTAGCAACCTGGTACTTTTACAACCATGTTGACTGAGCCTTACCCATTGGAAGAAGTTGCACAACAGGTATATTTTTTTTATATTCTCAACATTATGATTATATGTGCATGTGCATTTAAATTATTTTACATTCTTCTCATTTTTTATATAGGAAACCATCTTAATTTCTTCATCCATAATGAACCTGTCTAGTGTAGAAGCATTACAACAGGTATGTGTTTATTTTATATTGTAGATATTTATGTTTAGATAGGAGCAGCTATATGTTTATTAAATATGATTATTTGTCAACAATTATATTTTAATTTGTATCATTTTTATTTTACTTGCTATATTCCTTTGCTCGATTCAATAATGTGTTGAATGTGGGACCATTTCTTTATGTTGGAATAATGGATGTTGAATCATCCAATGAAGCTGCACACACTTCAAAGAGGATCTGCCAAGAAGAAATTCAACCACACAGAAAGTGTTGCAACTAAGGGCATGCAAATAGAGATTATCTGATTGATATTCAAAATATGATAGAATTGATTTACAAAGAGTACATATGCCTGATTAAATAGGCAAGAGCTAAACCTAAAAAGCATAAGATGTTGCCAAGTGTACAAACCACACTTCATGTGACAACATGAAACCCTAACCTAGGGAATGATAACAAGATGGAGATAACTTCTAGAAAAGACAACTCATCTTCTAGAAGGGAATCTTATCTCAACATATTTATTAAATGATAAAAAGTAACCTAGGACTAATATGATTAATTAACCCTAAGTTAACTTATGCTAGTGTAATAATTAATTAATTAATTACACTAACACCTCCCCATAAGTGCAACTTAGGGAGACTAGATAACCATGCACCTAAAACTAAGATGAATGCAAGAAAGCATGAATGAGTCCCGACAACAAGGCCTGATCAGGTACCCATATACAAATGCAATAAATGGGCCCCCCATAGGAGGGAAATAGAGAGACTAGATAGCCCCCCCAAAAGATGTGATCACCTGCAAAAAAGGTAAGTATATGTAGACAAAATATGATCCAATGTCGACAAACAACTTGTCTCCCTTTTGGAAAAAACAAAACCAAGTGCAAGTGCAGATATGCTTCCCATTCCGGATAGGAATTGAAGGAAGGAAAGGAATAGATGGAGACTTGATTGCCCCCCCATAATGAAGTGTCCTCAAAACCACTAAAAGAAGACTGAATCCAATCTAATGGTAGATGCAGAAGAAACTCCGATGAAGATGGAGGAAGTCTCATATATGAAATATCTAAATAGAGGAGTGATATCCTCTCAAGAATGTCCTCCAAACCTATAGAAGTAGCTAAGTCAGTGATACCCGAAACAAATCCATCCTATGATGTCAAGTCTGAAAAACTGCATGTGTCCTGATGAATGATGATGATGGAAGCCTCAATCAATGACTCTGGACAAGGAATCACTGAATGTGAAGGGATACCAACTGTCTCTGATGGAGAAGAAGAATCATCTGAAGCAACCTTGTCAACCTCTTCAGAAGAGTCAAGGCAATCCAAACAAACAACCTCCTGCATAGCAATATCATCATGGGGTACTTGATCTAAAACCTGACATTCTGAATCATGACCATCAAGGAAGGGTGGAGTATTTGAATCTCCATATATCTCCTGAATCTTAGTCCAAAGGATGTGAGGACTATCACAATGATCAATAGATTCCAAAATATCATAATCAACATGCATTGCAATCACTGCTAAAACATTATATCTGCTGCAACTCCAAGCAAATTTCTGAATACCTTGACCTGGATGGGGAACCATACCATACAAATGTGGCAACAATTCAAGTGATTGGAGATGGTGGATGATCCCATCTCGCCATTGTTTATAGTTTCCCTTGTGCAACATAGTTAGAGAAGGATAATATGCAAGCCCCATAATGTACAAAACAATTTCTCCAAAATACAAAGACAATGACCTTCAATATCAAATAGAAACTTCCAAAACTGATATGCAGCTGAAGTGATGCAACCCAAAACAAAATACCTTTTTCCAAGCTTTAGGATATCCAAGTTATTGAAAAAATGCAAGAGTACCTGGAGCTGAAACTGATCAAAGTGACTGGACTGATGAAAAGATCTCTGAATTACCTTCCTGATGCTGCTGGAATCACTGAATTTCGATCAACGGTTGCGAAGATATGAGTCTTTATGTCCAAATTAGGGTTTTGACTTCAGTTGACTGTAGATTTTTGACAGCAAAATTTCCCAGAATGGATGTCACCACTAGAAAGAGCACTGAATTCACTTTTCGATGGTATCTCGTTTACAGATTTTTGATACCCTGGTGAAAAGATATGATAAAATGAAAAAATCTGCCCTATTAGGGCCTATAGGCTAAATAGGTGCAAAAAACAAGCACCGCCAGGCAAAAAAAAATCAGCCCCCGGTCACTGATATGACCATGGGGCAAGCTGGAAATTTTAGAAAAAACACCACCAGATGGGGTGGCGGTGGAGTGGCCCGTCGGCGGATCTCTTGGTCTTCGATGGAACCAAGTGCTTGGGCTTTAGAACTCCAGCGGTCGGTGGTAAGATGCCGGTGGTAGAGGAAAACGACATGGGCTGGTAGGGAGATTGGAACGGTCGATGGATGGAGATAACGCCGGTGGTGGACAGTGCAGGAGCCGAGAACCCATGGGCAAGGTTGGCGCCGGTCAAAAAAGCCCGACGATGGAGAGTTTGGCGAGCAGGCGGCAAGTGGAGCTAGTATGATGTGACGGGTTTGCAGGGGTACCGTCCCTCCCTGTAAGGCTTTGAATGCGGTTAGCAGAAAAAATTTTGCAGACCAAAATAATTACATTTTGAATGTTGCACTATGCAATTCAAAAATTAAATAAATATGCCAATCAAAAAACATAGACCCTTATAATATGGCGATGTCGATGGATTTAAATAAATCCAACCCCAACTATATAAGCCGAAAAAATATTTGATGCCGACTATCAAATAAAATAGCAGGTCGCCTGCAGATTTCATTTTTGCAAGAACTATATAGAAATGAGCCCGTTTTTTTGAAATAAAAAAATCCTACGGATCTAAAATATTTTTTCCATGATGGAGGATTGAGAAGGGAGATTTTTTTCTGCAAATTTGTATGGATAGTACAAAAAATTGCAAACCCTAGATAATACCTCAACTGGCTCCCAAATGAAATATGTCCAAATCGGACAAATGGGTAGGCGCTCTTAGGGTTTCAAGGCCTTCTGAAGACAATGGTGAGATCGGATCGGACTCTATCTACTCTAGAAATCAGCTTGGTTCTCGGGTGGAAACAAGTAGCCTACGATGGAAACCTTCAAGCCTGCAAGAATCTCTATAGCCCAACTTTCTTGATACTGGGATGAACCTTCAATGGAATGGCTCTGATACCATGTTGGAATAATGGATGTTGAATCATCCAATGAAGCTACGCACACTTCAAAGAGGACCTGCCAAGAAGAAATTCAACCACACAGAAAGTGTTGCAACTAAGGGCATGCAAATAGAGATTATCTGATTGATATTCAGAATATGATAGAATTGATTTACAAAGAGTACATATGCCTGATTAAATAGGAAAGAGCTAAACCTAAAAAGCATAAGATGTTACCAAGTGTACAAACCACACTTCATGTGACAACATGAAACCCTAACCTAGGGAATGATAACAAGATGGAGATAACTTCTAGAAAAGACAACTCATCTTCTAGAAGGGAATCTTATCTCAACATCTTTATTAAATGATAATAAGTAACCTAGGACTAATATGATTAATAACCCTAAGTTAACTTATGCTAGTGTAATAATTAATTAATTAATTACACTAACACTTTACACGAGGACTCTTGATCATCCTAAGGGACAATCATATATAGAACATCTTGTAGAAAAGAGAGAAAGACTTGAGGGAAACAAGAATTGCATTTTTGATATAATATAGTTCAATATAGTGATTTTGATGTTAAATTGATAATTTATAAATTATAGTATATAATTTAATATTTACTAGTCTTTTTTTTCAACCATTCACATAATTAGTCTAATTTTTGGTTTGAATTGTTATTGTGTAGGAAATTTCAGAGCCACTAAGTTCTTCGAGTAGGCGCGATTTTGATGATCCAACATAGGATTAGGATTTGATGCAGATTGATATGTATTTAGGGTTTGATAGATCTTGAGATGGCATTTAAGCCAAAATTTGTAATAATTATTTTGAGTAGGCATATATTCCAAGTTTTTATATGCATAAACACAATTATTCTAAATTTTGATATAAGAATTTATATTTGATCTAATTTGTTCCTTGTGTGCATGTGTTTCTACTTTGGATCTTCAAAATGAAATGTATAATTATTTTAGAATGGTTTAAATTTGTGATCAATAACATGTTATAGATTAATGAACCTACATTTTAATAGAACTTATGAATTACAACTTGTAATCTGTCTATGTTAGAGTTCATCCATATTAAGGTTCACATACATTACATTCCACGAGACCACATTTCTTTGAGGAGTTTTTTCAAATAATTCACTTCCTTTTCTATTGTAGCACATTTTCCATACATGTCTACCAAAGAATTTCTATCAAACACTCAATTTGAGAATACACATGATTTTAAGCTCTCTCGAATGAATTTACATTTAACATTATTTTGTTTTTTGAACTCTTGTAATGAAGTGGGAAGCTGATTTTTATTTTCAAAAGAAGCTAAAATTAATGAGAAATGGTATGAGAAGCACTGCATAATATTTTTTGAGAACAGTTTGAAAAAAATTCCTTAAAGAATTGTGGCATCATAGACAAGGCAAAAAAGATGAAAAGACTTCCTTATGACAGTCTTATGGCACTGATTCTTTTGATTGATTAAAAACTTCAAAAAAATCCCATACAACTTAATGAAATATATGTCATTACAATATTCATTGAAAAGTAACATAATCATCTTGATAAAAATCAATGTCACTCAGTGGTGCTAAAGACTCTATAAAAAATATATGAGTGATGCAACCATCAAATGAAACCATTAGAACTCAATTCAAAATTCATTCCATTAAAAAATTCAATATTAATAACATGTAAAAGGTATAAAATCATCATGAATAAGAATCACTATCTTTCAACCATGATACATAAACAAGAAAATTATGTACAACATAGGGGTTCAATGCAACCTTCAAATAAAGTCCTTACAATTTAACAAGATACATGTTCATTATATTGTTCATGTGAAATATATACAATAATCATGATCAACAATTAATACATCACTCAACCATGATGCATTAAAAAACACTATATATACACACCATATGAGTGTGATACAACCATTAAACAAACCAAATACAAGACCATGGCATGCATGATATTTGACCTTCCACATGAAATTTGTATTAACA
Organism: Sequoiadendron giganteum; assembly: GCA_007115665.2. Taxonomy (NCBI): domain Eukaryota; kingdom Viridiplantae; phylum Streptophyta; class Pinopsida; order Cupressales; family Cupressaceae; genus Sequoiadendron; species Sequoiadendron giganteum. The sequence goes on from CM021110.1 coordinate 389,227,239, forward strand.
TAATGCACAACAATGAATGTTGCTAACCATAATGCATGAATAAGAAAACTAAGAATACCATATGGGCTTGATGCACACTAGTCATAATGCACACTTCACACAAAAGTAATAACACTCATATGATATTGTCATATATGTCAATCAATCTTGACCCACACCAAAATTGATATATGTGTTTGATGAAATATTCAAATAATAATATATAAGTGTAATAAAAATGTAATGAAACCTTTGAAAAAAACCCAACATACAACAATGATATATATCATCAATTACTTCATGCAAATTTTATACAATCACGTAGAAGCATCAATTTAACTCAACCATAATGCATGAACAAGAAAATTTCAAAAAACTTCCATACATAATAATTTGTAACCATCAAATCAAATCCATTCAAGTTAGTGACATATGTTATTATAACTTTCACTCAAAATTTCATGATCAACATGCATGAATAAACACACTAAGCACACCATAATGAACATTAGTTATGATGTATTCTTAACACAAAATCCAAAATCGATAGGATGTTTTCATATATGTCATTCAATCTAACACAATTGATGTTTTTTATTTGTAAGAATTTTTGCAAGAAAAGAAAGTGAGAGATGATTCTATAGGTATATTTGAAAAAATGAATTTGTTTTCCTAAGTGTTGAAATGTATCAAACAAAGGGATGTTGTTGTCCTAAGCATTGAAATTGAAGCAAAAAAACTGAAGACTAAAATCAACCACTTGGAAAAGGAATTAGAATATAAGAAGAACATTTCATCATCAATGAAAAGGAGATTAGTCTGCTCTAAAAACACTTGAAAAATAAGTAGGCCATTTGAAATGAATAAGATAGATAATGTATTCAATGAAGATATTCTTCTTGCTCTTGAGAAGTTGAGGAAGGTGCATGTGTAAATTCTTCTCTATTTGTTGTGAATCCAAACCAATAGTTACAATACATATGGATGGTTACATTTAGGGTAGGAATGGTCTTGTTTCAAACCCAAACATGCCAAAATTGTTCGAGCTACATTGAACCAGTGATAACTTTTAAGAGTCCAAAGTGCAAAAAGGAAACAATATGTAATGAGCTATTAATCGGAAACCATGTCACCTAGAATTTTTTTTTATGAGGCTACAAGATCATGTAGGGCCCCTCTACAATAATCTCTCTTGGTTTTTGATATCTCTAAAGACTTTACCCATGGTGTCGAGTTTTCAGTTGATAAAAAAAGGTCAAATGCATGCAATGTAAAGTTGTAAAGGGGTGTAACTTTCGTTCTACTCCTCATGAAACCAAACTAATATTTACAACATGTTTGGATTGGTGGGTTTATATGAGGGATGGTCCTATTTCACACCCACACAATTGAAACAATCTAAGCTACATTGTACCAACAATATCCTTTAAGACTCTAAAGTGCAAAAAGCCAATAATATTTGACAAGCTATTACTCAAAAATAGTGTCACTTAGAAATAATCCATCTGAGTCTGCAAGATCATGTAGGGTCCCTCTAAAATAACCTCTCTTAGTTTTTGATATCTCTAAGTTACTTTCTCGTGGCATCGAATTTTCAATTGATGGAAAAAGGGTTGGATGCATGTAGTGTAAAATTGCAAAGGGGTATAGCTTTTGTTCTTCTCTTCATGTGACCAAACTGATAGTTCCAACACATTTGAATTGGTGGGTTTGTGCTAGGCATGGTCCTATTTCACACCCAAACACACTAAAAAAATTTGAACTGCATTAGATCGACGATATCCCTTAAGAGTCCAAAGTGCAAAAAGGTAGCAATCTTTGATGAGTTGTTACTAAAAAAATGTGTCACTTAGAAAAAAAGCATATGAGGTTATGGGATCATGTAACATATCCCTACAATAACCTCTCTTGTTTTTTTATATCTCTAAGGTGTTTACTTGTGGTGTCGAGTTTTTAGTTGATGGGAAAAGTGTTAGATGCATGCAGTGTAAAGTTACAAAGGTGTGTAAATTTTTTTATGCTCCTCATGCAATCAAACTGACAGCTCCAAAACATCGAAATTGGTAGGTTTATGCTAGGCATGGTCCTATTTCACATCAAAACACACCGAAATAGTTCAAGCTACATTGTATTGGAAATATCCCTTAGGAGTCCAAAGTGTAAAAATGTAGCAATCTTTGATGAGATATCACTCAAAAATCATGTCACTTAGAAATAATCCATCTAAGGCTAGGGGATCATGTAGGGAACCTCTACAATAACCTCTCTCTTTGATATCTCTAAGGTGTTTTCTTGTGGTGTCGAGTTTTTAGTTGATGGAAAGGGTGAAATGCATGTAGTGTAAAGTTGCAAAGGGGTGTAACTTTCATTTTGATCCTCATGCGACAAAATGGATAGTTCCAAAATGTCTGGATTGGTGGTTTTATGCTAGGCATGGTCCTGTTTCACACCCAAACATAGCGAACTAGTCTGAGCTACATTGTACTAGTGATATCCCTTAAGAGTCTAAAGTACAAAAAAAATAAAAATTGATGAGCTATTACTTAGAAACCGTGTCACTTAGAAACAATCGGTCTGAGGCTATAGGATCATGTAGGGACCATCTACAATAATCCCTCTCAGTTTTTGATATCTCTAAGGCATTTTCCCATGGTGTCAATTTTTCAATTAATATAAAAAGGGTTAGATACATGTAGTATAAAGTTACAAAGGGGTTTAACTTTCATTTTTCTCCTCATGTGACAAAAATGATAGCTCCAACATATGTGAATTGGTGGTCTTACACTAGGAATCATTGCATAAGTGAAGCATGTACTCAAATACACATAATTCATGAAGTACACACATGAATACAAAGTATACGCATGAAAACATGTAAGTCGTAAAGTATACATTGGAATACACATAAGTCACAAAGTATACACGTAAGTTGTAAAGTATACACTTGAATACATGTAAGTCATAAGTTACAAGTCATGATCAACACCCATGCCTACAACATTGAAGATACAATTTACAAAATATGAATGAAATTGTCATTCAAGAATTGCTACCATTTATATAGGATTTACAAAATTCCATGTAGGCATACAAAAAATGGTCCTAATACATAATAATTTCCCACTAGGGGAAGGAAATAGATCATATGCTGCCTTCACGGTTGGATGGATGGAGTTTCTATTGATTCTTTTATCTTTCAAATGTGCCCACTAGTCCTCTCTTCACTCATCTATATATGCAACTAATAGAATAAGAAGTATATATGATAATATATAGAAATTGAAAATTGTGGAATGGAATATAACAAAATAATCACAAACAAGTAATCATCGCACTCTTTCACAACAATAGCACATTGACATTCTGAAGTGACAAGCACCTGTAGCAACCATCAAGATAGCAATTAAACTACATACAAGTATCATGGAAATTTTCAATAATAGACCATAGAAGAGAAAATATATTGTCAAATTTACTAATATGTCACATACCTCTGCCAAAGGATCAAAACTGGCTATTGTTACAGAAACTCCATGGTCCATCATGCCATGAACATCACAATATACTTAGAATGAAAAATCTATATGATCATTAGTTTTTTTATCACTTTCATTAGTTTCTTTGTTTAACTAAATATACTTATAATAAAAAATCTATATTATTCTAAACAACCTAGATAATGAACCTTAGTAGATCAATCAATTTAATTATTATGAACATTAATCAGAATAAAATGAACAATGTCATTTATGTCCCATACAAAAATTGATCTACTACTCAAGTGTTCCTGAAGGGTCATCTCTTACCTTCAGAGTATCGAGTAATGCTTCATGATCAACACTATTAATTATCCATAGTTCATTTGTTTTTGGTTTAGCATGATGTATCAATAACTTAACATTTTTTTCTATAACAAGGTGTGAATACATGAGAATAGTTTTGTGTTTCTCATAGTCTTCAAATGCAGGTATGTCATTCTTTCTAATCATATATGTTCACAAACAAGTTTCAGAAACAACAACTGAACCTGTATGATCATTAGTTTTTATCACTTTCACTAGTTTCTTTGTTTAACTAGAAATACATAGAATAAAAAATCTATATTATTGATGCTAGAGCATCCTTGGTTTTTTCGGAAATCTTGCATCAACCAAAAATATTTTCATTTAGTTTTGTTCTTGTTTTGTTCTTGTTCTGGTTTGAGTTGGTAGATCTAGTGTTTCTTCATGTTTGCTTGCCAGATCTTGCATACTTAGGATTTCATTATGGACAAGTTCAATTTTCATATTCCAAGTTTTCAGCTCATTTGGATATTTTTTTGGTAGTTTATCACTTTCAGAGTATGTGATAGTTTTTGGGACTAGCCCCACAATAACTTCAAAGCCTAATGGTTAGTTGGATCGATCGTGGATCTTTCTTGTGACTTGCGGATCCTCACGGTGAGTTTAGATTTGTTATAGGGAGTGTCCCCAACCTTACACTTAGGTCCACACTTCACCATGCACATCTACCATGCATTAATCGTATTTGAGGCTGACCTATTCTTGCACATGTTACACTTTTCTTCTTGGAGATTGTAGCAATCTTTGGTCGACATGAATGTTTGTCGACATGCGGATGTGATGTAAAACTTGTATTGAATCATCAGATTGGAAAAAAATAATTAAGATAGAATAGAATGTATATAGATTTTGATTTGTAAGATTTTCATTGGCATGTATGAGCACTATATTTTGAGCATGTTGTAATCAGGCCTGTGCACTGAATCTATAAGCCCATACGTGGCAGAATATTTGTAATCAAGATTTCTAATAATAAGAGTGTTTGTATCCACATTTTCCTCCATATTTCATGTTCCTTGTATTGAGTGACTCTTGTTGCATGGTTTGGATTGTTCTCTTTGAGGACCCTCCTGCCATGACTGCACCAAACTGGTATCAAAGGGAGATTCGTTCCTTGTGAGATCGTTAGAAGTTGCACAGTCTTGTTGAAGATTTGTTGTAGGGTGAAGATTAAGGATCCAACTTGCAATTGCAGAGGACTTGTGTAGAGATGGTAGGAAGAGGAAATGGTAGATGAAATGGAGCATGTGGAAATGGAGATCCAACTATAATGGAGATGTTGAGAGGAATTGTTGCAAGATTAGAAGTAGTTGAAATGGCCCAGAGAAGAGTTCAACCAGTTGATGATGTAAGTGATGAAGAAGTAGAAGAATAACAAGAAGTTGCAAGAGAAGAGAAACCTGAACTTGATCAGGGAGAAGAGAGGTTCATAAGAGCCCTAACCAGAGTGAACACTAAGCCACATTTCAATCCATTGGATTATAATGGTAAGTTGGATTGGATAACATAAATGGAGAAATACTTTGATTTTTAAGGTACCCCAGATGATAAGAAGGTGCAATTTTCCTATACAAAGTTGAGAGGACATGCATCCCTTTGGTGTGAACATTTGCAGACAGATAGACAAATAAAAGGAAAAGAGAAGATAAGATCATGGGATAGAATGGTGAATAAATTGAAGACAAAGTTTATGCTTGTAGACTATCAGATTAGTTTGTTCAAGAAACTACATAATTTGAAGCATAAAGAATCTAGTGTGACAAAGTATACTAAGGAATTCTACAAGTTGAATATCATATCTGGACATTCAAAAGATGAGATTGAAGAAGTAGCTAGATATGTGAATGGTTTGAGGTCATGTATTCAAGATGAGCATAAGATACTGGTAAGTGAACAATGTTTGGTGAAATTGAAGATATGAAATTACCATGATGAAGTTTTGTGTGATATTATACCTATAGATGTATGCCATATCTTGTTGGGAAGGCCTTGGCAATATGATAGAACAACCATTCATGGTGGAAAGAAGAACATATACTTCATTGATGCTAATGGAATGAAGCAAAATTTATTACCCTTGGAAGATGTTCCTAAGGATGAGATTCGTACGATTTCTAGAATCTATTTGGTTGATGGAAGAATATTTCTAGATGGACTAAGACATGAAAACATGTGCTATGCCTTAGCTCCTAAGAAGGTTGAAAACTTGAACCATATAGAAGGACCACCTGAGGAGATAAAATAATTTCTAAAAAAATATGAAGCTACCATTTCAGATAATGTACTTGATGGATTACCACCTATAAGGAGTATTAGTCATTGCATGGATCTGATTCTCAGAGCTAGTTTGCCTAATAAAGCAGCACATCGGATGACACCGATATAAAATGAAGAGTTGAATAGGAAAGTAAAATAATTTTTGAGGAAATGTTTGATCAAAGAAAGCTTAATTCCTTATGGAGTACCTATTGTGCTTGCACCTAAGAAAGATAGAGAATGGAGAATGTGTACAAACTCTAGAGACATAAACAAGATCACAGTGAAGTATAGATTTTCTTTCTTTTGGATAGATGGAATTATGGATTGTTTGAGTGGAGCTAAGTACTTTACAAAGATAGACTTGAAGAGTGGATATCATCAAATTAGAATCAGAGAAGGAGATGAGTGGAAAACAACATTAAAGACAAATGAAGGAGTGTATGAATTGTTGGTGATGCCTTTTGTACTGACAAATGCACCTAGTACTTTCATAATGTTGACGAATGAAGTATTGAAGAAATTCTTGGGTAAGTTTTTGATTGTATATTTGGATTAAATTTTGATTTTCAGTAAGATAAGGGAAGAAAATTTGTTTCACATAAGACAAGTTCTGTAGAGGTTGAAAGAAGAACAATTGTTGATAAATATAAAGAAGTGTAGTTTTATGAAGGAAGAATTGGTATATTTGAGATTTAAGATATTAGTAGATGGATTGAAGATGGATCCTAAGAAAGTGAGAGCTATTGTTGAATGGTCTACACCTAAAATCATTGGGGAGGTAAGATCATTTCATGGATTGGCTAGTTTCTACCAAAATCTCATTAGGATTTTCAGTTCTGTTTGTAGCCCTATGACAGAAACAACGAGGGGAGATAAGAAGGATTTTAGATGGACATCTAGAACAAACAAAAGTTTTGAGATATTGCAATAGAAGGTGACAGTGCAACCTATGTTGGCTTCACTAGATTTTGATAAGGTATTTCAAGTGGATTGTGATGCAAGCGGAAATGAAATTGGAGCAGTGTTAAGTCAAGAAGGAAGACCTGTAGCCTATTTCAGTGAGAATTTGAATTATTCAAGGAGAAGATATTCAGTGTATGATTAGGAGTTCTATGCCATAGTTCAAGCCTTGAAAAAGTGGAGACATTACTTGTTATCTAAGAATTTTGTGTTGTATATGGATCACGAAGCGTTATAGTATTTGAATAGTCAAGGTAAGTTGAATAAGAAAAACATGAGATGTGTAGAGTTCTTGCAGAGTTATACTTTTATTTTGAGGCATAGGAGTAGAAATTCAAATAGAGTTGTTGATTCTTTGAGTAGAAGAAGGAATTTACTGGCATAGATGCGAGTGGAGGTATTAGGTTTTGATGAATTGAAGAACTTGTATAAGGAAGACCCGAATTTTGTAGAACCTTGGAAAGCATGTAAAGAACCATTTTTGGAGGATAGAAGTTAATGGTTGGATTGTTTAATTCAAGAGGATGTATTATTTAGAGGAAATAAATTGTGTATACCCCAAAGTTCAATGAGGGATAAATTGGTAAAAGAGAAACATAGTGGAGGTTTGGCAAGACATTTTGGAATTGACAAGACAATAGCGTTGGTGATTGAGAATTACTTTTGGCCACAAATTCATAAGGATATCAAGAAATTTGTGTAGAGTTGCAAATTTAATCAAGTTGCAAAAGGGAGTAGTCAGAATGTTGGATTGTATAAACCTTTGATAGTACCAGAAAGACCTTGGGAGGATATCAACATGGATTTCACAATTGGTTTGCCTAGGACATAGAGAGGTAATGATTAAGTATTTGTGCTAGTGGGAAAATTTTCTAAGATGGCATATTTCATACCTTGTAAGAAGACAACATATGTAGTACATACATAAGTTTTGTTTTTCAGATAAGTGGCCATATCACATGGATTACCTAGGAGCATTGTTTCAGACAGGGATACAAAATTTGTTGGTTACTTTTGGAGGACACTTTGGAGGAAATTGAAGAGAAATTTGAAGTTCAGATTTACTTTTCATCCATAGATAGATGGACATACAAAGGTAGTGAACATAATTCTGGGAAATTTGTTGAGATGTTTGGTTGGAGAGAAGACCAGAAGTTGGGATCTAGCCCTAGCACAAGTAGAGTTTGCCTACAATAATTCAGTGAACAAGAGTACTGGAAAGACACCTTTTGAGATTGTTATAGGAGTTCATCCTAGAGGTATATCAGAGTTGAGAGAAATTAGTAGGGAAGATAAAAGGAGTGAAAAAGCAGTGGAATTTGTAGAACAGATGAAGACAATGCATACTCAAGTGAAACAACATTTGGAAAATATGAGCCAGAAGTATAAGGAGAAAGAAGATGAAAAGAGGAGACATAAGGAATTTGAAGTTGGAGATGAAGTGAGGGTGTACTTGAGGAAAGAAATATTTATAGTTGGAACATATAGTAAATTAAAGATGTGGAAGTTTGGACCCTATAGGATTTTGAAGAAGTTTGATTCAAGAAATTCTTATGAAGTGGACTTACCAGATGACATGGGTATATCACCTATATTCAACATTGCAGATCTACATCAATACCATGAAGTAGAATTCAGTGAAGACAACAATGTTAAGTTATAAAAATAGATTCCTAAACAACAATTAGATGAGGTAGAAGAGATTTTGGATGCCAGAGATGGAAGGAGGACTCGCGGAAGACAATACAAAGAATATTTGGTGAAATGGAAGGGTAGACCAGTGGAGGATTCTTCTTGGATTTCTCAGGCTAAGGTAGACCATATTGGTTTACCTTTGGACCCTGAAAAAGTGAGAGGCTCACTTTTCATTAACCCCAAACGTATGATGTAGAAGCATCCTTGGTTTTTTTGGTGATGTTGCATCAACCAAAAATATTTTCTTTCAGTTTTGTTTTTGTTTTGTTCTTGTTCTGGTTTGAGTTTGTAGATTCGGTGTTTCTTCATGTTTCCTTGCTAGATATTATGTACCTATTATTTCATTGTGGAAATGTTCAATTGTCATATTCCAAGTTTTCATCTCATTTGGATATTTTTTCGGCAAGTTATTGCTTCGAGAGTACATGACAATTTTTGGGACTGGCCTCAGAATAACTTCAAAACCTAATGGTTAGTTGGATCGATCATGGATCTTTCCCATAACTTGCGGATCCTCATGGTGTGTTTAGATTTGTTCTAGGGAGTGTCCCTAACCTTACAATTAGGTCCACACTTCACCATGTGCATCTACCGTAGATGAATTTCAGATTTGAGGCCGACCTATCCTTGCACACATTACACTTTTCTTCTTGGAGATTGTAGGGATCTTTGGTCGACATAGATGTTTCTCAACCTGTGGATGTGATATAAAGATAGTATTGAATCATCAGATTGGAAAAAAAGAATTAAGATAGAATAGAATGTATATAGATTTTCATCTGTAAGATTTTCGCTCGCATTTATGAGCACTATATTTTGATAATGTTGTAATCAGGCCTGTGCGCCGAATCTGTAAGCCCGGATGTGGTAGAATATTTGTAATCAATATTTCTAATAATAAGAGTCTTTGCATCTGCATTTTCCTCCATATTTCATGTTGCTTCCGTTGTGTGACTCTTGTTGCATGGTTTGGACAGTTCTCTTTGAGGACCCTCCTACCATGACTGCACCAATTATTATAAACAACCCAAATGGTAATGAAATGGTAATTCAAACAAGAAAAGATGATTAGAATAAAAAAATATATATTATTCTAAACAACCTAAATAATGATGAAATGGTAATGCAACCAAGTTTCAAAATCAACAACTAAACTTTTAGGATATGTGAAGCCATCATCATCTATCATCGGTTGTGGTAGCCTATTCTTTCCTTGTTTACATTGTGCCAACCAAAATTCTGATCCCTCTTCATTCCTCTATGGTGGTACAACTACATAAATATGTCCTAGCTCTACAAGATCTGAAAGATGGTCATAGTCAAGTGAAATTTCCATTTCATCTTCTAAAGAGGATTGTGCTACAAATAAAGGGGTTAGGTATTGTGGAATCCTCATATCTACCCACTCATTTGAATCACATTGATCCCAATCAAATTGAATAAAATTTTAATAAAAACAAGCCAACTCTTGTGTTCATATGGTCCATGTACCCACATATGAGCTTTGAAATGAATGCATCTTTGAAATTTTTCTAATTGTTTGACATTCCAATTTAAAACCCACTATGCCCTCCTCAACCAACCAAAAGAACTTGTACACTTGTGAATCAAGTTTCCCTCCTTGTGATAATGCATAAGTAAACCAATCAACAATAGAACATGCATCATTAAACATTGCACCACCTTTGATCTTCATTTTTTCCTTAAAAAGAGATCTCTTCACACAAGCACTTGCACCATCATGCTCACCTTTTCCATGCCCAGCTTCAAAAAATTCCAATCATGTGGTACACCCCTCTCTATATGCATCTTGATCAACCAATAAAAAATGTGAGCATTCTTGAATTGCCTTGTGTAGTTATCTAACCAAATTATATGTTAGCCCATTGCATTACCTTTTTTTTGCAAGACCTCAAAAAGCTTTTCAAAATAATGTTGTACAAACTTGAATGAATGAGATCTATCATCACTCATGTAAAAAATGGTACCCCCTGATTATCTTCTTGTCCTCTTTTGTACTATCAGGGTAATGTCTATATGTTATGTGGACAAAAATAGCAATTTGAATAGAATTATAATATTGTGATTGTACCTCATTTTGTGGTTGCAATGTGTAATTTTCAGAAAAATAAATTATGGATACAATAGTTCCAATCGAGAAATATTCCTTACACATATTGAATTGCCAATCCAACCACTCGAAGCTATGTCTATGCCTTGCATAATTATAGAAAATATTTTTCTTAAAATAAGAAATAAATATCAGCAATACTTACCTCTCTTGTAACTAGCTCGCATCTAGAATCTTCACCTCCACTCTTCAATATGTATTTGACTGTCTCAAACCTTTTTCCCTCAAAAATATTATTAGAAAAATTATGCTCGTTACCCTCATAAAAATATGTTACAAACTTTGATAAACCACCACATTGCAAACACATTTCATTTAAACAATAATTTATATAAAATAAGAAACCATCACCTCTAACACATAAAAATGAATCTAAAAAGTCCCCAGATGGCTTGGGAAGTTCCATTGCATGAAACTCCTACAATATTTTGTTAGTATGCATCTAGTAGAATGAATATAGCATAATAATTCATGATACATTGAAAACTCAATGTGGTATTTACAACATGTATTATGAATACTAACAGGCACATAATAAAATGGCTTGCAAGACTCCAAAGCCCTTTGTGAGATTTGAAAATTTGGATGTTCTTCACAAAATTGTTTGTACAATATTGTTTGGCTACATTCCAAGAAATGTTTAGGATGTGGTGTGTGATCTCGATTGCCAATTCTTAACATTAAAACATCCTTTACATTCAGTGATACTCTAGAGTGAGAGTTCCAAAATTGTTCAATTTGCATATTTACATTATCGGTTAGCTTCTTATGAACATGTGGAAGCCTCCCACTAAAATCCCATGTATCACTTTGAAGAGGACTATCGAGTCTTCCTCTTCTTAAGAGTTCTCTATTCAATGTTTTTTGATTTAGATTTAAATCAATACAAGTTTGTCTCATTAAACAAGTCTTTCTATAATGATGGCTTACTAGTGAGGTTGTGATCCCTCTATGAGTAGCTCTTTTATGTTTTTCCTTACTAGTCTTTCCAATAGAAGTTAGATCATTAAAATATTTTTTACAATAATACTATTTTTTTCTAACTTTTTGGCTACACAAATCTTCAATTTTTCTAATAATGGTCTCATTTTGTAATACTTTAGCAATTGCACAAAAAATTGACATTGTTCAGTTTATGTCTTATCAAAAAATTATTGATTAAACATATTGGTAGCCCACAACCAAACCATTTCTGATGACTTTTTTCCATCAATATTATCTATTATTTTATCATCTATTTCAACTAACCATTTAGGGGTTTTCATGTAATTAGATGATACATAAGGTTTATTTTCAACATTTTCATTTTCAATATTTTTAATGCTATCAAATTTTTTAGTAGCAATTATAACATTTCTACTTTCAATATTATGAACATTTTCATTTTCAATTTCAACATTTTCAATGTTATTGGAATTTTCATTTTCAATACCAATTTCAACATATATCAATTCCAAATTTTTCATTTTAAAAAAAAGGCTCCTATCTACAACACTGGTAATAGACTGTTAGACCCATGCAAAGCTTGCAACACTAGTAGTAGACTAATAGATTCATGTAATGTACCATCAAATTTTGGAACTACACAACTTGGACTAGTGGACCCTGGCACAAATTGATTGTACTGTGAGGATGATGACTTATTTCCACCTTTCACCCTCAACCAACCTTCATATCATGGCCAATGTATTTTGAGGGCTCCGGGCCTACCACCACCTCATTCCCATTTTTCTTCTCACCTACCTTATCATAACCCTAATCCTAATCATCATCGGCAGCAACATAATTGGCATCCTTCTCGTCATACTTGGGAAAATAATCATTTTAAGCCGAATCACCAAAGAAACCTAAGAACAACACTCTTCCTCGAGGCTCTTAGATAGATCATGGGGAAAAACCCCAAGATATTCTGTAGCAAGAAGGGAATTCCAAAAATCTAAAGGGTCTTCTTTTCTTCATCCGAACATGGGTCTGGAACAGAAAGTAAAGCTACCTAGCATGAAACATTTCATGTCTACAAAATATCATTCCTCTAGCTGAGATCTTTGTTAGAAACCAATTCCAACCATACTTCTTAATGTGGAAACCCAACTCAAAGAATTTGAGAAAAATAGGCTTTTCATGCAGATCTAGGGTGAGGATAAACCTCTTACTACCATCAAAGCATGGATAAAATAAAACTGGTATAAATTCTTCGACTTCTCAATCATTTCCTCTTCCTCCTTTTTTGTATGCTTTAAAAATCCTACTATTAAAGATAGGGTTTTGGGAAAAGGTCCATTCTGATTTGACAAGAATTTCTTGGGAACTTTTAATTAGAAACCTAAGTTACCATTGAATTCTATTGTTCTACCTCAGAAACCTATTTTCTTCACTCTCCCCAATCTCTCGATAGAGTACTTGGAATCCTTTGTGATTAAAAAATTAGTATCTCATTTTGGGGAATTTTTAAAGAATGAGTTCGAAATGGTAAAGGGATTACCCACCATTAGGGTTTGGGCTTTAGTCTCAAACTTGAATAAAATCCCTCATATCATGAAAATTATTACAATCAAAGGGGAATGGCATTAAAATTTAATGCTAGAATCCTCTTTTTGGAAAGAGGCTAATATTATTGTAGACTATGAACTCTTCTCATGGGAGAAACCCATGGAATTCTCCTTCTCTAATTGTGTGAGATCTATTTATCCACCAAACCAACCTTGATCACCTCATATCTCAAAACCCAATCCCTCGCAAAAAACTCTAGTTTTCAACTCTAGGTCAAGTTTGAACCCTCCTCAGAATAACTTGGATACATTGAAAAATGTCTCACAGTTTGAAGAACTACTTAAGGGATTAAAAACTGAGGAATTTTTTTTGGATATTTTTAATGAGGTATGTACAAAAGTGGGTGAATATTTCATAAAAGAAACAATGAATGAAGTTCTAATAGAACTTGAATTGGAGAAAGAAACTTATTTTTTCCCAATTTCACAATCTGATTCAAACGTTTCTCTTTCTCCTGAAAAAGATTTGGTTGTAATCAAGGATATTAATGAACTTCCTTCTTTAGGCCAAAATTCTACTCCTCCTACTCCCCTTTCATAATTGGATGCCAAAATTTTGGTTTCCCCCAATAAAAAATGGGGTAGGAAATCTAAAAGTGAAAAAACAAACATTGAGGTGGCAATGGGTATATAGATGACTCTTGAGAAGAATCTAAGATCTGCCACAAAAAATCTCAAGGGTTTGGATAATTCTGGTAATCTTTCCCAACTGGGACAAGCATATTTTGTTGTGGAGAATAAGATCTCTAAATTAAATAACAAAACAAGGAGAGACATTATCTCTCCTCGAGAAAAATGAGGATCTTAAGTTGGAATCTTAGGGGCCTAATTTCCCCTAACAAGCGACACTTTATAAAGTGTTAAATTTTGAACTTTGATCCAAACATTGTTCTATTAAAAGAATTTTTTTATCAAACCAATCAGCTATTGAATTCTTTTCTACTTGGAATAAATGGGACTTTATTTCCTCTCCAACATAGGGTGCTTCAAGAGGTCTACCAATTCTATGGAATAAGTTTTTTGCTAATTTAAAAATTCTTGCTATTAAGGAAATTTGAATTCGAGCCTCTCTTTAGTGTTTGAAAAATAAAAATATCTTCTAAATTTTCAATATTTATGGCCCTTGTGCAACCTAGGTAAAGAAATAATTATGGTCACAATTTAATTTTGCATTAGCATTAGTCAAAATTGATTTGAAGATCTTTTTTGGGGATTTCAGTGCAATTCCTTGCCCATCAGAAAACGTTGGTGGCATCATCCCCTCATCTAAGGTTATGGGTGATTTTAATAATTTTATTTCCAATAATAATTTGTATGATTATGCACCAAAGAATGGTTGTTTCACATGGACTAATAAACACAAAGGTTTATGACAAATTGTAGAAAGATTGGATCATTTTATTTTGTAATATAATTGTCTATCCTTCCCTTGGGATTTCTCTTCTTCAAATTTAACTATTTGGAGATCTGATCACTTTCCAATATCCCTCTCTATTTTTGGCAATAAACCAGTCAAAAAAGGATATTTTAAATTCGAACCGATGTGGTTTAGAGACCAGAATTTTATTCCTCTCCTTAAGAATTGGTGGTCTAAGCTCCCTTTCAAGGTGGATACTCATATGTTTCAATTCCACAAAAAATTAAACTTTATCAAAGGGAAAATAAAGGATTGGAAAAAATCTTGTTTCAATAATTTTTTCTCTAAAAAATTAAGGGTTGAACTTGAATTGGCTAATATATATGAGATTGTGATAAAAAATGGTATGGATGCAACCCTCTATGAAAAGGAGAAATCTCTAAATGAAAAATTAGATGAACTCTTGGCTAGGGAATAATTTTATTGGAGACATAAGTCAAGAGATACTTGGTTAAGGGAAGGTGATAGAAATATCGAATTCTTTCATGCTTCGACAAAAATGAAGAGACAAGCAAATAGGATTGATTCAATTAGATCTCCTTTTAGGAACACTTTAATCAAAGATGAATACATAGAAGCTATTGCAATATCTTATTTTAAGGATTTATTAGCTTCCATAATAGCTAATAGATCTCTAGAAAACAATGTTGCTCTAAATAATATTCTCTCCCTGGTTGATATGGAACACAACAAAATTCTAATGGTTGAATTTACCATGGAGGAAGTCAAAAATACAATTTTCTCCTTGAATGTCGAAAAGGCCCTCAAACCTGATGGCTTCACAACTTTTTTTTTAAGAAATTTTGGGATTTTGTAGGTGGAGAAATTTTTATTTCTTTGGAGGAATTGAGGAGAAACAATTTTTTTAAAAATAATTTTAATGAAACCTTGGTTGCTCTCATTCCCAAGAAATTGGACCCTTTTTTCTTCAAAGATTTTAGACCTATTTCCCTTTGTAATACTATTTTCAAAATTTTCATTAAGGCAATTACCCTTAGATTAGCTAAAATCCCCCCTTCTATCATTTCAATTGAATAGGGGGGTTTTCTTCTAGGAAAAGATACTCCTAAAGGGCCAATATTAGCTCATGAAGTTTTACATTCAGTTACAAAAGACAAATCCCCTTCAATGATCCTGAAACTAGACATGGAAAAGGCCTATGATAAAGTGGAATGGAATTTCCTCTTAGTTGTTCTTGGAAAATTTGGGTTTTCTAATAGTTGGTGCAATTCGATTTCTTCTTGTGTAACTGGTACAAGTCTTTCTATCTTGGTAAATGGTTCCCCTATAGGTAAATTTTCTCCCTTAAGGGGAATAAGGAAAGGTGATCCCCTTTCACCCTTCTTATTCCTTCTGATGGCAGAGGGTTTAAGTTGGTTAATTATTGCTGCAAGAGAAAAGATTTGGAATGGACTTATGGTTAATCCATTCCCCACTCCAAGGTCAGGCTTTTACAAAGGAAGAAAGAATAATTAAAATAGTTCTTTCATATTATTTTTTGGCATCAAGCCAATCCTTCAATGCTGAGAAATCAAAAATATTTTTAGTAAATGTGAACCCCTTAGTCAAAGCTAAAATTTAAAATTTTGGGGGTTCCAAAGTGGCACTCTACCCTACAAATATTTGGGAATCCCCTTCTTCTCGGGTAAAGAGAAGCATAATTTTTGGTATAATCTTGTCTCCTCCACTTCTAATAGAATTCTTCTTTGGAAATCCAAATTTCTTTCAGTTGCATAAAAAAATTTATTACTAAGGGTTGTCCTCCACTCTTTACCTATTTACTTAATGTTAGTTTTGAAAATTCCACACGGGAAAGGATTAGCTCTACAAAATAAATTTAGAAGTTTCCTTTGGGTTGAAAATCTCACACAAAAAAATTAATCTCCCTTGTAGCTTGGGAAAATTTTTGTAAGTCGAAATCTTGAGGAGGGGCAAGCATGGGAGACATTTTCTTACAAAATAAATCCCTTGGTGCCAAACTGGTTTGGCCATTGTACTTCAACCCAGAGGAAAAATGGTGCCAAATCATGAGACATAAATATTTGGATTCCATGGAAAGGGGGATGATCTTCACCCAAAGGACCCTCCCATCAGGATCAAAAATATGGAATTTCATATGTGACTATATACATGTCATTCTTCCTCACCTTTCTTGGCTAGTTAATAACAGTGAGAAGGCACATTTTTGGGATGATGCATGGAATGGTTATCAACCCCTTAAAATTCTTGGGGACTAGTCCCAATTAGAGAATATTCTGAAAAACCTTTGGGGTGATAAAGTACAAGTTTATTTTATCATTGATATGGATGACCCTTTACACTCTTTTAGATGGAAGGATTTCAATTTACTTCTAGTACCTCCTCACATGAAGGAATCTCTTAAAAATGAACTCTCAAAAAGGAAATTTGTTTTTTTAGATAAGCTGGATGAAATAATTTGGAAAAGATCAAAATCAAGAAAATATATTGTTAAAGATGGCTATAACTCTTGACTAAAAAATTAAGTTCTTCCTTCTTGGCCATCCCACCTCTTTTTGGGTCCTAATGTACTTCTGAAATTAGGTGCTTTTAGCTAGTTAGAAATTAAGGAAAAAACACTCTCAGGCATGAGACTTGACAAACTAGGAATAACTCCTATTTTCCCTATGTGGTATGTGGTAAGGAATTTGAAGCTACCGACCATCTCCTCATCAATTTCACTTTTCTAGATGACTTATGGACATGGTTAATGAATAGACTGGGTTGGCATTCTCCTTTACAAAATTTGATCTTTCACCACTTGAAGAGTTGGCCAAGATTATATTCTTCCTCTAAGTTTTCTTGTCTTTAGGATATTTCTCCCTCAATTATACTTTGGAACATATGGCTCAAAAGTAATAGAAGGATATTTAAAAGGGATCACCTTCCGATGGAACAAACCATCCAAAAAATTGAAATTTTCATCTCTAAAACAATGATGGAAGTTCTTACAAGAATGGTTCTACTAACAACTACTTCTCCTCCTAGGATTCTTTTAACATTAGAAATTGGTCTCTCCTCAAGATACCTAGTGTAGGCTCCATAATGAATTAAAAACATCAAGTGAATAGATCAGTTATCAACTGGATACCTCCTCCCAAGGATTACATCAAATTGAACTTTGATGGAGCTTCTAGGGGAAATCCTTGAAAATTCGGGGCTGCTACTGTTCTAAGAGATTACTAAGGAAACTTCATTGCAACAACTTGTTCAAGTCTTCTAGATGGCATAAATAATATTTCTGAACTAAATGCTTTGAATTTGGGTTCGAAACTACCAATTGGATTATCCATTTCCCATATTTTGATTGAGGGTGACTCCATGATCACAATGTCTGCAGTCTTGGAGGGTTGCTGAAATTCTTGGCACCTGAATTATCTTATTTCTCATATTTTTCATCTCTTGTGCAATTTTTTCTCTTATGAAGAAATGCATTGTTACAGGGAAGCAAACAAACAAGAAAATCAACTTGCAAATAAAGCCATTGATTAGAACTTGTAGTTAAAACTACTTTCAAATTAGGAATATTTTAATTTAGTGAATTAATAACATCAAATACTCTTCTTCTAACTCCTGGTTGTTTTTTTGAATCTCTCTTGTGCTAATTTGTCCTTGAGGAAAATATGTGTTACAGTCTGGCATCTTGGTAGTTTACTCATTTGATTTGCTTCATTTATGTTTGGCATGCTTACTTCACTTTTGATATTATCTTGGGTGGCACTGATATCTTGAATCCATGTGCAGATCTCAGTTGAGTTATTCTGGTTACTAGTTTATGTTCCTTGCTCAGGTGACATGGTTCTGATTCACTTGATTATATGACTTTTGGCATGATTCAGTGTTCTACAGGTAATGATCATTGGTTGTTGATGCTTGGGTTTATGAGATGCAGTTTTATTTTCAGTTTTAAGAAAACCCTATCAGGTTTCCTTAATCAACTAATAATGGTTTATGGTATGTGGAATGGAATTGTGAATTTAACATGTATTTCAGCCTTTATTACACTTCAGAAGGCTTTGGATACTTTGAGTAATATATGGTATTTTATTGGTGGCAATCATTTTTTATCTTTGGTAAATATGTGATCATTCTTATGCATATGTTTCGGTTTCTTGGTCAACACAAGTCTTTGGGTATACATGAATTTGTAAGGTGGCAAATCAAATGTCGACAAAGGTATAAAATTTGATCTCTTATTAGCATTTGAATCAGGTCTATTGGCTGATATTTATTTGGGCCTCAAGGCTGACAACAGGTATAAAATTGTTTGATTAATTTTTTATGCCACATTGCATGTGACTTGGCTTTGATTAGTTGGAATCAAACATGCCTTACGAAATCAGAATTTGATAGGTAAAATGGTCATATCATTATATATGTTAAGGCATCATTTGGTCGGCAGTTTACTTGGCAATTTGTTAATGATTTGTGAGAATTTTAGTTGGCATGATTATCTTTGATCTGCCTGCGAATTTCAAAGGGAATTATGAGTTTATGAGACTTAAAATGTGATCACATTTTTTCAAAGTATTTTGTTTTCTTACTTTGGAACTTTAGGGAAAAATCTTTATCGTTTTCACTGCTCATGGGTTTGGAACCCTACATTGGGCACCACCATGGAATCTTTCTCTCAGCCATTTCATTGCTTTCACTGGCTTTTTGACCTTGGACAATGTATGGGGAATGGTAGAGGACCATTAAAATTGTTAATTTTAGTGTCGGCTTCCTCTCGTTGGATGAAGGCTAGAGATTGGAAGGTGTCTTGGCCATTTATCGCACTGTTGGTCCGGTAACTATGAACATGACAATCACTTTTAGTCATCACAGGTATTCATCTTTTAGTCTGCTTTCCAGATCCATTACTTCCCAAGTAAGGTTAATATGATTTAATTTTTATATGCTAAAGAAAAGGTGAAAAATGAGTCTATTTGCTTCATGGCTAAATCTGAAATGATTGCTCCAAATCTTGACTGCATTTTTATTGAAGGTTATCATGTTGTTTTTAAGGGCTAGTGATTTCTATTTGTGGGTAATCTTAAATTATTTGAAAATCTTTAGATCCTTACCTAGAATCTTTGGTAATTGCTCTTAAAAGCATGATTTCGGTTATGGAAGCATTGTTCTTTTAGTTACTTCTTTTTGCAGCAGTTTTTCAGTGGTCATTATTTAAAAATTACATGCATGCCTTGATGCTAGTTGGTTAAAGCTCTGCCTATGCAGGATTCATATCTGGACAGGGTTCAATCACACTTCTATTTTTACATACTATTTTTTCTCTTCAAGTCTGAAGAAAATATTTTGCTCCAAAGAAATTTGTCTTACCTGAAAAGTAGCTTGAAAGGAAAGTGGATACAAACAAAAAGATCACTTCTATTTTTGATTTTGTGAAAAAGAAGATTATGTTGTAGCCGAATGTTTTGAATACTAATGTAATCTATAAAATGATGAAAATAAAGAGATTAGGGCTTTATCTTCATTGTAAAAACTAAAAATAAAAAGAGCAGTATAATTCAAACCATTGGAGAAATAGGGTAATTAATTTTTGTTGTAAAAATTTGGGGAAAACAGTGATTAAACCATTTTGAACAATATCATGGAAAATGCATGAAATAGAGTGTGTGAGAAAAAAAAATGTAGATAGATCATTGAGAATACATGTTTTTATGAGAAGTTGTATTGAAATAGTATTTGAAAAACTTAATGAGATTTTCGTCAAGTTGTCTCAAGGCTTGATAATGGGTGGAACTATGAAGTGTCATGTTTGACATTTGAGAATTCTACACATTGTTTTTCAAAAGGCACTTGACATAAATATGGGAAATAGAGAGATCCTCTGTATCATCATATGTACTACTAATAAACAAAAAACGGGTGGGTGCTCCTTGAGATTGGTGTCTCTAAAAAGAGGGGTTGGTGCTCAAAAATCAGCCATGAGGCATTGTCAAAATGATTATTGAAATGAAAGCCTAAAAAAGGCAACAGGTTAAGGAGTGGTTTTTCTACCCTAGGAGGATTTTCCACTTGGCATATCTTGTCTATTTGAGTGTATGTGGTTCATTTGATTTAGTGCTTCAATGCTTTAAATTTATATGTTTCACTATTCTCATTATGGTTTATGTGATTGCATTCAATACATGAATGAGTTTATCATTGATAAATGAGAGCATACATTTGGTTTATTTCAATTTCAGTTAAATTTGGTGAAGAAGTTAATAACATGGATTCACTCCCCCCCCTCTTAGTGTCTTTTCACTCCAACAATTGGTATCGGAGCCTAGGGTCCTCTAATAGGTCTTTCCAACCTAGGATTGATTTTGGCCTTGGAGTCTATTCAAAATGTTTCAAGATCATGAAGGTACTTCCATGACTAGAGATCCATTATTTGATGGAACTGATTATGTATTCTGGAAAATCAGAATGAAGACTTATTTAAATTCTATTGGCCTTGATGTCTGGAGCATAGTATTGATTGGGTACATTGTACTAACTACTCTACCTACTACTTTTGATGAAAAGAAAAGATATGAAATCAATGCAAGAGAAAAACATGCTCTTCTTTGTGCACTGACTAAAGATGTCTTCATTAAAGTCTTGCACTGTAGCTCTGCTAGAGAAATCTAGACTAAACTTAAAACTATCTATCAAGGAAATTAAAAAGTAAAATAGTCTAAAGTCCTCACTTTAAAACACCAGTTTGAAGAAATAAAAATGAGGGACGATGAAAAAGTGGCTGATTACTTCTTGAGAGTTGATAAAATTTTCAATGCCATGAAGGGTCTGGGAGAAGAAGTTAATGAATTTGATGTTGTAACTAAGGTCATCAAAAGCTTACCAAAAAAATTTGACGCTAAGGTTGCTACTCTAGAAGAGAAGAAACACTTTACCCAACTTACCCTTGATAGCCTACAAGGCACTCTGACTACCTATGAAATGAGGATTAGTAAAAAAAACACCTCTAGAAAAGAAACAAAATTTAATGCTGAAAGGAAAGAAAAGGATGAGCTCACTGAATCAAAAATTTCTGATTCTAAAGAATCCCACTTTGTGAGGAAACTCAAAAAGGGTTCTGGAAAGTATAAGGGAAAAGTTCCCTTCAAATTCTTTAACTATGGAAAAATAGGCCACTTTTTTGCAAAGTGCCCTTATGGTCACACAAGTAGTGATAATGAAAAATTTGAAAAACTAGCCAAGAATAAGGCCTATAGACCCAAAACAAAATTCAATTTCAAAAAGAAGAAAAGTTTGTTCAACAAAAATGAAACATACTTTGAATCTGGCGATTCTTTAGATGAAGAGGATGAAAATATATTCATGGCTGAAATCATTCAGCAAGATGAAACTAACAGAAATGATGCTTAAAATGGAAAAGTGGATTATGAAGGGGAACTGAAATGTGCTCTAAAAGAGCTAAGGAAACTAAAAAGCCAAATGTGTGCTCAAGAACAAAATACTACTCAAGATAGTTCATAGGAGAAACTCATAAATCTTGAGTTAGTCTCATTAAAAACTCAACATGAAGAATCCAAGAGATTTGAAGACTGTGTTCGTATTGGCATAAGATTTAAAGATCAAGAAATTCAAAAACTTGAACATGAGATTGTAGATCTCAGAAAGACCATTGAGAAATATGAGAGCACTCTTAAATTGAATGACATGCTCAGTAAACAGAAACTGAATAAGGACAAAACTAGTATTGGTTTTGTGAGATGTGAATGTTCAAATGATAGTGCAAATGATAATGTTGTTGCTGGAAACAAAAGTCTTGATCTCAAACATCCTGATTTTCATAAGGATAATGTTCATCGGTTTAGGAGCAATAGAATGACTTATAATTCCAAACCCTTCTTTTATGGGTATTGTTACTTCTGCAAAAAAATTGGTCACAAGGTGAACTCTTGCAAATTTATAAATACTAGAACTCCTAGATTTGATTTTAGGTAGAATCATGGATTTGCAAGATAGATTAGATGTTTCACATGCAAGTCTTTGGGTCATTCTACCAAGCAATGTAATGCTGATTAGGAGAATAAACAATAGAAATCTATAAATTTTTGTAAACCCAAAGCTATCAACAATATAGAATAGACTATGTTAGTTCAAACTTCCTTCCACTCCAAGAAAAATGACTTATGGGTCTTGGATAGTGGTTCTTCAAACCACATGACAGGTGACAAATAAAAATTCACTAATCTAGAAGATTATGTAGGTTGATATGTGATGTTTAGAGACAACTCTGGAATTCAAATCAAAGGTAGAGGTTCCCTTTTTCTGAATTAAGACACTCCTATTTACAATGTGTATTATGTAGAAGTATTAAAACATAACCTTCTAAGTGTTAGTCAAATATGTGATAGTGGCTATCAAGTCCTGTTCACTTCACAGGGTTGTGAAATCAAAAATAAGTTTGGAAAAGCTATTGCTGCTAGAAGAACGATTAAGGAAAATTTCTATAATTTACTTGACACTTCTGGAAATGAAAACAATCAAGGTATGTTCTTAATGAGTCATGTTGAAGAAAAATGGTTGTGGCACAAGAGAGTAGGTCATATTAATTTTGAAAATATGGTTAGAATTAGTAAAAATCATAATGCAAGAGGTCTACCTATTCTGAGAAAGCCTGATAATGTTGTCTGTAAAGAATTTTTCAAAGGAAAGAAAACAAAGGCAAGCTTTAAATCCAAGGAACATTCCTTTACTAGACCTCTGCAAATTTTTCATCTTGACTTATGTGTTCCTACAAGGACTAGATCCATCAATGGTGATAAATATTTCATGCTATTTATTGATGAATACTCTCATATGGTATGGGTTACCTTTCTCAAGAATAAATCAGAATATTTTGAACGTTTTAAAGTTTTGAGAAAAATGGTAGAAAGAGATTCAAATTTAAAATTAAAATGTCTAAGATCTGACAAAGGTGGTGAATTCACTTCACAAGAATTCATTAACTACTGTGAAAGACATGGCATAAAAAGATAGTATGCTACTATCAGGAAACCTCAACAGAATGGGGTTGTCGAGAGAAAGAACATGACCGTAAAAGAAATGACATGGACTATGCTGAATGAAGAAAATCTTCCAAACATGTACTAGAAAGAATTTTTTCATACAACTCTATAAAAGAGATGGCAAGGACTATGCTGAATGAAGCAAAACTACCAAACATGTACTGGAAAGAATTGTTCATACAACTTCCCACATTTTGAATAGAGTCCAGATCAGAGTGAAATCCAATTTCACTCCATCTGAACTATGGTATGGTAAATCTACCTCAATTAAATATTTCAGAATATTTGGCTGCAAATGTTTTATCAAGAGAGACGATGATAACTTAGGCAATTTTCAATCTAAGATAGATGAAGGTATCTTTTTAGGATACTCTACTCGTAGAAAAGCCTTTAAATTCTTTAACAATAGGTTGAATAAAATTGTTGAATCTGTCAATGTCAAATTTGATGAAAATCTTCTTTTAGATGTTGAACCTATGTAGGATGAGGGTATGTGCAGGATCATGATGGGCCAAAAAGTCGCGATATGTAAGCCATATGATGACCCATGTGGCTAACAAATTTTTTTCTATCCAAAATTGATGAAATGGAAAAGAGTTTTTAGAGGAGATTCTCATCTTTCCACCAATATAAATTATGCTCTACTTTGAATTTATTAAATAATTATTATTCATTTTCTATTAGAATTATGAATAAAGTCCTGATTGATAGACTAATTGAAAAACATCTATAACTTTCAAACGATATCACATTTTTTGAATCAGAAACATGTCTCACATTCTATGCTTTACATAATATAGGATTAAAAAAACAAAAAATGAATTTCATGAATTTTTGACCAAGTTAAGGTGGTTAGACAGACGAGATTATATATTTTTTAAAAGTTGTAATAAAAAAATCATAATTAATTATTTACTTGGAAAAAAATTATAAAAAAATATGCATCACATCGGGACATGAGTCCTCTACTTATATCTAAAATCTTATAAAAAAATATTATCACTTTATTGTGGTTAGAGTGGTCAGACAGACACCTACTTCTTATTTTTACCCTGAAATTTAAATATAGTACTACATTGAAATTTCAAATTTTCACCAAATAGATTTTTTTTTTTAAATAAAGGTCTAGTAGTTTAGAAACTATATTCAATTTTCTCAATATTTTTTTTTTACGTTTTTTTGAAATAATATAGATAACTTATTCAAATTTTTACGTCAAATTGTCTAACTCTGATTTTCTATCTTTTTATTGCCACTTAAGGGCCTGTTTTTTCCATGATGATCCTGCACATACCCATGATGAGGAGGAATAATTTGAACTTGATATAAATTTTGAAGGCTTTGAAACTACAAAGCTTGAAACAAAATCAGCAAGTCCTAAAATAGCTGAAGAAAAAGCTGAAGATGTTGAAACCAGCTCTAAAAAAAGGTGTAACCAAAACTCCTTCAAAATCTCTTGCTAGAAACCATCCTAAAGATCTAATTATAGGAGATAAATCTACAAGATTTCAAATAAAGAAAAGGATAGTTAACTATGATGAAAAATCTCACATAGTTGAGCTTATTTATTTTTGTTTCATCACTTAGTTCGAGCCAATTTTTTTTGATGAAGCTCTAATTGATGAATGTTGGCTTAATGCAATACATGATGAAATTGATGAAATTGAGAAAAATCAAACTTGGGAGCTAGTCCCAAGACCAGATAACAAAAATGTCATAGGAGGTAAGTGGATTTTCAGAAAAAAAATATGATGAAAATGGCCATGTTGTTTGCAACAAGGCTAGATATGTCTGCAAAGGATATGCTCAACAAGAAGGTATTGACTTCGGTGAAACCTTTGCACCAATAGCTAGACTTGAATCAATTAGAATTTTCTTGGCCTATTATGTTTTCAAAAATTTTACTATATATCAAATGGATATTAAAACTGCCTTTTTGAATGGGTAATTGGATGAAGAGGTTTACATAGAACAACCTGAAGGTTTTACTTGCAAAAATGAAACCAATCATGTCTACAGGCTGAAAAAGGCTCTATATGGCCTAAAACAAGCTCCTAGAGCTTGGTACTCTAGATTGGATAGTCACTTACTCTCAAAAGTTTTCATTAGAGGAGTAGACAACAATATTTATGTTAAAATTCAAGGGTCTGAAATTCTAGTTGTTGAAATTTATGTTGATGATACTATCTTTGGCTGCAAACATATTTATTTGAGTCAAAAATTCTCATAGATTATGGAATCTATGTTTTAAATGTCCATGTTGGGAGAATTGTCCTTCTTCTTAGGTCTTCAAATATCTCAACTTGAATCTGGTATCTTTCTCTCTCAAACAAAATATGGAAGAGAAATGTTTAAAAAGTTTCAAATGGATGAATGTCATCCAGTTAGCACTCGAATGGCTACTGATTGTAAACTCTACAAGGTTGATGATTCTCCTACTGTCAACCCAACTAACTATAGGTCAATGATAGGAAACCTATTATATCTAATAGCCTCAAGACTTGACATAATGAAAGTTGTTTGCATGGTTGCTCAATTTTAGTCATCTCTTAAGGAATCTCACATCATTGTTGTTAGAAGGATTCTTAAATATGTTCAAGGCATTATTGATTATGGACTCTGGTATCCAAGAAACAATGATTTTTCATTAGTGGTAGATACTAATTCTGACTGGGCTAGTTATCTAGATGATAGAAAAAGCACCAGTAGTGTTGCTTTCTTTCTTGGCGATCGATTAGTGGCTTGGCAGAACAAAAAACAAGAACTTGTTTCACTCTCTATTGCTGAAGAAAAATATATTGCTACCACTTCTTGTTGTACTCAGGTAATCTAGACGTCACAAAAATTATTTGACATGGGTATTGAAATCCGTAAACCAATTTCTATTATGTGTGATAATACTAGTGCAATCAATATCTCAAAAAATCCTGTAATGCACTCTCACACTAAACACATTGCTATTAAGTTTCATTTTCTTCATGAAAAGGTGCTGGCTAACGAGGTTTCTATATAATATGTTCCTACACAAGCACAAGTTGCTGAATTTTTTACAAAACCATTGGCTAAATATGTTTTTGAAAGACTTAGGTCTAGATTGGGAGTTGTCTCTCAATCTCTATTATCTTAAATAGTCCATCTTGGTGATAGGGGGAGTTGGTTAGCTCTTCCTATAGCTCATACTTTGCTGCTCAAATGTTACATCTACAGCTTCATGGAATTTCACTATTGATTCTAGTTTATCTTTGTTGACTTCCCTTTATGCTTGTGACAAAAAGGGGGAGAATTAGGAACATTCGGATCTAGTACTCTATTTTTGGATTGGTGGCTCAGTTTTTTCCATCAAGGACAAAGGGGGAGTTTGTTGAATCTCTCTTGTGCTAGTTTTTCCTTGATGAAAATATGTGTTACAGTTTGGAATCTTGGTGGTTTACTCAGTTTATTTGCTTCGTTTACATTTGGCTTGTTTACTTCACTTTTGATATTATCTTGGGTGGCACTGATATCTTAACTCCATGTGAAAATCTCGGTTGAGGTATTTTGGTTACTATTTTAGGTTCCTTGCTCAGGTGACATGGTTTTGATTCACTTGATTATTTGACTTTGGTATGATTCAGTGTTCTACAGGTAATGATCTCTAGTTCTTGATGCTTGGCTTTATGAGATGCAGTTTTCCTTTCAATTTTAAGAAAACCCTATCAAGTTTCCTTAATCAAATAATAATGGTTTAAGGTATGTGGAATGGAATTGTGAATTTAACATGTATTTCAGCCTTTATTACACTTCACAAGGATTTGGATACTTTGAGTATATATGGCATTTTATTGGTGGCAATATTTTTTGATCTTTGGTAAACATGTGATCATTCATATGCATATGTTTTTGTTTCTTGGACAACACAAGTCTTTGGGTATACATGAATTTGTAAGGTGTAAAATTGAACGTGGGTAAAGGTATAAAATTTGATCTCTTATTAGCATTTGAATCGGTTCTATTGGTTGATATTCATTTGGCCCTCAAGGCCGACAATAGGTATAAAGTTGTCTGATTAAGTTTTTATATCACATTGGATGTGACTTGGCTTTGATTAGTTGGAATTAAACATGCCTTAGGCAATCATCATTTGATAGGTAAAATGGTCATATCATTATATCTGTTAAGGCATCATTTGGTTGGCAGTTTACTTGGCAATATGTTAATGATTTGTGAGAATTTTGGTTGACATGATTTTTTTTTATTTGCCTACGGATTTCAAAGGGCATTATGAGTTTATGCATTATCATATCAGTCCTTTCGGACTTCAAATGTTATCACATTTTTGCAAAGGATTTTGTTTTCTTACTTTGGAAGTTTAGGGAAAAATCTTTATCATTTTTACTACTCATGGATTTGGAACCCTATACTGGTTGCCACCATGGAATCTTTCTCTTAGCCGTTTCATTGCTTTCACTGGCTTTCTGACCTTGGATAGCGTATGGGGAATGGTAGAGGACCATTACAATGGTCAATTTTTTTGTCGGATTCCTGTCGTTGGATGGAGGTCTGAGATTGGAAGGTGTCTTGGTCATTTCTTCCACTGCTGGTCTAGTAACTATGAACATGACAATCACTTTCAATCCTCAAAGGTATTCATCTTTCAATCTGCTTTCCAGATCCGTTACTTCATAGGCAAGGTTAATATGAGTTAAGTTTTCTATGCTAAAGAAAAGGTGAAAAATGAGTTTATTCCTTTCATGGCTAAATCTGAAATGATTGCTCCAAATCTTGACTGCATTTTTGTTGAAGGTTATCATGTCATTTTTAAGGGATAGTGATTTTTGTTTGTGGGTAATCTTAAATTCTTTGAAACTCTTCAGATCCTTACCTAGAATCTTTGGTAGCTACTCTTAAAAGAATTATTTCGGCTATGGAAGCATTTTTCTTTTAGTTAATTCTTTTTGTAGCAATTTTTTCAATGGTCATTATTTAAAAATTACATGCATGCCTTGATGTTGCTTGGTTAAAGCTCGGCCTATGCAGGTTGCTCATTTGGATAGGGTTCAGTTACACTTCTATTTTTACATACTATTTTTTCTTCATGTCTAGAGAAAATATTCTTCTCCAAAGAACTTTGTCTTACCTGAAAAGTAGCTCGACATGAAAGTGGATACAAACAAAAAGATCACCTCTATTTTTGATTTTGCAAAAAACAAGATTATGCTATAACCAAAAGTTGTGAATAATGATGTAATCTAGAAAAATATGGAAACATAGAGATTAGGGGTTTATCTTCACTTAAAAAAATAAAAATAAAAAGAGCAGTGTAGTTCAAAACATTGGAGAAATAGGGTAATTAATTTTTTTTGGAAAAAATTGGGGAAAACAGTGAGTTAATTGTTTTGAATAGTATCATGGAAAATGTATGAAATAGAGTGTGTAACAAAAAAAAAGTGTAAATAGATCACTGATAATACATGTTTTGATGAGAATTTTTATTGAGATAGTATTTGAAAAACTTAATGATATTTTCCTCAAGTTGTCTCAAGGCTTGATAATGGGTGGAACTCTGAAGTGTCATGTTTGACATTTGAGAATTCTAAACATTGTCTATCGAGAGGCACTTGATAGGAATTTGGGAAATAGAGAGATCCTATATATCATTGTATGTACTATTGACAAATAGAAAAGGGGTGGGTGCTCCTTGAGATTGGTGTCTCTAAAATGAGGGGTTGGTGCTCCTTGAGTTGGTTCTTAGAAATCAGCCATGAGGCATTGTCAAAATGATTATTGAAATGAAAGCCTGAAAAAGGAAACAGGTTAAGGAATGGTTTTTATACCCCAAGAGGGTTTTCCACTCAGCATATCTTATGTCTATTTGAGTATCTATGGTTCATTTGATTTAGTGCTTTAATTCTTTAAATTTATATGTTTCACTATTCTAATTTTAGTTTATGTGATTGCATTCAATACATGAATGAGTTTATCATTGATAAATGAGAGCATACATCTGGTTTATTTCAGTTTCAATTAAATTTGGTAAAGAAGTTAATAATATTGATTCACACCCCCCCTCTTAGGGTCTTTTCACTTTTACAATTTTCTAATGCTACAGATTTCATAGATCTATATTTGGTTATCGACAAGAAAAAATGTTCTTCATGATCAGGTTTGAACCCAGATCAATTCTCTCATGTATTATTTTTCTAACATATATTTTATATGTTGGCATTAATTTGATCTATGGTTTGAGAAAATACAAAGGTGGCATTTTTTGCCTAATCACTATGTTGTGGCTTGGAAAATGGTGGCATTTCTGGCCTAATCACTATGTTGTGGCTTGAAAAATGTTGGTATTTCTGGCTGAATCACTATGTCAAGGCTTGAAAAATGGTATAATTCTCTAATATAATGTGGCATATTTTACTTGCACATGTGGCTTTCTTTTCTATTCTAATTTGAGGTATCTTGTGGGATCCTCCATATTAATTGTATTTAGGGAAATATTCCCTTCATCAGTTAGTATGTGGGAGCATTGACAGTGAGGTTCAATTTTTATTCCTCTTGGGAATAATGCATAGTATGGGTTATCCTTCATTCCCAAGACAAATTTAGTGGTTAATAACTCTTTTCTTGTCCCCAAATTCAGAAAAAATCCCCATTTGTATGGGGAAAGGTTTGCATATTTATAACCATTCCTAAATTTAAAATTGACTGAGATAATTGCTATGACATCTCATTTATTGTCTCACTGCTCTTGGTACTTGTTCAACAAAAAACTACCAAAGCCTTTGCAGTTTTATATTTTCCTTTTTGGCTCCACCTTAATTTACAAATGCTCACTACCCTCGGAGCGCTCCACTTGGTTGTCTCTCGAATCTTTTTGTGTTTTGTATCGCTTCACTTTTTGTTGGTCTCCATCTGCGTGCCACGTGGATTTGTCTGGCTGCTTTCTGAGCTGGGCCCACTTGGTACTTAATCTTCCTCAGAGCGCTACACATGGATCCCTCTCAAATATTTTCATTGGGCATTTCTTTGACTATCTCCCAGGCTCCGTCTGCATGACACATGGCGATTGCTACTGCACCAGTTACCTTGGAAATGTTGCTGACCTTTTTGTACCCACCTGCTATCACGTTTCTTACTTTGGTGCTGCATGTTCTCACCTATTGGTGCATGGTTTTTCATTCTATGTCGTGGCTTCCCTGGCATATTTCTAGTCATTTGATGTTCGTTGTGATGACTCGAGATGATCTAGGCCGTCAATCTCTACTCATGGGTTGTTTTTTCTTTTGATGCACTTTTAGGTGATGGACTGGCCTATATGTATGACCATGTTTCTTTTTATTAGGTTGTTGATTAAGTTTGCAAAAAACTCCCGAGCACTGGGAAGAAAGCCTTTTGTAATAGTTTCATTTAATTTGAAGACTTTGGACTGTGCCAAATAAATTCGACCTTTCTATTTTTAAGCATTTGTTAGAACTATTGGTCAGTGTTGTTATCTTCTTTTCATATGAATGCATGTTCTTTAGTTTTCTGTAATCTTTGATAGCTCAATGAATACAAATCATGTTTCTTCAACTCCTCTATGTTAGATAAAGTTATGCTTGATTATATTATGCAAATTAGAGGGTATTTTTATGTGACAAATGTTTTTGAGAGAAATAACTTAATTAACAACATTTTGGTGGTTCGGGCCTTTGCATTTTGCACTGTGCTCTATTGAAATTCGTCTATGATATTGGGACATCGCCTATAGTGCAGTTTTTACATTCTCTCTATCTTTCTAACCTTTTTCTCCCCACTGAATGAAGAGCCGGCTTCGATAAAATCCCAGAGGTCACTTAGCTAGTGCACAATGTCCCCCAATAGCTAATTTTCCCATAAGACTACTGCTACATGCAAAATTTTGTGTCAACAATTCTTTTTCTGGCATGCTCGATAGGACAATGAACTAGCATGTTCGCCTAATTTTTATAAGTGTTTATGAGCCATCGGCTTGTAACTAGGTCGCAGAATGTAAGAGTCCTTGGCTAGCTCATACCAACTTTAGTTTCTATGCACCTGAGAGGTCACCAAGGTAGCCCTTTTCCTCCTCCGTCTCCTCCTACTCCAGTATCACCTACTCCACTTGTACCTATGGCTGCTAGGAATTATGTAGCCTCAGACTTCGATAGTCCATTAGTAGCACTTGTGCTTCCTACAGTATGGGCCCCCATCCCTACTTCCACTCTAAAATCTATCCCTAAATATTTCGGGGATGAATCAAAGACACTAACAGAGCATCTGCAAGATGTAACAAACATATGTTTGGTACATGGTGTATCGAACGAAAATATATCCCTCAAATTGCTCGTCGCTTCCTTCTGAGGAAAGACGCTAAAATGGTACAAGACTTTACAAGCTAGTACTATTTCAACTTGGGACTAGCTCGAAACCCCATTTTATGAGCATTTCTCCAATGTTGGAAATAGATCATCACTATACCATCAACTGGAAAATATAAAGCAAGCTCCTCATGAAGCTCTGCCCGATGTCAATGCGAGGTTCCATTTGACCGGGCAGAGGGTGCCTGTAAACAATTGACCACCTCCGGATATGGCTTTCATGTTCTACCTAAAGTCAATCAATGTCGACATATCCATGATGTTACAAGCTCTTAGCGGAGAGAATCTACCCAATGCTTATGCCTTGGTTGTCACTATGGAGAATAACCTGATTGCCACCGAAAAGTTGGCACCGAGACCAATAATACCATTTTTTCCTGAGTGCAACATTGTAGAGGCTGAAGTTCCTTCCATGAGTGTGCCTACGACTCCTCCTCAATCTATGTACATCTATCCCAGAAGTGTTTCGAGCATGGCCCCGATGACAACTCCTATGGTAGCTCCTGTGCCTAATCCCATGGTTTTCGAGATGAATGAGATGAGAAAAAAATTGTGGGCCATGACTAATAAGTTGACCACTTTAAAGTGGCAGCAATAGAGCTATCAAAAGCCGACATACCAAAATTACCAAGGTGGAAAACCTTCGTACCAATCAAATCAGTGGCAAGATAGGTCACGTGGGAATACCTTGACTCAGCCAAGTAAGCAGATGGTTTCGATAACCTTGCCGATGCAGACTATTCATCCTAATTCAAATAAAGAGTTGGTGGCAGGACAAAACAATTTAGCCAAAGATTCCAGCTCATGGTGTTTTCCTTGCAATGATGCACATATGCCACAAAATTTTCCACGAGGAAATTTACAACAACAAATCGCGGATCAACATAGCCAAGGTAGTGCATCCTTTTTTGATAATCCACCATATGCCTCTCAAAAAATGGACAATGCAGTCCTCACCACTCAAATGCAGGGGATGTCCATCCAGCAAGAGTCAGACATTGTTCCAGACCAAGCACTCTTTTCTTGGATGGAAGGAGAAGAGTTGGCGTTTCCGAATGACATCCCTATAAATAAAGTACCTTGAGTGCAATCTGACTACAATACATGTTCTAAGCATAGATTCACTAGAGAGTTCTCAGCCTTGCCTACTAATACTTCATCACAACCGATGCCTAGCCCAATAGCAAGACTATTTCCCATCCCTCCACATTCTAAGACGGTGATTCCTAGCTCTTCGAATCCACTTCCACCAAAAGAAAAGGCTCCATCGATCACTCCTACTGTAGCTAAACTTCCAAACGCACCAGCCGCAAAACAAATGATGACTACAAAACCTAAAGAGAAAGCAATCGTGACTCACCAGTTGAAAGCACAATTCAATGTGGCTGAACAACTGAAGAAGTCATCTGCCAACGCTTCTCTATGGGACGTCTTGGCTATTCCGGAGTAGAAGGTACTATTGCAAAAGGCTTTGTCAGGAGAAGAGGATGTGAAGGTTGCTACTCAATATAATGAGGAGAAAGTATCCAGGCCTAACCTAGATAGAGTGCTAATAATTCAATTGGAGGAGAAGCTCGATTATGGAAAGGAAAGTAAGCCTAAACCTAAGCTTTTCTTTCTAACACTAATTATCGGTGACAAACTGTTGCATAATTATATGATCGACTCTGGTGCTAGCACCACTATCATGCCAAAGTAAGTAGTTGATGCTTTGGGTTTAAAATATGAGCCTCTAAAAAAAGGAGTCATGTAGCTAGATGGAAATAAGGTTGATACCGTCGGGATAATCAAGGGATTACCTATGAATTTGTTTGCTTGCCCTAGTATCACTATAAATCAGGATACTATACTCATTAATATTCCTCCTTTATTTGGGATTTGTTTATCCTGGGAATTCACAACAAATGTCAGAGGATAGCTAGCACTAGACTCGTCATATCTAATTCTAAGAACCAAACATGGAGCCAAGATGAAACTATTATTGGAAACTTTACATTCTGAACATGTTGCTGATGAGGCCCTGCTCAATTTTGAAGCAGCACACACTTCAATCTCTCAGAAAGAAAGGTTCAATATAGAATTTTTGGAAGAAGAGGAGGCTACTAGCCCCCGAACAGAAGATGAGGAAATTTTTTTGAAAGATTTTATTGATACAAACCCTTTTGGGAATTACCATGCAACTAGCCTTAGAACCTATGTTATACATGAAGAGGGGTAGATCATGCCCAAAGTTACTAAAGAACCTAAAGGTGAAGAATCTTCAAAAATATGGACTTTATACTTTGATGGAGCCAGATGTAGAGTAGGAGTTGGAGTGGGGATTTGTTTGATATCCCCATCCGATGAAAAGACTTTGAGGTCTTACTGCTTCTAGTTTGCATGTTCGAACAATGAAGCTAAATATGAAGGTCTTGTCCATGGTTTAAGCTTTGCAGAACAAATCGGTGCAAAGCAGATAAGTGTCTTCGAAGATTTGGAGCTGGTGGTCAACCAAATCCATGGAACTTCTACTAAAAAGAATATCCGTATGCAATCCTATTGACATAGGGTCTCGGATCTAATTGACAACTTTGAGGCATTCAATATTCAGGCTATTCCAAGGGAGATGAATTCTGAAGCCGACAGGATGGCAACTATCAGGGCTTAGTTCGAGCCGACCTCCAAATTATTGAGAAATAAGCAAGCGGTGAGGGTAATTGTAAGACCCGTTGTTGCAGATAATAATCAAGATTGGCAGGTGTTTGATAGTGATGCTCATATTGCATCATTCCTCCAATCATCTAGAGAATTCACCGATTAGCTACAACTGAAGATCGCTGAAGCTTACAGAGATCAAATCATCCAGTCGAAATCCAACAAGCTCCCGATGGGCCTAGTCACTCTAGAAAGCCTATTCGATTCTGATGATGCAACAAGAGACAAAAGGAAGCTCATGGCCGAAAAAGGTGATTACACCGATTTGCATATTGGGGAAGATAGGAAGCTCAAAGTTGGGAAAGAAGTGTCACAAAAGAATAAAGACAGACTAAGACACTTCTGTGAGGAATACCTAAGCGTAGTTGCCTAGTCATATGATTATCTTAAAGGATACAATCCCAGAATCATCGAGAATACAATTTATTTGTTGGAAGGAGTGAAACTAGTTCATCAAAGGCCGAGACCCATGAACCCAAAGATAGAGTCTCTCATGTCATAGGAGCTAAATAAGTTGATCGCATCCCGAATAGTGTTCCTGATCAAACACAACACTTGGGTGTCAAACCTGGTGCGAGTCCAAAAGAAAAATGGGGATATACGCTTGTGTGTAGAATTTCAAGATTTAAATAGAGCATCCTTAAAGGATCATTACCCCCTGCCTTCAATGGAGGTAATTCTGCAAACTATTGCTAGCTCCAAAATGTTTTCAATGTTGGATGGTTTTTTGGGCTACAACTAGATTCGATTAAAAGAGGAGGACCAACACAAGACAATGTTCACCATGAAGTGGGGAACTTATGCATATGCTAAAATTCCTTTTGGGCTCTCAAATGTTGGAGCTACCTTTCAGAGGGCTATGGATATTGCCTTTGAGGATTTGATCCACAAGATTATACTCATTTACCTAGATGATTTGATAGTATTTTCAAAATCTGCTGATGATCACTTCGATCATTTGGAGCTTGTTTTCCAGAAGTGCCAGGAATTTGGGATTTCTTTAAACCTGAAGAAATGTGTGTTCGGAGTTCCCTAGGGGAAGCTATTGGGATATTTTGTCTCTAAGGAAGGCATTTCTATTGATCCAAAAAGATTTGATGCGATCCGAGAACTTCCATTACCTATCAAAAAGAAGGGTGTGCAATCTTTCCTAGGTAAGGTCAACTTTATTAGCTGATTCATTACAGATTTTGTAGGTATTGTTCATCCTGTTACCTTAATGCTCAAGAAGGATCAGATTTTGAAATGGATGGCAGAAGCTAGAAAAGATTTCAAGCTTATAAAGGAGGCTATTTCCTTTGCTCCTGTATTGGTAAACCCCAACCTATCAAAATATTTTATTATGTATGTTTTTGGTGGTGGAAATAGTATCACCACGATGCTTATGCAAAAGAATGATGAAGAGAAAAGGGAGTTCCCTGTTGCTTTCTATTCATGAACCTTAAAAGAGTATGAAGTAAAGTACAACTTTGTAGAAAAGCAGGCCTTTGCCATTTTTAAAGGGCTTAAGAAGTTCTGACACTTGATATCATATAACAAAGTGATTGTTTATGTACCGCATCCTAGTGTGCAGGAGTATATCATGGAGGGAGAAATCATAGAGAAAAGAGTTAATTGGGTCACCAAGATCCTAAAATATGATATTGAAGTTAGACCTATCAAGACTATCAAAGGAAAAGGACTGTGTGAATATCTCACATAAAATAGTGAAACAGTGACAAAACTTGAGGCTCCGGAACCTATTTTTTTAAACCAATAAGATTTCTAGGGTGACTAGCTAGAAGATAGAATAAACTTCATGTAGACAGGAAGGTATCCGGTGAATCTACCTTCTTTCAAAAGGAATTTCTATCATTTGCAAAATAGTAATTATGTTCTTCTGGAGGGTGTCCTGTTTAAAAGAAATTTTAACGGCATCCTGCTAAGATGTGTGAATGAGGAGCAAGCCAAGAAGATATTAGATCAATACCATAATAGCCCAACCAGAGGACATTTTTTTGCAAGAATCACGACAATTAAAATTATATGTGTTGGTTATTTTTGGCCAACACTTTTTAATGATGCATTTTCATTGATTAAGTCTTGCAAGGAATGTCAGTTCTATGTCGGAAAGAGACAGAATGTTGCTATGCCTTTAAGGCCTATAGTGGTAGAAGAACCTTTTGCTCAATGGTGTTTAGACTTCATTGGGATGATTAACCATTTCTCTTTAGCTGGACATAGATGGATATTAACAGCAACCAACTACTTTACCAGGTGGGTAGAGGCAGTGTCATTAAAAAATGCAACATAAATGGAGATTGTTAATTTCCTTGAAGAGATGGTGGCCAGATTTGGCCCGCCTAAAACAATCATTTCAGACAATGCTAAGGATTTTCTAGGCTCAAAGATGAGCCAATTCGCACTAAAGTATGGAGTGTTCCTGAAGACCTCCTCTAACTATTATCCCTAGGGGAATGGCCTCGAAGAGTCTACTAACAAAAACCTCGTAAGGTTAATAAAGAAAATAGGCTCAGAACACTAGAAAGAGTGGCATAGGAACCTCTAGATAATGTTGTGGGCAGATCAAATCACACCTAAGCAGATATTGAAGACATCTCCTTATGAGATGGTGTATGGGAAGGAGGCGTTGTTGCCTATTGAAATGGAAATTCCTGCCCTGCAATTGCTTAAATCCCTAGAAATTGAACAAAACAGAGCGATGGAGGTGAGGTTTTCCGAGTTACTTGAGGTGCAAGAGAAAAGAGAGCATTCCTAGGAAGCAATGAATAGCTGCCAACAGGTGGTAAGAAAATGGCTCAACAAAAAGGCTTCAGATCAAGGGTTGCAATGCAAAGATTTGGTTCTTAAATTTAATGAGCATGTAGGAAAGCTCTGACAACACAAAAAATTTGACTGTCTTTGGGAAGGACCATTCAAAATTGCTCAGTGTAAACAGTTCAACTCTTTTGAGTTGGAAGATATGGAAGGTAACACCTTGAGTATTCCAGTCAATGGAATACATCTTAAATTTTTTTATTAATCCTACTTGTTTTAAGGTAGTGTAAATTGTAAATATGTAATTAAATTTTCCTGCTTTAATTTTTGGATCTTCTTAGTGCAAGAAATGAAATGAAATAACAACAATAGCGCTAAATAGAAAATATTGTAAATGGGCTAAGATTTCTGAAAAGATATATATTATATTCATAGAGCCAAAGATTTACATTATATTTGGGGGGCCAGAGGCCTGGTATCAATATTTACATATGCTTGCTATAGAGCGGAGCTTGTAAGGAGAAAAACAAAATTGGGATCATCTTTGTTCTCAATTCATCAGTGGGAAGGACCATCAATCATGGCAGTAGGTGGCGTGAGATTGGGAAACACCATTCTTTCCAAATCTTCATACCATTGAAGATTTTGGAATGGTTCAATGTAGTGCACATGCATAAGGAAGTAGTAGCCGACGCGGAACTTGGCATGATGCTCCTCATGAGTCTCCAGCTCGAACTTGAAAAGGAAGGGCCTAGTTGGAACAATGCCTCCATATAGTTGTTGCAGGTGAATGTTGCGAACTGAGGGAATCCGATGATCAAATTGAGCCGCATGCACAATCTGCTCTAGGCCTCAGAGGTAGCGACTAGGGAAGACCCGCTTTGTCAGCTTTAAGATTTTGCATTTGGAAACGCTAATATCTAGCAGCGAGGAGACAAAGTGGGAGCAAATTCTAGTATTCACTTGGTACTGCTCCTCATACTCCATGTAGTATTTCCCTAGGACCCACTTGATTTCCTTCACATATAACAAGTTGTTCACACCTATCATGTGCTTTAAGTGCCTGCATCAAATTTTTCCTAAGAAGGCAACTTGTGTCTTCTTACAAACAAGCCTTACTGGTGTTTCCATACTGTACTCTTTCCTAGCTAGAAGGATACAATTGCTAAGTAAATGTAGAGAGCTCGCTAAGATAAGTATGGTAGAAAATTTTGTGATTTTATATGCTACCAAGGGTCTTATTTATAGACTGGCTAAGGTTCACCAGTCGAGGGAGGCCATAATTACGACTAAGCCAAAGTGTGTCACATTGCCTCAGTTTCTAGTGTTGTAGCATGTGAGGTGACAAAAATATGCAGCTACAGTTGCAACTTGTTCAATTAAGTTGCCACATTTCTTAGAGATAGGCTAGGTGTATTCACGAAGTATCACTATCGTCCCATCCAAATCAAGGAAAAATCATTTAGAAAGGCTGTTGGGAGATGCGCCTAGGTAGGTTCAATAAAATCAATAAATGCACAAAGCTTGCAAAAGTATTTTGCAAGATTTCCTTGGTTCATCTTTCAAGGAAAAATCAAACGCCATCACACACGAGAGGTCGTCTCTTAAATGTTGGGGGAAATATGGCTGGTTGGTGATTCTTTCTCACATAGGAAAGGTTGGCGACACATAATGGCAACTTGGTATGAATGGCTGGCATGTGCCTTTTTTGGCTACTTTTCTCGAGGTTAGAAAAGGTAGGTGAAGGCATGCAGAAATGCATTTATCATAGGGAATTACCTCAGGATAAAACAACCAAGGTAGTCATAAGAAGGGAAGAAAATTTTCGGAAAGTTGAGCCATTTGCAAGAGTTTGCAAAAAAGTTCTTGCGAATATCAAAGATGGCTGAAATTGTAGAGAACCCAACATAGACCTTGGCCCCAACAAGTCTAAGTGAGGAAATGAGAAGGGCTCCTTGCATGCAACTCTACGACCAGGTGTCTTATGCTACTCCTGACATCCCCATAGAGCCTTGTTGGCCTTTCACCCACCTAGTAGACCAAAGAATACTAAACGTAGTTCCTCATTGAGATCAGGCTTTGGTCGCAGAGGATTGGGATAACGTCTTTGATCCTAAGCTGTCCCACAATCCTAAGAGCCTTAGGGAAGCCGCATGCAAGAAAAAATGAAGCATGTATCAAACCAATTTAATAGGCGCCTATGGTTTTGTGGGCTTCCGCAGACATGGTCCCTTTGGTGCACCCGTGGCCAAAAATTGTGGCAACATGCACGACAAACCTCGACAAAAATATTGGAGTAATCAACAGCAAATATTTTAGGGTAGTTATTAGCCCTAAAGCTATTCAAGATATGTTGTGTGTTCCCCTTCCCTTTACCCATGAGGTTGAGATTTTTGAAGTGAAAATAATGCAGTAAAAGTGGGGAGAGCTGCAAATGTGGCCATAGTTTTATCGCTCTGAGATCAATCAACTAACGAGTATTTCAGTGCCGCCCAAATTTCCTTTCAATTTGAAGGCTCTAAAAGGTGGGTCTTCTTTTGTTGCTTCTATGTTTGCACTAGTTTTTGGTCTGGATTCAGACAAACACATTCTTGAGTTTCAAATGTGCCTCAACTTTATGCTGAAGAGGAATTGTGAGGCTCCGCTCCTAGACTTTCCAAGAGTTATCAGTGATGGAATTTGGTAGCAGCTGCGGGAATTCTAGGCTGGCTCTAAGTTCAGGAATCCTTTTTTCTTGGCCTACTTGATTTTACATCAGAATCCAGATTATTTTTCAACATTTATGTCTTTGGCCATTTTCAATGAGGGCATA
This sequence comes from Sequoiadendron giganteum, assembly GCA_007115665.2. Taxonomy (NCBI): domain Eukaryota; kingdom Viridiplantae; phylum Streptophyta; class Pinopsida; order Cupressales; family Cupressaceae; genus Sequoiadendron; species Sequoiadendron giganteum. Next base: position 389,267,720 of record CM021110.1, read on the forward strand.
TTGAGAAGGCCAATCTCGACATGGACTCCTATCATGTCAAAAAAATTTGATTTCTATGTGTTTTTGGATTTGTTCCTAACCCTAACTCTGTGGGCTTTGGATGGGGCTGGCATCAATATGATCGAATGCATATCACCCTAGCAGAAGTCCTGGTTGGGGAAGCTAGTATCGCCCTATGATTGGTTCTATGGCATGGAGTTCACTATGCTTTGAATGTGAGGTTTCATCTAGGAACCCTTCTGGCTCCCCTGTTATCTTTCCAACAAAGTGTCAGCCCTAGAAGCAATGAGGTAGTTGTGTAATATTGACAATGATTACTAGGGAGGAAAGTACTTGACCACCTATTTTTTTATGCCAATCATGTTTGGATCCATGTCGTTAAAAAAGAAGAGGACTCTGAAGATTGATATTTCAGAGATTTTGCTTTCCAATTTAGGCCATCTCGGGTTGGTGTTGATAGAAGATACCTGGTAGTATAACCCTAGAAATAGTCTGTCAAAGGTTGGTATCAAAGTCCCGCATTTTCCTTGGCCATTCTAGGACCTTCTAATAAATCCCAAAGAGGGTAATTTAAGTAGATATGCAGGCCTTGAGTATTTTCCTACTGAAGATGATCACCAGCCATGGCTAAATTTTTATTTCATCATGGGGAAGGCCAACCTAAAGTAGCAAATCAACCCGTCCCTATGCACTCAATTGACTAAGTTCAATTGGTCATCCGAAAAGATTCGAGACTTCTGGATATACCGGCAAGAGACCCTGGCAACTGGAAAGCTTTATGAGGAAGTATCCCTCGATGAAAAATTTGATGATATCTAGGAGAAAGAGCATCTGGACATTGAAAGATCTCTGAACCATTTGACATCTATGTAGCATTACAGAAATGAAGAGATTTCTTCTGAGTCTGAGGAGGAGGTAACTCAGAATTCCCTTGCCATTGCCAAGAATCCAATGCATGAGAGGGATATTGGTAAGCTACTTGCACAAGAGGAGGATCCACATGTACAAGCATCGGAGCCTTCTGGCTCCTCTAAATTAGCACGGAAGCACGCAAGGACTACCAGTGGTAGGAGGCAGGTCATTCTTGACATTGATGATTTTTTGGAGGAAAAGCGACAACGAACCGGAGAAGCTACTTAGGAGAAAGAGAAGTTGATGAAGGAAGTAGTCAAAACATCTATAGCTCCGAATGAGCCTTAGGTAACATTTCCTCCCTCTTCTCTCTCTACTGTGTCTCTGGTTTCTTCCTCTCCGGCCCCTACTTTTTCATCTGTGCCAGTTTTCTCTACCACTGGATTTTCTTGGCAGTCCAGTCTTACCCCTCCTAGTTTCCCACCTCTTTGCTTTCCATACCTTGCTTAGAACACAATTCAGTGTAAGTACTAGACTCATGGGCCAACAATTTTTATCTCCAAGGCCCAACCCTGTGGCTGGTGCATCTCCAGTCTTCCCTTACACCTTGTTTCCATCTCCTTCGAGTGGCCAATTCATTCTGCCATTCTCCTTGGCTATTATCATGAGATCCAGCAAGACTTCTGATGTGTTGAGCATGTTGTCTTTCCCGCTGGCCGTCTCATAGGAGTACCCTTTTTCTGGAGGCTTGGGTATCCCAACCTAGGAATATTTCTCGCAGGTTGATGTGAACAAGAGCGCTCGCACCAATCGGATCAACAAAAGAAGAAAGAAGGACACAACCAGGCATGCAGAGCCTCACTTGAAAATCCTATTCAATGAAATTCAAAATTCCTTGATGTTTGCAAAATCACTCCTAATGTGATTAAACCGATAGGCGAAATGCTACCGAGTGATTATTCTATGAATGTTTTCATGTTAGACTTACAGCAGGCCTGCCCATGAGATAAAGTTGAGCTGATGGAGGAGACCCAAAAATAGTGACTATTGATTATCTCAAACTTAATCGCCAGATAAAAAAGAAGGATTATTAAATAGCAGAGCTCAAGGGCAAGCTTGATATCTAGGTAAAATAATTTAAAGCCTAGGAGAACGAAATAAAGAAACTTGGGAAGGAGAGGAGTGCCTTGGAAAATCAAACAAAAGAGCTAAAAAATTTGAGTGCAAAGATCATTCCGACTCTCTAGTAGGAGGTTGAGCTGAGCCGAGCAAGTGAATAAAAAATCCACTCTAAATCTGAGTAGCTAATTGAGGGCATGGAAGAGCTCCGATAGAACACCAATGCTAAAATTACTGAAATGAGTGCCAATATGGAATCGAAAATTCAAAAGACTAAGCGGGATGAATCAGCTCTGGAAGAAAAAGAAAAAAATGTTTCCACTCTGAGGGAGAAAATGTATACATTAGATAGAAACTTGTCAGAGTTAAAGGTGAATTTGAGCAGCAGAGAGGTAGAATTGGCTACCCTAAGGAATCAACCTCTTACGCCCCAGATGAGCTCATTGATAATTGCCAAGGAATTGTATTCCTCATACTAGGACAAGGTGAAGGCATTGTGCTTTACTCTTCAATCCACCTTGAAATTTATGGTGCAAGCAGCTAGCCTTTGTGGAACAGTGAGTGAATCAATATAGTAGGTTCAGGAGTTAACTTCTGACAAGGTTCTGGAGGCAAGGATCTTATTGGGCAAGTTGTATACAACTTCTGATGAAGCTTTGAGTAGCATGGGCATCGATGACCGAATGATGACAACCATGGGCACAAGTGTCCTCATCTCTATGCATGAGGCCATTCAGCAGGTAGCAGAATGTAGGTCTCGGTTGAACCAGGTTACTAGCAATATGTAGGCAAAATTTTCACATCTGACTCAAAGAGGCCTTCCTTCACCCTTTGTTGTGGATCAGGTAGTAGCGGGTGTGGAGCGCATTGTTGCAATGATCGAAGAAAAGAAGTAGGACATTTATGTCTTCCAATATTTTGATCAATCTCAAACAGCCGAGGAAATAGAGGGAATCGTGCATCAGCTAGTGCAACTCTTTTTCCAATTGGAATTGGAGACAAAAGTATCATGTGGATTGCCTCTCAATGCAATCATCGATCTCAGGCTAGCTCATGAGAATTTGCAAACTCTCTCTACAATGTCAAATGAAGTATGGACTAGTCTACAGGCCACCCTCTCGATGTTGTGAGCAGTGGGATGCTGAACCAAAGTTTTTGGGGTTCTCCATTTTGTGAACAAAATGCCCCTATGAGTCACCAAACTATTCAACAAAAAAATTCCAAAGCCTTTGCGGTTTTATATTTTCATTTGTGGCTGCACCTTAATTTCTAAATGCACACTACCCTCGGAGCACTCCACATGGCTATCTCTTGAAGCTTTTTGCATTTTGTATCGCTTCACTTTTTTTCAGTGTTCGTTTGTGTGTCGTGTGGCTTTCCCTGGCTGCTTTTCGAGATGGGCCCACCTGGTACTTAATCTTCCTCAGAGCACTGCATGTGGCTCCCTCAGAGATTTTCACTAGGCATTTCTTTGACTATTTTCTGGGCTCCATCTGTGCAACATGTGGCGATTGCTACTGCACTAGTTACCTTGGAAATGCTGCTGACCTTTTTGTACCCGCCTACTGCCACGTTGCTTACTTTGGCACTGCGTGTTCTCACCTGCTGCTGCATGATTTTTTGTTCTATGTCATGGCTTCACTGGCATATTTCTAGCGATTTGATGTTCACTATGATGGCTCGAGATGATTTGGGCCGTTGGTCTCTACTCGTGGGTTGTTTTTTCTTTTGATGCATTTTCAGGCGGAGGACTAGCCTATATGTATGACCATGTTTCTTTTTATCAGGTTATTGATTAAGTTTGCAAAAAACTCCCTAGCACTTGGAAGAAAGCCTTTTGTAATAGTTTTATTTAATTCAAAGACTTCAGACTGTGCCAAATAAATTTGGCCTTTCTATTTTCAAGCATTTGTTAGAACTGTTGGTTTGTGTTGTTATCTTCTTTTCATATGAATGTCTGTTCTTCAGTTTTCTATAATCTTTGATAGCTCAATGAATATAGATCATGTTTCTTCAACTCCTTTGTGTTAGATAAAGCTATGCTTGATTATATTATGCAAATTAGAGGTTATTTTTACGTGATAAAATATTTTGAGAAAAATAACTTAATTAACAGCATTTTGGTGGTTCGGGCCTTTGCATTTTGTACTGTGCTCTATTTGAAATTCGTCTATGATATTGGCGCATCGCCTATAGTGTAGTTTTTACATTCTTGCTATCTTTCTAAACTTTTTCTCCCCACTGAACGAAGAGTCGGCTTCGATAAAATCCTAGAGGTCAATTAGCTAGTGCACTATGTCCCCCAATAGCTAAGTTTCCCATAAGACTGCTGCTACATGCAAAATTCTGCATCAACAGTACTTATGGCTTATGTGAATGTCATCTTCACATGTGTATTTCCATATCTAGATTTTTTTGGGTGTATGAGGGCCACCATCCATATTTGGGCTCTTACATCTAGTGGATCTGATGATCCTCATTTCTTATTACCACTTCAATTTTGTAGAAGCAATGTACGACGAGATTACCAAGGATAAAATTTATGACATTTGGTATGGTTATATTTTCGGCACATTGAAGTGGGTTTTCTTTGTTGATTGTGCACCACCCTTTGGTGTAGTAAGATTACAAAGGAATTTATTTCATTGCTTGCACCATATGATTTCCAACATGCGATGGATTCTTTAAAAAGCTATCTTTGGTTATTTGTCTTCACATTTTTTGTGGTTTCTTGTTGGAGAAAAAATGCACAACTCTTTTAGGGTGGTGGTTCCTCCAAGATAGCATGAACTTCGAGATGAAAGGCCCTTCTACACACAAAAATTAAGTCAAACTTGCATCATAGAATGCAAGCCAGTTGAGGGGGAAATTAGAACGGTTTTAAGGAATGACTAGTTAGACTTTCATCCCACGTAACTTCCGCGTGATGTAGCATCTCAATTTTTTTCAAATTTATTGGATGTTTTGTGGTGTAGTGAGATTCTTAAATTTTTAGGTAGCTCTTATATTTTTCTCCACGTTTTTCCTCTTTCTTATTTGCAAAATGCTCTCGAGGAGTATTATATTTTAAATGGTTCTAATTTTTTTGGAGGTTTTCTTTGTCGTTGATTCATCCTTTCTAACTATTCAATATTGCCTCTTTGGAGCATGATGTATCATGGACTGCTTGATGATTATTAATATAATTTTATCAGAAATTTACATGGTCTCAAACCTAGATTGGGTCATATAATTTCCAACATACTACTAGACCTCTTCGATGAAATACAATTTCTCATTCGTCATGCTTTGGAGGAACCTCATTCCACTCCTTATTTCCCTCAACCTATAGACTTGTAGTCTTGATGTAGGATCATCCTTGGTTCTTGGAAATATTGCATCAACCAAAAATATTTTCATTTAGTTTTTCTCTTGTTCTATTCTTGTTCTTATTCAAGTTGGTAGATCTGATATTTCTTCATGTTTTATCACCAAATCTCGTGTACCTATGGTTTCATCATGGACGTGTTCAATTTCCTTATTCCATTTTTTCATCTCGATTGGATCTTTTTCTAGCAAGTTATCACTTCTAGATTGAGTGAAAATTTTGGAACTATCCCCAAAATAATTTCAAAACATAATGGCTAGTTTGATTGATTACGAATCCTTCCCGTAACTTGTGGATCTTGACGATGTGTTTTGAATTGTTTCATGTAGTTTCCGCAACCTTAATCTTACGTCCACACTTCATCATGCACATCTACCATGGAAGAAATTTAGATTTGAGGCCAACATGTTCTTGCACACATTATGTTTCCTTATCAGAGATTGTAATGATCTTTGGGTGACAAATTTTTCTTGACCCACTGATATGATATAAATATTGTAATGAATCATAAGAATGAAAGTGAATTGAGATGAAGTAGATTATTATTTATATAGAGTTTGATCTGTAAGATTTTCTCTCACATTTATGATCACTGTATTTTGAGCATTTTGTATCAAGCCTGTGATCCAAATCTGTATGCCCGGATGTGGCTGACTATATGTAATTGAATTTTGTGATAATAAGAACATTTTTATATTCATTTTCCTCTATTTTATGTGTTTATTTTTTTGTGTTACTCTTGTTGCATGGTCCATATTGTTCTCTTTGAGGACCCTCCTATAGTGATTTCACCAAAATGGTATCAAAGTGAGATTCATTTCTTGCAAGACCATCAAATTTTGCACAGACTTGTTGAAGATTTGTTGTGGGGTGGTAGACTGAAGATCCAACCAACAACTATAGAAGACTTGTGTAATTATGGTGGGAAGAAGGAATGGTAGAGGAAATGGAGCACATGGAAATGCATACCCTATTGTAATGGAGATGTTGAGAGGAATTACTGCTAGAGTGGAAGTAGTTGAAATGGCCCAGAGGAGAGGTTGACCAGTTGATGATGTGAGTGATGAAGAAGTAGAAGAACAGGAAGAAGTTGCAAGAGAAGAGAAACCTAGCCTTGATTAGGGATAAGAGAGGTTCATAAGAGCCCTAACCAAAGTAAACACTAAGCCACATTTAAATCCACTGGATTATAATGGTAAGTTGGATTCAGATGAATTGCTAGATTGGATAATAGAGATGGAAAAGTACTTTGATTTTGAAGGTACCTTAGAAGATAAGAAGGTGAAATTTTATTGTACAAAGTTGAGAGGACATGCATCCCTTTGGTGGGAACATTTGCAGATAGATAAGAAAATAAAAGGAAAGCATAAGATAAGGTCATGGAATCGGATGGTGAATAAACTGAATACCAAGTTCATGCCTACTGACTATCAAATCAGTTTGTTCAAGAAGTTCTAGAACTTGAAATAGAAGGAATCAAGTGTGACTAAGTATATTGAGGAGTTCTATAAGTTGAACATCAGATGTGGACATTCAAAGGATGAGATTGAGCAAGTAGCTAGATATGTAAATGGTTTGAAGTCATCTATACAATATGAGATCAGTTTGATTAAGTTTTTGAGTGTAGAAGAAGCATATCAATGTGCCCTAAAAGAAGAAGAGAAGCTAAATAAAAGACATGAGAAAAGATAATATTTTCCAGATCAAAACAAGGATAAGGAGGTCAGTAAGAATGATAATTCATGCCGAAGAGGTGATGGAAACTCTTACCAAAGAGGAGGATACGATGGTTACCGAAATGAAGGATATAGAAAAGATGATAGAGGACGGGAGGAAAGAGTATTCAGTGGAACTTGTTTCAAATGTGGTGGAGAAGGACATAGAGCCTTTGAATGCAAATAGGGAGAGACAGGTAGAAATATTGAGAAAAATAGAAGAACAACCTTTATTAAGGAGAATCATGTTGGATCACCTAATCAACCGAAAGAAGGAGAAGTCTTGGTGAATATGAGAGTATTGTGTCAAAGAGAATTGGAGAAGGAACCATTGCAAAGAAATAATTTATTTCAGACTAGATGCAAGGTAGCTGATAGATGTTGTAAAATAATCATTGACATTAGAATCTTAGATAACCTGTCTTCTAAAGAAATGGTGACCAAATTGAAGTTGGAGAGATTGAAACACCCCAAGCCCTATCAAATAGCTTGGATTCAAGATGAGCATAAGATACTAGTAATTGTACAATGTTTGGTGAAATTGAAGATAGGAAATTATCATGATGAAGTTTTGTGTGATATCATTCCTATGGATGTATGCCATATTTTTTTGGGAAGACCTTCGAAGTATGATAGACCGGATATTCATGATAGAAAGAAGAACATATACACTATTGTTGCTAATGGGATGAAGCAAAATTTTTTACCCTTGGAGGATGTTCCTAAAGTTGAGGTTTACACATCTTCTGGAATTTGTTTTGTTGATGGAAGGAGATTTTTGGATGGACTAAGACATGAGAACATGTGTTATGCCTTGGTGCCTAAGAAGGTGGAAGACTTGAAGCATGTAGAAGGACAACCTAAAGAGATAAAGGTAATGCTAGTAGAATATGAAGCTATCATTTTAGATAATGTACCTGATGGATTTCCAGCTCTAAGGAGTATTAGTCATTGCATGGATCTAATTCCTAGAGCTAGTTTACCTAATAAAGCAGTGCACCAGATGACATCAACAGAAAATGAAGAATTGAATAGACAAGTGAAAGAGTTGTTGAGAAAAGGTTTGATAATAAAAAGTTTAATCCCTTGTGCATTACCTATAGTGCTAGCACCTAAGAAGGATGGAGAATGGAGGATGTGTATAGAATCTAGAGCCATAAACAAGATCATAGTGAATTATAGATTTCCTTTGCCCCGGATGGATGAAATTATGGATTGTTTGAGTGGAGCTAAGTACTTTACAAAGATAGATTTGAAGAGTCGATATCATTAGATCAAAATCAGAGAAGGGGATGAATGGAAGACAACATTCAAGAAAAATGAAGGATTATATGAGTGGTTGGTGATGCCTTTTGGACTGAAAAATGCACCGAGTACTTTCATGAGGTTGATGAATGAGGTATTGAAGAAATTCTTGGGTAAGTTTTTAATTGTCTATTTGGATGACATCTTGATTTTCAGTAAGACTAGAGAAGAAAATTTGTTACATATAATACAAGTTTTGCAGAGGTTGAGGAAAGAGCAGCTATTGATAAACATAAAGAAGTGTAGTTTTATGAAGAATTTGTATATCTTGGGTTTGTAATATCTGTGATTGGATTCAAGATGGATCCTGAGAAGGTAAGAGCTATTGTTGAGTGGCCTACACTTGAAAGCATTGGGGAGGTAAGAATATTTCATGGATTGGATAGTTTCTACTGAAAGTTTATTAGGAATTTTTGTTCCATTTTCAGCCCTATAACAAAAAAAATGAGAGGAGATAGGAAGGATTTTAGATGGACATCTAGAGCAGACAAAATTTTCAAGTTGTTAAAATAGAAGGTGACTGAGAAACCCGTGCTGGCTTTACCAGAATTTAGTAAGGTATTTTAGGTAGACTGTGATGTAAGTGGAAATTGAGTTGGAGTAGTGTTAAGTCAAGAAGGAAGACCAACAACTTATTTCAGTGAGATGGGTAAAATTCTTTCAAAATTATACTTTTGTTTTGAAACATAGGAGTGGAAAGTCAAATAGAGTTGTTGATGCTTTGAGTAGGAGAAGGAATTTACTAACACAAATAAAAGTAGAGGTACTAGGCTTTGATGAACTGAAGAACTTGTATGAGGAAGACCCAAATTTTGCAAAAACTTGAGAAGCATGTAAAGAACCAGTTTTGGAGGATAAAAGTCAATGGTTGGATTATTTCATTTAGGAGGATATGTTGTTTAGAGGAAATAAATTGTGTATACCCCGAAGTTCAATGAGGAATAATTTGATAAAAGAGAAACATATTGGATGGTTGGTAGGACATGTTGGAATTGATAAGATAGTAGCATGGTTAAGTGAGAATTAATTTTTGCCCCAGATTCATAAGGATGTTAGGAGATTTGTGCAAAATTACAGATTTTGTCAAGTTATAAAATGGAGTAGTCAGAATTTTGAACTGTATAAACCTTTGACAGTTCTAGAAAGACCTTAGGAGGATATCAACATGGATTTCATACTTGGTTTGCCAAAGACACAAAAAGGTAATGATTATGTATTTTTGGTGGTAGACAAATTTTCCAAGATGGTACATTTCATACCTTGTAAGAAGACAACAAATGCAGTTCATGTAGAAAACTTGTTTTTCAGGAAAGTGGTCAAATTGCATGGATTACCTAGGAGTATTGTTTCAGATAGAGATACCAATTTTTTTGGCTAATTTTGGAGGACACTTTGGAAGAATTTGAAGAAATATTTGAAGTTCAGTTCTACTTTTCACCCACAGACAGATGGATAGACAAAGGTAGTGAACAAGAGTTTGGGAAATTTGTTGAGATGTTTGGTTGGAGAGAAGACCGGAAGTTGGGATTTAGCCCTTGCACAAGAAATTTTTTCCTACAATAATTCACTAAATTGGAGTATAGGAAAGATACCTTTTGATATTATTACTGGAGTTCATCCTAGAGGTATATCAGAATTGTGAGACATAAGTAAAGAAGATAAAAGGAGTGCAAAAGTAGAGGAATTTTTAGAAAATATGAAGAAAGTGCATACTCAAGTAAAGCAGCATTTGGAAGAAATGAACCAAAAATATAAGGAGCGATCAAATGGAAAGAGGAGACATAAGGAATTCAAATTCGAAGATGAAATAATGGTATATTTGAGGAAGGAAAGATTCCCAATTGGCACATATAGTAAGCTCAGGATGAGGAAGTTTAGACCCTATAGGATTTTGAAGAAATTTGATTAAGGAAATGCAAAGGAAGTAGAGTTACTAGATGACATGGTTATATCACCTATATTCAACATTGTAGATTTACATCAGTACCATGAAAAATAATTCAGTGAAGATAGTAAAGAAAAAATTGGAAGAACATCTTCCTAAACAACTATCAGATGGGATAAAATAGATTTTGGATGTTAGAGATGGGAGAAAGACTCGTTGAAGAAAATACAAAGAATATTTGGTGAAATGGAAAGGTAGACCAGTGGAGGATTCTTCTTAGATTCCTCAGGATGAGGTAGAATGTATTGGTTTCCCTTTGGCCCCAGAAAATTGAGGGACACACTTTTCATTAACACCAGATGTCTGATGGAGGAGCATCCTTGGTTCTTCGCAATCTTGCATAAACCAAAAATATTTTCATTCAATTTTTCTCTTGTTCTATTCTTGTTCTTGTTCAAGTGGGTAGATCCGATATTTCCTCATGTTTTCTCACCAGATCTCCCATACCTATGGTTTCATCATGGACATGTTCAATTTCCTTATTCCAAGTTTTTAGCTCGATTGGATCTTTTTCTGGTAAGTTACCACTTCCAGATCAAGTGATAGTTTTGGAACTAGTCCCGAAATAATTTCAAAACATAATGGCTAGTTTGATCAATCATAGATCCTTCCCGTAACTTGCAGATCCTCATGGTGTGTTTTGAATTTTTTTGTGGATTTTCATCGACCTTAAATTAGGTCCACACTTCATCATGTGCATTTATCGTGGAAGAAATTCAGATTTGAGGCTAACCTATTCTTGCACATGTTAGATTTCCTTCATCAGAGATTGTAATGATCTTTGGCCAACACAGATGTTTCTTGACCCACGGATATGATATAAATCTTGTAATGAATCATGAGAATTACAAAAAATTGAGACAAAGTATATTAGGATGTATATAGATTTTGATCTGTAGGATTTTTTCTCACATGTATGAGCACTATATTTTGAGCATGCTGTATCAAGCCTATGAACCAAATCTGTACACCCGGATGTGGTTGACTATATGTAATTGAATTTCATGATAATAAGAATATTTTTATTTGTATTTGCCTCCATGTTCTGTGTTTCTTCTGTTGTGTTATTTTTATTGCATGGTTTGGATTGTTCTCTTTCAGGACCCTCCTACCATGACTCCATTAATTCTTCAGAGGAAAGTTGGATCTACTCTTAAATCCAATTTTTGCCTCTATTCTGCTTTGTTTTTGTTTGGAATTTACTAAAATTTGAGGATTTTTTCTTAGCACTACTCAATGAGATATATTCGTGTAGTTTCTTCTCACTTGAGCTTTTTCCATTTTTTTAGCTCATCTTCAAAGCTTGACTCTCAACTCTTGTTGCAGATCTCATGGATGCAGTTCATTTCTAAGTCTCTATACAATTCATAATGGATATGCATTTTCCTTTGCTCAAGTTTTCTCAAGTTGAAGCTCTTGTCTCTCTTTTATTCTTTAGTTTTGAAATTTATTCCTTCATTTCTCCAAGAATATTATGTTATAACTGTTATCCCATCTATGTGATTTTGGGTTCATTCTCTTTATATAGCTGCTCTCAATTTCATATCTATTTTTGTATCTTCTTACTTCTGTTTCTATGATAATTTTGGTTTTGTTAATGCCATAGCCCTCTATGTACTCATTTTTCTACAATAAAGGTTTGTGGCTCAACCACCTTTTTTTTAAAAATTCATTATCATTTTTAATGTCAACATTTTTAATTTCAATATGATGTTCAATATTTTCAAATTTTATTTCATCTTCACTTGAGTTAACATTTAACGGTGGAGAAGAAGCCTCAACTTGAGTATCTGTCATACCTTGTCTTCTTTTCCTATGACTTTCTCTATATCTTCCTCTATATGCTTCAATTTAATTTGTTATTAGTTTTCTCTTTCCTTTTCTCTTACGATGACTACTGCTCACCATTGCACAAACAAAAAAGAGCACACAAATGATTGTAAAGGTTAAAAATGTGTAAAAGAATCTCCAAAAAGCTAAAATTTGTTTGATATAGATAGAAAACATGGGATTTCAATGACAAGGAGAATGTGGGGACCGTTGGAATGCTTGAAACATTCCCATTTTTGTTTTTTTATGTTATTTACTAAACAAATATCCATTTTGTTTATGAAATATTTTATGAATTATTAATAGCATAATATTATTAATATATTATGTTATGATGTATTTTATATTATATATATTTAATATATATTAATATATTATTTATATATATATATAATATATAATAATATTATTATTATTAAGGTATAACTATATAGTAAATAAATTATATTATATATTAATATGTCTCTCTCTCTCTCTCATCTTCGCCTCCCTCTATGTAACACCCCTCCATTTTGCTTTCTGGATTGGACAATGTTTCCTTGTTTTGTGTTGAATTATGTTTCTAGATATTCTGATACCTTATCTAGTGTGTGTACTTGGTCGCTATTCATTGAGTGATATACTATATTATGTGATGTGATTTGATTTAGTTGATGTTGTAGTTTACATGCTTTAATTGGTGTAATGATGATGTTAGTTGATATAACATGTTAGTGTATATGAGAATATTTGATGTATTGTGAAAGTGTCAGTTATGATGATTGTATTGGTGAAGGGGATGGGTTCACATCACTCGCTTGTGAGCGCCCTGTGAATCTGAGATTTCTTCTTCACAGTGTGTACTATATGCTGGATATATTATATTATGTTGTTTATTTGATTTCAGGTTGTAGGTACATGACATCAACTCCACCTGGTTTCACAAGTCTGAGCGTGTCGATCCAACGGTTAAGTTGAAAGGGAGATAGTAGTTAGGTAATATGTGTAAAGTCTACACCCTAGCTTTAGTGTGTCATCAGTCATGTGTGTTGAGTCATTGTTTGTCTTGCTTTAATGTTATTTAATTCTAAAGGATTCTTGATTTGGAAATAGATGTTTACAATATTTGCATTAAATCATGTTGATGGTTATTTAATTTAAATTATGCAATGTGGATAAAAGTTTATATTTAAATTAATTAATTATATTTAATTAATTTAATTAAATAATTTAATCCAAGGGGGTTGAATTTAGTTATTAAATAATTAAATTAATTAATTAAATGTGATGCAAAAAAATTAAAAGAAAGAAAAGAACTAAAGTTAATTTTGAAATTTAATTTCAATTTGTGGTAATGAAATTAGAAATTATAATTAAATTTGAATTAGAAGTTACTAAATTATATTGGGAAATTAAATGGAAATTAGTCTTCAATTTTTGGAGTTAATTAATTATTAGAATTTATATCTAACATGCAAAATCAGATTTGGTTGTGAAAGATATTTGAAAATTTCATTTTAAATTGAAAATTATTTGAAATTGCATTTTAAATTCAAAGTGTGTTTTCGAAAATGGAATTGGGTTAACATTGTAATTATCAATATTGCATGCAAAGGATCAGATTTGGTTTTTTGGATATTTTTGATTTAGGACTGACTTGCATGCTTAATTAAGGAGGAGAGATTATTGAAAATGGATGCATTATGAGAGAGGATTTTTGGGAAAATTGCACAAAGAATGGTTTGAAGAATTTTTTGGCTGTAAAATTGATTTGGAAAAATTCTATTGGAGTTTGGTTGTGTTTATGGATTGGTTGCCTGATTGGATTCATGGCACAGTTGAATAGAATTTGTGAGTTCCTTGGAGGAGGTTTTGCATCATAAATTCATCTTTGTCTGTAGCTTCTTAATCGGGTTTTCTTCTGTGTTTTTATTGTTCTTGGTTGCTTTAAAAATAGTAGTGATTAAAGATTTGTTTGTTAAATCTATTTTAGAAAAGAAATTGGTATTTAGAAGAAAGAAAATAAATAAAATTAAAGTTTTTGTGTTTTCTGTGAAAATTATTTTGAAAATTTGTGAAAACCTCTGTAGAATTTAATTTATTTGAGGAAATAGATTGTTTTGTTATTTAAATCAAACCTTGAGGTTAAACAATACATTTAGATTGTTTTAGAAAATTAAATCACTATAGAAAAGCAAATTTATTTTGAGAAACCTCTATAAAATTTATGGTGGAGAAACTTTGAGGATTTAGAAACTTCTGATTTTTAATTTAGATCCCTTTAGTATTATTGATCTTTTACTGTTCATGAATTTGAGAGAAGGGTTTAAAAGAATTATTTTATTTTTTTAAAGCTCTTGTGAAATTTGGATGTCTTCTGGAAAACCTTCATATTTTCACCTTTAGGTGAATGTTTCAGAATAATTTCTTCATTTTTCCTTTATGTTGAATTCTGGTTAAATACATAGATATAAATACTCTGTTAAATATATATATATTTAAAAATTACCATTGAAAATTCTATTTGATATATGTGTTGTCCGTACAACGTCCATGTTATGGGGGATGAAATTTTCAAAAATTTTATTTTGATTAAAATCGTGTTTCTTTTTATTATTCTATGTTATGGTTCTAGAAATTAATTGGGGAAGGCATGGGAGGCGCTACCTCCACTGTCGCCCCCATGAGGGGACGACTGTGGAGGGAGACCTCCGCAGCCACTCCCCAAGCCTTACTTCAGTGCGGCCAAGTTGGGAGAGGGTTGGCTGGGATAGCTGCCCCTCCCCATAGTGTTTAGGATGTGGCGGAATTGTTGATTCGTCTGCCCCCCTTCATTGGGGTTTCCACACACAGAATAGTTCGCGGATGGGGGAATATTAATCATAGATTAAAATATATGCCTTCTCTTTTAATGGCGAAATTTGTCTGTTGTTATAAGATACAATAATCTATATATTATATAGTATATATATATATATACATTGAGTATGTGTGTATATATTTATTATATATTTATATTATTATATATATATGTTTTATATT
The DNA here is from genome assembly GCA_007115665.2 of Sequoiadendron giganteum. NCBI lineage: Eukaryota > Viridiplantae > Streptophyta > Pinopsida > Cupressales > Cupressaceae > Sequoiadendron > Sequoiadendron giganteum. Next base: position 389,282,874 of record CM021110.1, read on the forward strand.
TGGTATTTAGAAAATAGTTGTGAATATATCTAATATGTATATATAAGGTATATATAGTTAAATATATTATTATATATTTAATGTATATACAATATAACATATACATATAGATATTTCAAGTGTATATTAATATGGTATTTTATTTTTATAAGATGCATGCAATATAGTATGGAATGGAGGTTTTTTTTTAAAAAGAAACAAATTGTATACTTGGATAATTAATAAAGATTTATTTTATTCTGAATAAAATAATGTGATATTTTGTAGAATGAGAGAAAAAATATTTAATGTATATATATAATAGGAATTAGATGTTTTGCTTTTGAATAAATTGGTGTTTTCCCTTCTCTGGATTTTTAGCAAGGCAATTAGTTACTTTTATTTAATTATTGTGATAAGTTTATTTGTGAACATTTAAATAAACATATTTATATATATATTTTTTATATATATGTATATATTTAAATGTGTTTATCTACAAGTGGTTGTGTCTATTGTAATTGTAGAATGGTAGAAATTAGATGCATTAGTTTTAAATTGAAGAAATGATTTAAATGCATGGATTTTTTAAAAGATAAGATTTGAATGCATGATCAAATAGATATGGAAAAAAAAAGATATTTTATTTTGAAAATATTACATGTTTTATATAGAAAATTGGAAGAGACATAGATTTTGGATAGAAAATTGAAAAGATTATTTGCAATAGTTTTATGTAGTATTAAAAGTAAATTTAGGAAATAATTATATTGAAGAAGGCAAATATTTATTTTATTTAGTTTGTTTCCATTAGAGCAATTTAATTGTTGTGACTGGAATATGAAAGAGTTATGGATTTAGAATATCCAAAAATAGTAATATCCTCGTGATTTCCTTTTAGATTAATTTTCCTAGTATTTCGCATAAGGTTGTGAGTTTTAATTGTTTTAAGATTCCCTATTATGAAAATGGAAAAAGGGTAAATGAGATTTTGAGTTAACCATGGTTTCGTGCCTTTGACTTTGTCAACGTTACCTATTGAATGAGTATGGATTTAGGAAATCCAAATATTAGACTTGATTAATGACTTAAATGCTTTTGTAGCTATTTCATCATGTCGCATTTTGGAATATGGGATTATGTGTTAGTCCAAATTTATAAGTCTTCCAGAAGATATTTGAGGATGAGGGTTGTCAGTTATTTATGTCAACCAGTTGTTTTCCCTTGGGTAGTGCATGGCGTCTTTTTAGGTTTTACCCGATTTCCACAAACGGGGATGTTTTGTACCTCCTGCGAAAGGAGTGGACTACGTGTGTTTGTTTCCTCCAAGATACTTGGAGTGAATTATATTATTTGTTTTCTCCTTGTGTTGGAATGGTTTTGATGCCAAGATTGTATGCACTTGTGTTTTCCTTGGTGGATTGTTTGGGTGTGTGTTGTCGAATAGAAGAGTGGCTTTTGTTAGGCGCCAGAGCCCAAAGAGGTAAACTGGGTAACCTTCAGAAGTGATTTAATCAAGTGATAACTAAATTAATGTACTTAGAGGATTAGGATGCCTTCCACACTAATCAAGATAATTTAAGCCTCACTCATAAACACAAGGGCTCATTTAGACTTGGGATGAGTGAGAAGGCCTGAAATGGCATAGTCATTTATCTTATCAGTACGAGAGGTATTTGATGCCGCATGAGTGAGTATGAGGGCCGAGATTCGATTGAGGCCACCAGGATTTCCGGAGCCTATGAAGGATGCCCAAAGGAGATCTCATTACTACTATGCGATGACACTCTATCTAGGACAGTTGTTAATTTTTTATGTGTATGGTTCTTTGAACATACTTGATCTATTTTATCTCTGGAAGCAATGTGACCTATGTCAGTGATGTGAATGTTATACTTGTGTAGTACTTGAGTTGTATTTATTTATTGCATTTATTTGGTTATGTCAGTATGAGTCTACCTTTGGATAATGGTTGTAGATTCTTTGTCCATGTTACTTGGTTACTATCTCCTAGCATGGGGGGTGGGCCTTCGGGTACCACTTGGTTGGATGGAACATGCACCAAAACCATTGGGTCCCCCTTGATCTTCAGTACTTGGTGGTGAGACATCCAGATGGACAGCTCGCGGTTCTTGTTGTAATTTCTTGCATTGTAATATTTCAGATTGTATAAGTTATTTTATCCCTCTTATGTTATGAGGTGGAATTATGTAATTGTAAGACATTTATTCTATTGCCTCATTTTGGGAATGAGTGATGTAACTATTGGATTAAGTAAATGATTATGAGATTGTATCTTGGATGTTTATCTTATTATGTTATGTTGTATGATGCTTATTTCATAAAGTATTAAATGCTATGGTTTATGTAATCCCAATCTTGTTGCCTTAGAGGTTGTTGTTAATTAGTAAGTGAATGTGTATGTTAATTGCACTTTAAAAAAAAAAAAATTGGTTCGCTTAAGTCGTTAATTACAAATTCCTTTAAGGTTACTTGGTGGGGCATTACACTCTATCCCTCCCAAACCCCTCTATAAAATATTTATTATATATTAATATATTAAATTAACATATTATATATATTTATATAATATATAATATATATTAATATTATTATTAAGGTATACATGGGTATGTGTAGGATCATGATGGGCCAAAAGGTGGCGATATGTAAGTGATATGATGGCCCATGTGGCTGATGACATTTTTTTACCCAAAATTGATGAAATTAAAAGGGTTTTTAAAGGAGATTATCAACTTTCTACCAATATAAATTATTCTTTACTTTGAATTTAATAAATGATTATTATTCATTTTTCTATTTGAGTTATGACTAAAGTCCTGATTGATAGGCTGATTGAAAAAAATCTATAGCTTTCAAAGAGTATCAATTTTTTTGAATCTGAAACATGCGTCACATTATATGCTTCACATATTATGGGATTAAAAACAATTGAATTTCATGATATTTTGACCAAGTTAAGGTGGTCAGACATATGAGGTTTTTAGATTTTTAAAAAAATTTAATAAAAAATTCATAATTAATTATTTACATGGAAAAAAATTACAAAAAAATATACATCACATAAGGACATGAGTCCTCTAATTATATATAAAATCTTATAAAAACATATATTATCATTTTATTGTGGTTAGGGTGGTGAGACAGACACCTACTTCTTATTTTTTCCCTAAAATTTAAGTACTACTGCATTCAAATTTCAAATTTTCACCAAATAGATATATTTAAAAAAAAAAAACCTAGTAGTTTAGAAACTATATTCAATTTGCTACAGATTCTATTCTTAAATATTTTCAAAATAATATAGATAACTTATTCAATTTTTTATGTCAAGTTGCCTAACTCTGATTTTCTGAATTTTCATCACCACTTAAGGGCCTTTATTTTTCTATGATGATCCTGCACATACCCACATTATATATTATATAGTATATAAATTATATGATATATTAATTTGCATGCATAAAGGAAGCTTATAATATTATACAATAAAAAATTGATATCCATTATTTTTAGTTTTATACCAGCCAGATAATTTGTATGCATAGGGGAAGCTTCAAATCATATATAATAAGTAATGAATATTCATTTGTGTTTGATTTTTATAAACCAAATAATACGTAAAACCAATATTATGTTTTATTAATATATAATAAATGTATTATATATAAATATATAAATTAAATATATTACATATTAGTATATTATATTATATTATATTATATTATATATTATGATATATATTATATATAATATATATAATATATTTAATATATATTCTATATTAAATGATATAATATATATTTTATACTATATAGTATATCAATAGTACATTATATATTATATATACTATAACATATATATCTTATACTCTCTCCCTCTCTCCATCACTCTCACTCTCACTCTCCATCTCTCTCTCTCTCTCTCTCTCTCTCTCTCTCTTCTATGCCTCCCTCTATCCCTCCCAAACCAGTCTATAATATATTTATGCTATTATTATTAAGGTACTTAATATATATATTATACGGTAAATAAATTATATAATATATTAATTTGTATACATAGTGGAAGCTTAAAATCTTATACAATAAATAATATGTATCCATTATTTATAGTTCTATACCAACCAAATAATATATATTAAGATGGGAAGCTTCAAATCATATACAATAAATAACAAATATCTATTATAATAGATATTCATTTGTGTTCAATTTTTATAAACAATAATACATAAAACCAATATTATATTTTATTAATATAATAAATGTATTATACATTAATATATATCATAAATATATTATATATTTATTTATCATAAATATATTATATATTGATATATCATAATATTTTATATATTATGATATATTATATAATATATCATATATATTATTTTTAATATATATTATATATTATATATCTCATGCTCTCTCCCCCTCTCTCCCACTCTCACTCTCTCTCTCTTTGGTCTCTCCCACTCCCTCTCCCCCCCCCCTCTCTCTCTCTCTCTCTCTCTCTTTGGCCTCTCCCACTCCCTCTCTCTCTTAGATCTCTCCCACTCCCTATCTACATCTCTCTCTCTCTCCCTCTCCCTCTCAAGTATCTCTCTCTCTCTCATGTCCCTTGAACTCCCTCACCCTCCCTCTCTCTAGTCTCTCTCACTCCCTCTCTACCTCTCTCTCTCAGGTCTCTCTCTCTCTACTTCCTTTTATCCCTCCCAAACCACTTTATAATATATTTGTTATATATTAATATATCAAATTAGTATATTATTT